>WBMY01003223.1:106809-299474 GCA_013397315.1 Donacobius atricapilla | reverse complement strand
ATTCTCCTTTAATTTAATTTCCGCCAATCCCTGCCTTAAGATATCCCCTAGATACAGCAATCTGGCCAGGGAAAACTGCTTGTTTCACCCCCCCCACAAAAACCAACATCCATCAATATAAATTGGTGAGGATTAGAGTATTTCATAAAGCTGTGCTTTCATTGCCACCTGGATCTGCTTCTACTGGCTGCTTACCACTCCTCAGGTCCATTTGGGAAGAGCACAATGAACCTGCTGTGTACCAGGTCGCAGAATTGTAAAACATCTATAGTGCTTACCCATGATAAAAGGTAATAAGTCTTTAAAATATCTTCATTTAGCTCTCTGCACCTCACAGAAAGCAGATTCTCCATACTTGTCCTTCTCTACAGCTTATCCATGTAGTGTGATCCACTGCAATATAATTTCTTATTTATGATTGTTGGTTCAGAGAGGGAATCCTAATGCTCACCAAGAACAATTTGCTGCTCCTTGCTTAAATGTAAAATCACCGAGCTGAGACTCTCCTTTGTCCTTTCAGCTTTTCCACACTAGCATTACATACATCTCACATTTGACCTTTACAACCACAGTTCCCATCTTTATTTTCATCATTATCTTTATTATCTGTAGCTTTTTAGTAACAGTTTGCAAATGGATGGACTGCTGTCTCAAATGCACTGAAATTTTAGCAGCTAAGATTCCCCTGAGATCCGGGGCTTCTGGAGGGGTGTGAGTGACTCTTTGTCCTTTCTTGCTGCCTTTGTGTTTCTGCACAGGGGGGCACGAGAGCACCATTCTCAATGGCCAGGATCTTGAGAAGCTACATCTCATTGCACCTAATTTTAAAAATATTACAATGTTGTTGTCTTATAAGGGTTTGGTGGCAGTTCTGCCATTCTTAAATCGGAAGAAGATAGCAGCTTGTGTACTTCCTTAATTGTCTGAATGTCTTTCTCAAATTTCCATCACTTTCAATCAAAACCTATCTTCGTACATTTCAAGGGGACAAATTATCTCCCCAGCCTTGTCAGCAATGTACACAGCCAGTTAGGGGTTCATCTCTTAGCTTTTTTCCTAGATCTGCTGAAAAAATAGTAATGTCCAGACCAGTATCCATTATCCTTTCTTTTGTAGTCCATGTTACATACTGGAAAACTTCCTTTCTCTGATATTGTTCTGCAAGTCCAAGTTTACTTGTGTATGTAGCGGTGTTGTTCTGTAGTAACTTTGGGGGGGGCGGGAGGTTGTAATTCTTTAATCTCTTTCTCAATGTGATTGCTCATTTGTTCAGGCCTGTGTTTGAGTTTCTCTTTCTTAGCATATTTCAAGGTAGTCCAGATTCTCCCCTATCCTGTTTTTGGGAGAAACTTAGTCTGTGCAGTCAGGTCAGGCTGGTTAACTGGTTAAATAATTCACCATTCTGACCTGAAAATTCCCCAAGTCTGCCATGACTCTCTCAGTAAGAATCCCATCTATCTGTAACGGACTCCCTGACTTTTATGTCAAAACTGCAAAGTTTCTAGAAATTATATTACGCCAGCTTTTGTTCACCATTTTGGTTTGGTTTTAGACTCTTTCTGAACTCTTGGTCGAGGGTCACTTGCATGTCTTATGACTTGTCTATTACTTGCACCTTTTTGAGTCAATGGTTGTAATGCCTCTCCATTGAAGTAGATCCAACTGAGAGTTCTCAGGATCATATGAATCACTTGCAGTAAGCCAAGAAATTGGTAACTCCCATTTTGTTCTTTGACTATCTCCTCCTTCTAAAGAAATCTTGTTTCCCTGAATGTACTGGGACATGAGGTGATTTCTGAGTGATTTCCTTGAGCAGCATGAAAGAGTCTTTTTGGCCATTACAAGGCCTTCTGATCAGCTGAGTAAGTGTTTTGGTCTCACAGCTATGAGACTCTGTCCTTACGGTTTCTTTCATGCCTTTTCTCTTAACCTCTCCATATATTCCTCTCTGTTTTTCATAGAAACACAACCCTTCACAAAGAAATTGCCTGCAATAGTTTCATGTGTCTATGTTTGCTCTTAGACAACGATGTTCCGCACTGGGAATGAAGGGCCCGCTTTTGGTTTAACAGGTTATGTAAAGGACTCTATCTGCTGCTTATGAGCATTTCACTAGAGGACAGAATTACTGCCAGTTTTGGAGTTCACTTACAACAGTGTGAAATCAGCTGAGGATCATCTCTGGGGCAGGGCTTTGTGCACGTGGAAGACTTGGTCATTTGAGGTCTCTGGGAGTGAGTGTGGGTTAGCTGGACCACAGAAGGGTGCAAGGACTGAACTGGGGCATCTCTGTTCCTTTTGCTATGTGTGAGCATTTGTGGCAGATCTGATTACTGGAAAGGTAATGGTGTAAAAGGATGAGGCTTATGTTTCCTCAAAAATAAATGGAAAATAAAGATTTGAGACCTCGTTCTCATTTTTGTTGTTATTGTTGTTTGGGGGACATTTTGTTGAATTCGTTGTTTTTAAAAATAACTCATACGGGAGCCAGGCTGCATCTTGGCTAACAACCTACATATACTGATTTTTATGTGCTAGCCATTCAATTATAATTGTTATGGTTCTCTTTGAAATTGCCATGCTATAAACTTAATATCACTAGTAAATTCAGTTTTGTGGTCTGCAAGGAAAATGCAGGCAAAACCATGGAGAATGAAAGCAATTTATTGAATTTACACTGACTAACAAGGGGCAAAGAGATGGGCGGGAGATCAGGTGTTGCAGAGTCTGAACTCCAAACTGTCGAAGTGATATGGAAATGAGCACGTGTTCATAACAGAGGCTTTACGCAGTTTGTTGTCCTCTTAATTTCCATCAGACCCCAACAGTTTTGTAGTTTTGTTTATCTTGGACTTTTTGTAGTTTTTTGTTTATCTTGGACTGTTCAAATTAATTTTTACTTTATTGAGAGGTAATAAAGCAGAGAATTTCAGAAATATGTTTACAATCAAAGCAAGCTTTTTAATAATGGAATCAGCATCATATGTGACTCACTCTTCTAAAGAAGGTCTTCATGTCCTCATTTTCAACTTAATTATGCTTTTAAACACTGTATTTTAAAACCACTCATAAATTAGTATACAGTTCTTGGATTTAAATTTGCCATTATTGGCAGCAGCAAAAAAAAAAAAAAATCAGAGTTCTTGCTTTTTTACAGTGAGGAAATTTGTGGACAGCTAAATATCTATATATATATATATTTTGCTTATCACAGCTGGTGTTTCGGAGAAGATTTACTTTACTAACACACTAACATTAATACGCTGCGATGTCTAAAATGCCTTTAGCATGCCATTTACACTCATATGAGAGATTTCATGGAAGTATGATATTAGTAAGCCTTCATGAGTAATCCATCATGCCTAGGAGACTTAATCAGATTGGACATGTACTTACCCCTGGCTTAATAATTGTTACTTGTGTTATTACTGCCCTTATTTCTGTTTCATCTGTGGTAAAAATGTTCAGAATTTCAGTTGTAGTTCAATACATTATAATCATGGTTCTCCACAAAACACAGCACAGCATAAACCCTACAACCACAATTCAGATTTTATGTGCAGTAAAATCTCTTGCTATTCCTTTCAAAGGACTATACAAAAGTTTAATATTTCTTCAGGACTGTTGAGGTAGTAGCATTAAATATTAAAACATTTAAATGTGCAGAACTGATTAATTCAGAATATATCAGAGCTACTCATAAATGTTTAATATCTGTATTTTGCCTGATTGGATATAATTTAAGTTATGTGCTTCTTCCAGCACTCTAGGACCAGGTACTCATCTTTTATTTCTAGGAATGGTTTAAATATCATTCCTTTTATTACAGGTTAATATTAATGCCTCAACCTTCAGCTGTTATTGTTCATTCTTTTATAGAACCTACTTCAAAATTAATCACCTAAAGTCTGAGAGCAGCTGTTAAAGTTCTTTTTAAGTGTACCTTTCAAAAATATATAGTTCAGTTAAAATTTGTTCAACCTCTGTCGGATGAAAGCTCAAATTTTGTCTTTGCAACATTTATGCATTTCCTTAGAAAAGCAGGAATATCTGTGGGGAGGACTGGGACTGTGTAAATCCTGGATCTAGTCCGAGGTTAAACTTGGACCAGGTTGCAGCTGTGTTGGTTCACAATGAACAAATTACACTAAAAAGCTGAAGAATTGAGTGTCAGTATCTCTGGGGAAGAAGGGATAGACCTGACTGGCATTTTGGCATGTGGCTGCTGAACCACAAATTGATCAAAACACCCAGCTGCAATGGTGAGGCAGCCTCGTGTTTACTGGTGCTGTACAAAACATAAAGATCTGTATGGAAGGCTATAGATGTATTTGAGGCTTAGCTCTAAGTCTGGTCTTATAACCAAATGCCAGTATCTTCATGCCACTAATTTACAACACTAGTGCTGTTAAAACTCTCAACAAACAAATCAGCAAATCCTATACAGACAAATTCTTAACCACGTTTTTGTTCCCCAAAAGCTGCTTACTACAACAGTGCTCTGCCTGGGAGTAAGTAGCCCTAGAATTGGTACAATGAGGAGGAAAGGATGGACCTCAGCTTTTAGCTGTTCACTCTGCTGTGGCACTGCAAGGCCCCCACCAGGGCAGTGCCCCACCGGGCTGGAAGGAAAACAAAAACTCTGTAGGAGCACCTGTCCCAAAGCATATATAGTTTTGCAGCACTCACCAGGAAGCATGCTTAGCAGACAGCATTAGCAGCACTCCATACTAGTTCATTTTCTTGCTTAACAGGCTTTAAATTATTTTCATTGCATTTAGTGCTTTATCCTGATCTCTCTGAAGATAATGGCTGAAGCGCCATTGCTTGTAATGAGGCCCAGCTGCCTGAGAAAGCCTTGAATATAATAAAAGGACTGTCAAGCAATTTGTTGTGGTCCAAGGTAGAAATCTTGCTTTGATGGAGTGCTTTTCCCTTTTGAAGAGTGCTTCTCCACAGTACGGAGCAGAATTCTGGTTGCTGCAAAAAGCGAACTTGAAGTTTAACAGAGAAGAGAATGAGCTCAACAATGGTACAGGTTAATATCCTGTTGTGCATCCAAAAATATCCATTCCAAGAGTGTTTTCTTGACTTAAATGGCTTGAATTTTTTGCTTTCTGACTTTCTGAGGTAGTTAGATTTAATATATCTCTGTAGCACGTATTCCTCCTTGTCCTTAGAGACCTGTGGGAATGCAAAAGAGAGGAGGTAACACACTCTGTCTCATTACAAAGATATGGGGCATGGAAGTTGTCCTTGAGTGAGAAAGTGGAAGTCTAAAACCAACATAAATCATATGATATATGTAATATGACCTTTTTTCCAAGGGATTTTCGAGGTAGATCTCATCTTGAACTCTGAGACAAGTCCTGCAGCTCTGCACTAGTGTGCTCAGAGACACTGCCTAATGATAGCTTGGTTTCTTTTTTACTTTGTTCTTCAAGACTTGAGGAACTGCCAAGTTCTCCCTGGTTTTGACAGGATAATATAAACAGCAAAACAAATACATTGCCCAAACTACTTTTGTATGTGAGCTCACAGGAAAACTGTGTTTAGTCATGTTTATTTCAGGGTTAGCAATAAGGAAAAATATGTCAGATGTTAAAGAGAAAAAAAAAGTCATAAGACGGCATTACAATACACTCAAGTAGAGGCAAAGTGCCCCTTTGCTCTCTAGGAAATGGAATAAAAAAAGTTTCAGCAGGAATGATTTATAATAGGAAATGCAGCTTTTGCAGAATGGAAACCTTACTTGGAAAAAAAAACCCTACCATTTTTCCTGACTTTTTTTTTTTTATTTTTTTTCGATTTGGGAAACAAATTTTTGGATAGGGAAGATTGACTCAAATTAAATGGGTTTTTTTGTATTTTTGCTTTCAAGTTCATTGAATTGAATATGAGATTCACATTGTTCTTTGTCACCTCAAGATTAAATTTTATTTTTCGGTATGTAGTGTCACAAAGTCTGTGATTAGGATCTTACTCCCTTTACTCTATTGGAGGGTTGGCTGTATTAACTAGATTGTAAAAGTTGGAGCATAGTGAAGTGCCTCCCCTGAGGTGGAGGGAGCACCTGGCACAAAGTGTTTGGAAAGGACACTAAAATCTTGATTTAGATTAAAATAGGGGTTTTTTTTTCATTTCAGTTTAACAAAATGATTAGAAATATTCAATTTAAAGCTGAAATGATACTGGAGAAGATCAAAGTATTTGATTTTCATTGAAAATGGCATAATAAGAATATTGTATCATTTATGAATTTCTAAGCATTTCAGCCTCCTAAAAGCTGTTCATTATTCCCTCTTTTCATATTCAAGATAACAATAAATGTTCAAATACTATTGGCATTGCACTATTTCTATTATTTATTGAAGAGACTTATTTAGCAAGCTTGCAAATTCAAAATCTCTCAAGATTTTAGGTGGGAGAAAGCATTTGCTTCTGAACTAGTGTGTTGAAAGATGTACAGAGGTGGATTCCTAAAACACCCTTTGTTGTGTGGATTTTAAAATGTATTTCACTCCATGCTTGCTGACTGCTGCCTATTCCATATTTTGAAAGTTCGGTGTACAGTGCATCCCAGCTGATGCACAGACCACACTCACGTCCAGATCCATCTTTCTCTACTCATCTGATTCTTCTTACTCATTCTCAGTGTGCAACACTGAGAGAGTTAGACAGATGTCAGAGTCATTCTTTGAATCAACTGTGGGATTTAAAAGACAGAAGTGGAAGACAATATTGAATATATGGTTACCCAGGAGCATGCTACTTATATTTATTTATGCCCAGTTTCTTCATAGCTAGTTCTGTATGATGTAGGGAGTGGCATGACTACTTTTATTAGTGTCTGGCCATTCCTCTATGCTTTAAGTAATGAATTAGAAGGAGATATTGAGGATGAACCAGAGACTTCTGCCATTTTTTCTCAAAATGTTTGACTTCTCGGAGAGTCCATCTTCAAATAACTTGAGTAAACCCAATGTAGAGTCTTCTCCTGTGCCAAAAGTTTCTCTTATTTTCTCTCATTCAAGGCATTGCAGATTGACAGTGATGTTACTTGTTGAGCCAGGAGCTGGAACAGAATGTTAAATGTTCTTCCGTATTTAGGCGCATGTTTCTTCTAGCCGGTTGCTCAGAACTCTTTTTTGCAAGTGTAGGTATCTGCTGGTGAAAATACCTGGATTATTTTCTCCTCCTAGTGATTTTGTGGGAAAGGATGGTCAGGTTTATAACCACCAGCAAATTGGTGTCACTTCTCCCTTGACCTTAGTAATTTGTGAGAGGAATCTGATAGAAATGTTGATCTAATTTGGCCCTGGAACAGGGGTTGAAAGAAGAACTTCACCATTTAGGTTAGATGTTGACCAGCTGGTACACTTGCATTAATGGCCTATGTGATTATGGGTGTCTGGTGTTACTGGGGCCTTATTTGGTAACAATATTCATTCAGTGATGGAAGGATGTGCCACAGAACAGGAGACAGAATGACCAGCTGAGGTCTATGGATTTGTGTTCCCAATGTTATATGATGCCTTGTCTGGTCAGTGGTGTTTGGATCTAATAGACCTGATCAACTTTGCCACTTTTTTGCTTAATTTGGTTTGTTGGGGGTTTTTCCAGGGGGGTTGCTTAGTTTCTTTGTTTCACTCTTAAAATTTCCATTGACAAACTGATGAAGAAATGCTAGGAAGATAAAAAACTTTTTTTTTTTTTTCTGGCAGAGATCTGGTAGTTAACATGGCTCTTGTATAGCTTGGCTTTTTGCTGAGGATACCCATGCAAGTTATCCTGGCAATTAGTTTAGTTCTTCCTATTGCTAATAACCTCTTGTCTAGGAGAGTGGCTTTGCGATTTGCACAGCTTAGCTTGTCAGGTGACTGACTTTCCTACAGAGAAACTGTGCTTTTTGAGATTTTATAAATATATTTACCATTTTAGCCCTTTCTCCCTCCTGTAATAATATGCAGAACCTCACCTATTCTGGAGGTACTTCTTAGTAATTGTCTCCTGTGGGATGTGAAGACCTCTGTGACACAACAGTGCACAAGCCAGGGAGCTGTAGGCTTGCAGCAATCCAAGGCAGGCGGTGGTGGGATTTATTTTCCAGAGAGCCAAGTGCCTCTTTTTGTTCTAACAAGATATGAGTCATAGCAGGCACATGGCTGTGAATACTTATCGCTTTCACTGGGATGTGCAGAGCAGAAGGAATTTCAGTATGGAAAGAGGACATGAAGTGATTTGTTCAAAAACCCGTTATTTGCTAGGGGAAATGTACTGGTGTTATCTGGGATAGCTGTGCACACCAGGGACAGGAACCATGCTGTTCCCCCCCTTTTTTTTTTAATTTTATTTTTTATTTTTTAAGAACAGAAAGTGACCATTTGGGAAATTGCTGTATTTATAAAGTATTTAACATGCAACTAACTGATAATGACAAGTTCAACACAAGTCATTGTGCTGCAGTTGTATTTTTTTGTGTGTGCATGGTTTGGCTGGTTGCCTAATCAGAATGTTGGACTTGGACTTTTTTGTAAACATTTAGAGGTGATAAAGTATCTGTTACCTGTCTAGAAACAGGAGTCTAGAAGAAACCTTTTATTATCTTCAGATCCAACCTCTAATTCAAGCAAAAAAGAGAAGGCACTTTGAGGATTTTCCCCCAGAGTCCTGTCAATTGTTTCATAATCACAGCTTGCCACAGTGCTGCTGTTCCAGCCCTCTGTCTTTCTTGTTCAGTATTTGACCATTATAACAAACCTAACACAAAGAACCAACAACTCTTGCTAAAGTGATTTCCTATGGCCATGCCCTTCCTGAGGCAGCTGTCAGTTACGTGGGATGCTCACCCTCTGCAAACCACACTGTGAAGAATTACACTGTAAAGAATTATATGTATTATATGTATGTATATATATGTATTATATGACTGTCCCTATCTCTGCTTCTGACCCATTTAGCCAAAAAAACCATAAAGATGAGGTAAACACATGCCACTGAGTTTTAATATCACTCTTACTTTAGGAATTTTATTTCTTAAGCACATTATTTTCATTATTTTGACTCAATTTTCATTAGGTGTTTATATGTCAGAGGACTAGTGAATGTTTGTCGTGTTTTTTCAGATTCTTTACCATGTTGTTCTGATCTGAACCTTTGGGAAAAGGTATCATTTTATTAATTCAACCTAGCAGTATTAATATAGAGTGTATGGTTAAAGGATTGTATTAATATTTGTTATAGCCCAGCCTTTCATATGCCAGAATTCAGTACAAATACTGAATATTTATATTTTGTATAAACCCCACTATATTTTTCCCACATAAATCCTCATTTGATGCATTCTTTAACTTCAAATGTCAATCAATCTCTAGGCTATTTAGTAGTATTGTTCCAGCTTATAGATGGGGGTTGTGTAACTTTTTTTTTAATAGCATTCTACACCAACAAAATGAGGGACTGTACTTAAGCAGAATTATTTTGTTGCATGAGTCATACATACAAAATGGAATCACGTTTTTGCACTGGTGTCCCTTCCCATAATAATACAGTATGATGTATTTTGGTCCCCTTCCTTCTGTTCATAGTTCTCAGCAACTTTTAGTGTATTTCCACCTTCACTTTTCCATGCTAATTTTCTTTATGTTCTCCTTCTATTCAGGACCCTTGTGCACTCTTTCCCCCTTGCTCCTGAGAGTCTATAGCCAACCCTCCCAGAGTCTGACTAGGTAACAACTTTGGGTCTGGACAGGCTGCACCTCAGACTCCGCTGACTGTGCTGAGTACATCTGTTGTACAGAAAGGACTCTGAGATGAGCAGTTCGGGTGAGGAGGGTGATGTTCTACATACTGACACCCAGGCAGATGAATCCCATATTAAAAAAAATATCTGTGTCCCTTTGGCAGTTGCTATATTGGATACCCAACATATTTAGACTGCAAAGCACCAGGTTATTTAAGGTCTCTTCTTTCTGCAGTCCATTAAGCCATCTTGTTATGCTCTGGTTTAAGGAAGATAAGCACAAATATATTAAAGATAAATGGAGTCAGAAGCTTCATTTTTCACTCTTGTTCATGATCTAAACTGTAAGACGATGCCAGCTTTCATTTGAATTATATCCCACAGAAACCGCTCTGAGGAAGGAGGACTGTGGCTGATGAGGAAGAAGTGTCATTGTCATGGCTTGATGCCTGAAGTTAAAAGTGGTCAAAATGATAATGGGAACTTATTAGGAAGGGAACAGCTTTATATACTGTGATGCTCAAGGTGGTAAATTTTAATGCTGTGTTACTGAAAAATGAAGTTGATGGTGGGGGGGAACAGAGGCAAAAAGAATGCAGATTACATGGAACAGAATATTGGGAGAGAATTTTGGAATATATTACCTCAATGCTGAACATGAGTAAAAAAAACTTACCACATTGAACCTGAGGAATTATGAGGAAAGGAGTGAAGACTGGAACAACTGGCATAATTTTTACCACTGGGTATACAATACAATGTAATACCCAGGTTTCTGTGTCATGGATATATCTGGTTGCCTCTGCTTCGAAAAAATATAGTAAAAGTATACGATGATGATAGAGAAACCATCTTCCTCTGTAATAGGAAGCTAAAGTTTCCTTAATTTTGGAAAAAGGATAGTTGAAAGCGTTGTGAAAGTTAGCTATAAATGTTGAATTCCATTGATAAAGCAAACACTTCACTGAAGAGATAAGAATTCAGACAAAAGAGAACTTAAAAATAAGGAAAAACATTTTCATACATTATGTGAATAAATGGTGGAGCTCCTTGTCTCCTGAAGCTGTAAAAGTATAAACTGAGTGTGGGTTCATTCGATCCCCTCACCCTGGTTATTGATAAAGATATTAAAGAGGAGTGGTCCCAATACTGGGCCTGGGGAACACCACTCGCAACTGGCCACCACTCTCTGGGCTCAGCCATCCAGTTTTTCACCCAGTGAACAGTGCACCTTTTCAAGCCATGGGCAGCCATGTGCTTCCTTGTTCTCCAGCATCACTTGAACTCCTGCATTTCAAGATATGTGCTCATCATAATTCATGTGTCTGTAAGAGGATTTGTGTTATTTTAGCCTAAGGTAAACACGTTAAACAATCTGGTGTTAGAGGGTGTGCTTCCTTAGCTGGAATTAAGACAAAAATTCTTTCAAATGTTTAGATATTACTGAGTTATAATAAATTCCAGTAGATAATTATGCTTGCTCTCTTTTCAAGCTGGCCTTCATTTTCTCTTTTAATGCTATTGTTAACTGTGTATTGAGCGGTTGTTTGTCTTTTTGAGGACAGCAGAATAAAAGGATTTACCAAACCCTTCTGAAAATCCACACAGTGCAGAAATATTCAAACCATCTAAATAATTTATTGAGAGCACAGCCAACAATATGAAATTTTCATGTATGGGTATCAGGCAGGCAACCTCACATAAACTTGAAAGGCATGAAAAATAAGGTTAGGCTTCAAAAGGGGGGTCAATATTCTCAGGTTTAGAGTGATAAAAGGTAATTGCAATAATGTTTAATCTGGTTTTAAGAAAAAAATTATATTGGTGCTTTTCATAGAAACATGACAGAATTTGGCTTCAAAACTTAATAAGAAGAATGGTGGTTACTGAATACAACACAAGATAGTTCCAACATGCAGCGGTAGCCAGGCTTGTTTCATGCCCTATGTAGCTAGTGAGGTCTGGGAATGATCATCATCTCTTCCCATCTTGTCCCTGGACTTTGGATAAGAGAAATAGTGTACTACCACAAATACAAAATACACTTCAAAATCATTTCAGTCTAACCATCATGTAAATACTATTAATGCATATTTTACTGGCTTTTATGTTATGCTGATAACTCTCTGGTTTACAATATTTTGTTGCCCAGAGGTGCATTTCAGTAAATAGCATGATTGGGTTTGTGTTTCTTGATCTAAAACTATAAATAACTGTCCTATTCAATCATTACTGGAAATAGTATTTTGATGATTATTCTTGTTTTGGCTACGACACACAATTTAATTCAGTAGTTAAACTTTTAGAGACGTAGCTGATGTACATTTTAGTGAAACACCTTTTGTTTCATATGCAGGTTATTGTGTTTACTGCTTAAATTCCATTGTTACTATTCAGGCCTCTGTGAATTATCAAATGGAGTAACAGACATTTGCTGATACCCTTTGGAGTGTTTTGATACTACAAGGGCTTTCTAAGTTGCTAAGCATTAGTGATATGTTTGGCATAACACAAGGAACTATAAAGACTGTCATTGTCTCTGATGTCCTTGGGTGAGCTGTGGGTTCTGGGATGTTTAATTCCTGCTCAGTTCCCTCTGATGTGGGCGGTAGTTGGACTTTTTAATAGAATTTGGATAATTAAGTTACTCCGCGTGAATGGCTCTTGGTGGGAATAATCTCAGTTTAGCCATCTTCAGTGTTGACATCTACAGCTGAGCTTTACAGTCTGGGCTCCCTTTATAGTCAGTAAGGAGAGTCAGACATTTCTGGAGTGTGATTCATCTGGTCCATTTTAAATATCAACATTAGGGTGAGATTTACAGCCTAAATGGGGTGACATAAATAGATGTGATGTTCTCTGGAGCTTTATTTAGCAGTAGCACATATTCACTGGGCCATTGACTGAAACCTCCATCTTCTCCTTCCAAGAAGGCTGCCCCAAAATGAAGAGAGAATGTGCCTCTCTCTGTGCCAGCTGGTATTCCCTTTTTCCCATACAAAATGCAATGCCTGCAGCAAAGGGACCCTGGCTGGGCCACACAGGCATTGGAGTTTAAAATATTTTAAAACAATATTTTGTTGGGAAATTCAGATTTGAATGGTCTTACCTAGGTGAGGGTCTTAATTGCCCATCTGTTGGTTATAAGCAGGCAGCTATGACAGCAGCCAGTCTTACCTCTCCTCTGTCAGGTCTCTGGGCTGTGCCAACATGTTTGGTGCTGCCAGCTGGAAGAAAGCACCTCTCTGCTCAATGTGGCCAAGTTTCTGGTGGCTTTGAATATGGTCAGAAATGTATTTAAGTTACGGATTTTGATACACAGGAATTCAGCCTCTTGGGTCTCACATTGGAAGCCTCTTCACAGGTTTAACCATGGGACTCTTCACTTCTAGTGAGATGGGAACTCTGAAGCATCTTGGACCATGTAAAAGATATGACCAATTTCTTATGGTTTAGGAATATAAGAATAAACGCTTTTTATATTGCTGCTGATGTCATTGTCACTGTCTTGTTATGAACTTGCAAAAATATAAGTAATGTCTCTGCAAATAGTTCTTTTACAAGGCTGATAGGCTACTCTTTGCATCAATGACAAACAATGTCTCTGGATATCACATTACGGACATCTTGCCACACATCTGCAATCTATTTTCAGTTCTCTGTTGCTCATTACCAATTTAGGAAAGGATTTAAAAAGCTATAAAGACACAGAGATTTGATGGAGCATGGGGCAGAAGAACTGAAACTATACTGTAACACAAAGCAAGGCCAGATCAGATTTTTAAGCTGTCTAGTACAAAGTTCAAAACTTATGCATTTTTACTGCCCTCCACCCAAGAGTACTTGCTAACTGGAGTTACTGGTGAGGGCATCACAGGCTGGAGATGGTGCTGCTCCATATAGGAACTTCAAGAGAAGCTCACTAGTATGTTGTTGTGAATTGAGTGCTTTGGCTGTGGGCTTCAGAAAACCATTACCTAAGTGGGAATGCTTGCAGTTGTGAGACTGCACATCTGTTTACTTAACCATGCTGAAATGTTTTTTTTTTGCTTTCTTCCACCTACTTGGGGAAAATCAAAACAAGTATGAGTAAGAATGCTGTGGGTTTTCTGCTTTTGTAGCTGAATGATGTGTAGACCTGTGATTCATACTGTTCTTGCATGTCTGCCTGGTGTTCATATTTGAAATAGCTGTATAATTATGAATTTCTTGATTTTGTGTTCTTTTGAAAGCAAAATATGTCTGCGAGCCGTAAAAATTAGTTTGATGTCAACATGCATTTCACTAGTCCTTTAAATTTATTTTTTTTTAGTAATAAGGTTCTGAGTGCAATTCAGTGTATGCACTTTCTGGATTCTTGTAACAATGTACTCTCCACCATTCACTTACAAGTACATTTATCAGCACAAGATTTGGAAAGCATACCTGTAAAATTCCACCTGAGTAGTTACAGATTTCTAATCACTGTGGTGCCTTGACAGTTGCCTTTAAATAAGCCATCAGGTTTTATTCTCTTCTTTCTAGCAATTTAATCTGTAGTTGGCATTTCAGGAGTGGTCTGGTATTTTAAGGATTTGGACTTGGTATTATCTGTGCCCTGAGAGCACTAAATGCCTGGATGGATCACTTGCGTTTGGCATTGCATGAGGGTGGCAGAAAGGTTCCATTGCCTAAAAAAGGGAACAAACTTGGGAAGGGACAAACAGCTTCTTCGCTGTGTTGAGGAGACTGAGGGGAGACATAGCAGTCTACAACTTGCTCATGAGGGGCAGACACTGATCTGTGGTGACCAGGGACATGACCCAAGGGAATGGCTTGAAACTGTGCTGGAGGAGGTTTAGGTTCAATATTAGGAAAAGGTTTCTCCCCCAGAGGGTGGTTGGGCACTGGAAGAGGCTCCCCAGGGCAGTGGTCACAGCACCAGCCTGACAGAGTTCAAGAAGTGCTCAAGAAGTGTTTGGACAATGCTCTTGGGTACATGTTGTGACTCTTGGGGATGGTGCTGTGCAGGGCCAGGAACTAGACTTTGATGATTCTTGTGGGTCACTTTCAATTCAGCATACTCTGTGAATGTAGGGTGGTGTGGACAGTTTTTGCCATAGTGATGAGATGAGACGATCCCCTTCCTCTGCCTGGCACTTTTTCTACTTTTACAGTTTAGATGCATTGGCTATATTTTGAGTATTTTGAATATCAGTCAAAATACAGCCTTTTTGGAGAGTAGACCAGTCCCTCGAGAGAATCTAAGGTAATTTTTCTGCAATTAATTCACTGTTTAATAGATTTCTATGATAGTATACAATATGTGTGGCATACAGCACTGGAAAACAGTGAAAATTATGTTTAGAAGAACAGCATTAATTTCTTAAAAATATTTGACTATAACTACAGCTCAAACCCCATTTTGTCTTTCCTGTTATGCTGCTGCCTCCACCTGTAGTATAATTTCAGCAGCGTCTTTGCCAGCCTCCTCCTTCCTGACCCTCTTCCTCCTCCAGACATGTCAGCTCCTGGCATTGCCAGAGGCTCTGCTGCTCCTTGTCCCACGGGAAGCACCAGAGCCAAGGCTCTCACAGAAACTTGTCGTGCAAAATGAAAGGCTTCTCCAGAAAAGGCTGCTGCACCCCCTCCCTTCCCACGGAAACAACACCAAAGCTTCCCAGAGATGGTGGCCTCGGCGGGATGAGGCCAGCCTGTGTGCCTGCCAAACCAGCCTTGCTAGCAACCTAGCACAGCAGCAGGGATGTGCTGAGTGTGCAGGAGCCGCAGTCGGCAGCTCCCCGTGATTTTTGGTGGAAAATTGAACTGAGGGCCTCATGGCTCTTAGAGACACATTTTGTGATCACAGTCATTGTACAGAAAGAGGGGTAGGGCAGAACAGCACCAGAGGATACTTCCCAGCCCCAATATGATTTCTTTTCATGGAGCCATTTCCTAGGCTTTTAAAAAATAAACTGGAGTTATTCACTTATCCATGTATTCCTATCCACATGTTTTGTGGACAGGAATGTTTCATATCCATCATGCAAACACTGCCCACTTGATTTGGAAGGTGGACCAAGAGTGCACAGTGGACTGCTTTTGTGGCTGTTGATCAGCACATGAGGCTGACCCACATTTTGCTGTTGGGTTTTACACCTTTTCTCTCTTCACAGTTACTGTGTGAGTCCCTCATACTGAACTTTTCTAGGGTTTTCAGGCTGCAGGTGAAGATCCCATCTGCTTTTTGTCACCTTCTCTTGGCTACTTTCTCCAGCTGTGAATCCCTCACACTCATTACTACTAATTTTTTCTCCAAAAATTTCCCTATTTCCAGTACTAATTCATCACCACCTCTTCCATCCTAGTTCACTTTTGCCCTCAGGGCTACTTTTCTGTCTCCTAAGCTTAAGATATTAGTGATGGTTTTGGTCAAACTTTTGGAGCAACTTTGGTTTTGTGACATTTTGCACATTTCTCACCATTTTGAGAAGTGGGATTTTGATGAATTGATGTCTTGTCACAGAAGGTTTAAACTTTTGATAAAGATCCCTCTCTTTCCCCTTTCTCTCCAGCCAGCAGATATAACTTCCTGCTTTAAAACGCTGAGAAACTTTCCAGATCAAAACATCATCAGAAATGATATCTCCACAAAGCACTTCTGCGCTAACAAAGCAGTATAGCTGGACTGAAATATTTTTCATGGGACTTTTTTCAGTGAGCTTTTATTAGTCAAAGAGTGCTCTAAGAGTACTAAGTGAGGACAGAGTCTGCAGAAATATTTAGATACTAAAAATGAAAATGTCTCTGAGCATATGTGAACTCTGATTTTTTTTTTAATGTGGATATATATAAAATATAATTTATCCAAACTTAGAGAAACACTCTCACACTTCAGAGTAGAAGAGTTGATGAAAGCAAAGGACAGTGGAATTTTTCATCCAGGGAAACATATTATCCTCTACCCTCGTCTCAGAAATTAAATGTTTTGACTGAAATTCCTTCTTCCTTAAACAATTAAATCAGTCTTAGAGACACCATGAAAAACAAACCAACCCAAGTAGTCCAAGGGGGTAAAAATTGGCAAATATCTCAGGAACTGAAAATAGAAAGAAGTGTTGAGTAACTCTTAAAGGAGTTACCACATTTGCCTCTAAAATTTGCAGTGTAATATTGTCTGATCAGTAGGTTGCTCCAAAACACAGCCCTCTTGGGAAGATGTTCTCAGTCCCTCCTACTGGACTATTTCAAAGCAACTGAGGGATTCCTGCCTACACCTGCACCTCGGTGCTCCCACCCCTGGTGTGAGGGGTGAGACTGGCGGAGCGGGGGGTCCCTGCCTGTCCTGGTGCAGCCGCCGGGGGGCTGGCATGGGGGGCTGCTCTGGGTGGGGTGGCAGGGTCCAGCACACCCCTGCCCAGCCACTCAGTCCCCAGTGACAGGAAGGCCTCCTCACTGCTTCACTCGCACAATTCTCCTCCCAAAGAAGGGTCTTGTGGAGAACGGAGCAGTGCCTGCTTGGGCTTGTAGGTGATACCTGCTGTGTTGTCCCCTGGGTGCCAGGCCCCTTGCCTGCCCAGCCCTGGCTGCTCTGTGTCCTTCCAGATGTTTTTCAAAGTCCCAGTGTGTCATGGCATTGGTCCTTGCTTCTGTAGTGTCAGATATTTGACATCAACTACATACGGTATGAGCTAGTGTAAAGGCACAAACAAAGCCTGGTGGAGGGAAACTTCTTGTTCTTTTGGGAGAGGAATTTAGGGCCCCACAGTAATAAGCCCTAGCCCCTGTATAAAATCACAGTCCTATTGCTTGGCTGTGCATTAGCACAGCTTTCCTGTTCTTGGTCATTATCATTTGGCATAGTGTGTGTTTTCTTTCATTTTATGGGAATTTGATGTATTTCACTGGTGGGTAGGGGAAAAAAAAGCATCACTGAGAATGTCATGATTATTTTTTTTTTCCTCTAGAAGAACTATGGAATTATTCTGAAATGTATGACACGTGTGTAATAACAGCCTAGTGCTCTGTTTTTAAAAAATGTGCTAGAGGCCTTACGCAGTTTCCCAGAGGCTTAATGAGGGAGCCATACTGTGTTGGAAATTTTTCAACTATAAAAATTGACCTATTAAATGCTTATGTAAAATGAGGGTTGACAATCACACAAATATGTCCAAAGTCAAATACAGGCATTGTGAAATATCACTTCTTTCCCACAGAGAAACTGGTCACCTGTTCACAGTAGGCTTTTGCATTATATCCTATCAAGTAAAGAATAAGATGCTTCCCCACAGGGAAACAAAATGGCAGCAAAGTACTGGCCCAGTGCCCTTCTATCAGTGCTTTTCACTGACTCTTTTGCCAAGTCTTCAAAAATAACACATAGGCATACTTTTCAACATATGTTTTCCCTCTTTGTGGTTTTAAAGGCATAAAGGGAAGAAAAGGTCATGTATTATTCACCACTTCATCATCAAATGCAGAAAAAAATCATTGTTTGCTTGTTTGATTTTATTTTACTCTCCCTAATACATCTTTTATTTTTAAAAAAATCTAGAGTCTTTTGCTGTTCTTTTAACATCTATCAGAAGTAGCCTGTTCTTTAAAACTGAACATATGGCTCTGAACCTGCATCTGAATTCAGTGAAGTGTCTATTGCAAAACACTGAAATTCGGAGTCATAGGAGCAGAAAAGTTGGATGCAGGATTTATTCAGTGTAGTATTGAATAATCAAAGAAAAAAAGATAATTAAACACAAAGGGTTGAAGAATAAATTCAACATGATAAATACCGCTTCTCTGTTCAAAGTAAATTAAGATACTGTCAACATTTAAATGCTTTTTAAAATATTCAACACTAATTTTAAGCCAAATGTGCACCACAGAGGAAATACTGACTATTAGGACTTAAGAAACGCATCAGTTTCTCTGTTGAATGTGTATCACCAATAAATGTCCTAGCAGTCACCTCAGAGTACCTTGCTTCAGTTTCCTGGTCAGGCACTGGCTCATGGTGTCTCTAGCAAAAGAGGGAAATAAAAAGAGGCAGAATGTGATTTAGAGAGTGATCAGAGCAATCCCCGACAAGCAGTGATCTCTCCAAGTTATGGGAATAGGAAGGATTGAGGTATGAAGCAGAATGAATGTGGTAACGGAAGTCCAGATGCATCTTCAGTGTATGAGGCTACAAGTCGTAAGACTCTTCTTCAGCAGAAAGAGTTTTTTGTTGTTTTATTGATCTTCCTATGGTTGGTGACTGCCCAGCCCTCTGATTTGTGGAGGTCGCTCTGCAGGGCCTCCCTGCCTTCGAAAGATCTAACAGCTCCTCCCTGGACTTGCTCAATATCCCTTCCAGTCCTGTGCCCAAATCGTTTATGAAGATGTGGAAGAGCACAGGGCCTGGAGAGCACAGGATAGAGCCCTGTGGAACCCCACTAGTGACAGCTCCCCACTCTGATGTCGCCCCGTTCACTGTAAACCTTTGTGCCCAGCCTGTGAGTCCATGATGTGTTTAGCCAGCCACGTGCTGGACATCCTGTCCAGAAGGCTCCTGTGAGAGACAGTATCAAAAGCTTTGCTGAAATCCAAAAGGGTTTTATGAACTTCCTTCCCTTGTGGGTTACCTTGTCAAACAAAGTAAAAGTATGAAAATTGGTGAGTAAAAGAATTGAATGAATATTGCAAGAATTGTCAATTCTAACAAAGAATGTATGGATTACAATGTTACTTGTAGTTGCTATTTGGATGTTTTCTGCTATTACTTAAGAATCTTTTAAAGATGCAACCCTGAGCTATTTACATACACACAATCTATAATGTCTCAGATGCCCATGTATCTTGAATGTATAATGGTGTAATAAGCGTGATAACCGTAACCTGGCACTCTATTTAGATCCAGAAAGAACAGCACCATAATCCTGGTTATTTCATTGCTTTTACTACAGTTTAATGTCTGGACAATTGCTTACAAGCCATATATTCCGGTGGGTTATTTTCTAACTCAACTGTGCATTTCATGAATACCTTAGTTTATGCTCCTGGCAAAGGCAACTTCCCAATTACCAGCTGAAAGTATCATAAATATTGGGAGAATTCAGATGGATTCACTGGGCTGTATGATGGGATCTCATTCAAGAGCAAGAGCCTGCTCACAGAGCATGTACAGGATGCTAACCATAGTATTTACACGTATTTTATTTCTCTCATTTCAGTGACTATTTCGACAAGTACCTTCTTTGATGGCTTACTGGTAACTGGGCTCTACACATCTACCAGTGTTCAGGCTTCCCAGAGTGTTGGTGGTTCCAGTGCTTTTGGGTTTGGTAAGTCCAATGAATTTACCTTCTGCAACCCAGGGTAATGAGTACTTGGTTGTACAGAGGACATCAGTAGCAACACAGTTGCTGGAACAGGTTAATTTAGACTGAGTTATCAATAATACATGGAAGTCAGTGGGAGTCAATAAGATAAGGCAGTGGTAGCATTTAGGCAGCTTTTACTGCTTCTTGTACCACCTTCACCTTCACCTTTGCTCAGACCTGGTACTAGTATGCTGAATAATATAAATTTTAAGACAGAAAAGTCTTGGCAGATAAATTGTTTTAAACAGCCATTTCTAAATTGTGTGACATTTTATATTAAGTGAAGCATTTAGGCCAAAGCCTCTAGGTGTTTCTTGGGCTGAAAACCTGTTTCCTTTAAGCTTATGTCAACCTACTTTTCCATTCAGTTAATAGCATCTTCTTTAAAACCAGAATGCTGGTCAACATGTTTTATACAACCAATTATTTACCATGTCCAAAAAGCCGAATTGTAGCAAAAGGGATATGATAGGCTTTGCAAAATTATCATGTATTTCAGGTTCTGCTGTAGCCCTCAGCAGTAGCAGCTGCACTAAGGACAAACATTTTTAAAATAATCCTTTCTAAATTTGTGCAAGTAATTGACAGCAATACCCTCTGCAGTTTGTTACTTGGTAGCATTTTTTATACCCTAACAAATAATAGTAAAAATTACATTCCTCAAATTGGAGGAACTCAGTGACCCTAACAAGCAATCTGTGGTAAAGGTACAAAACCAGGTACCAGTCGTATGGGACACCAACTGCACTGCACTTGCAGTAGCATGTTTAAATGCTAATTTGTCTGCCTGGGTCAGAATGCAGTACTTTCTTCATAATAACCTCTCATGGTACTTACTTTTGTTATAAAGCATGTAGAGCATGAGTGGTCTGGGAATTTGAGTGTCATCCAGCAGGCATATATTAGTTTGTAAATGAAAGAATGTAATGCAAATAGCACATTATTTAAAGCTGTACTGAGGGATAATTTGAGAAAGGCTTTGTTTCTGTGGATAACACTACAGTCCAACCTCAGACTTTCTGCTCAGCCTTTCAAAGGGAAGAGCATGGCTGGCACAAGTATTTCATGCCTTGTACAAAAGGCACTGAGAGATTCTCTTTTCTGGAAGAATTTGTACTGCTGTTTCTCCTTTCCTGCTGTACTGTTTACAGAATGCATAGAATCTGGTGGAGTAAGCAATACAGAAAGAAATCATCAATGTGAAATTTCTGCAATGGTCAAGTCACTGGCAAGATATTACCTTGCTGTAAAATAAGTGTTTGTGTCACATCATTGGGAGATCATGGCAAACTCACTGGGCAAAGTATACAGGTGACGTTTAATTACAACCAAGTACTTAAGAATAACAATTAAGCAAAATTTTAAGAACCTAAATACCTCTGTGCATTTTCAAAGAATGTCTGTATTTTTCCCTAGATGTGTATCTACGTTTGTAGAATAAGGCTGTTCCAGTTGATATTTTATTGAGACAGATGTTAAAGTAACATGTGATGTATGACAGAAAAAACAACATGGCCTTCTTTAACTTCTGAAAGGTCATTCTCTAGTTCTTGATGCGTTACTTTGATATTCTGTCACTGTTAGATAACCAGCAATTAAACTGGTGACACGTGTGTTCTGTATGCACAAGAAGCTCCAAGCCTACAAGCTGGGAAAGTGCAACAAGCCAAAGTGATGCAAAAACATTCACACAGAGTTGGAGCTACTTCATTTTGCTCATCAATACAAATTCTCAAATATCATGCCTGAGGAGATCTGATGCTCTGTCTTGAGCATGCATCCATCTGTGTTAGAGAAAAAGTGCTGCCATCTCTGAATTTTTTTTTAACTTTCTGTGGGTAAACTGTAGGGTCAGCTGTGTTACAGTGTTAGTTAAAAAATATTTTAAAGAAAAGTCTCAATTTGCTGTTTTTCTTTGTTATTTCCTAAGCCTGCATATACATTGGAAAAAGATTAAAAAAACAATCTGAATGTTTCATAACAGATGATGCTCTTGTGAAGTGTCTTTGAAGTCACAGTAAAAAATAAACAGTGAAGGAAAAATGGCAATGGCTTTCAAATGCAATTCTATATGAATGCTCAATCTACGATGTACTGATTGCTCCCAGGACTAAGAGCTATATAAACTTTTCCTATCTCTACTTTGCAATGAGAGATGAGAAAGCTGGCCTCCTCCAAAAAGCATTTAGCATGTAAATGATACACTTTAAAAAATTATTTGGTAGTTTTAAAAAGCAACAATATTTTTAAATCTACCATTTTCAGTGGAAAAATAGAGCAGTCTCCACAGTATTTAATATGTTGTTTAGTAAAATACTAGGTGGGAGTGACATTGTTTTGCTTTCTGAAGAAAACATAAAGCACTTTCTCCAGAAACCCTGGATCCATCTGTTGTGTCATCATTTCCAATCAGCAAAGAAGCTGTTTCTCCTTTGAGGCAAGTGACTGTGATATTCAAGTTCAGCTTGATGGAAATTATTATGTTTTTTTAATGCTGAAGACTAGTCAGGTTCAGAGACCTCAATTCAAAGATTTATGTGGTTTATCACAGATTAGATGGGGGAAGGGGGGGCAAAGCTGTGCCTTTAAAACATGAAGATAGTAATATTCTGAAACTGGGTTGATAGTGGTTGCTTATGGTGCAGGGAAGAATATTTTTTCTCCCTTGCAATATTACCATTGAAATACTCTTGTCTGTCTCACCCAGGAGGTCACAGTAGATTATCATAATCTTCCAGACTGCCCAACAATTTCAAGTCTCCCTAACATACATATATGTCTCTTCTGTGCTATGAGCTAGTGTGTTGTGACTACAAATATCTTTTACCAGTTTAGGAAGTTACTTGATGGAGACACAGTCATTGTCTATTATAACAGTTAACCGTGTCAAGAAGCTTTAAAGAAAAAATTATAAAATATTTTAATTCTTAGGGTTATGTTTTCTTTGTTCTTCAGTACATATTGTGTAGACAAAGAAATAGTTCCTGATTTCCTCTGTGGGATTACAATGAATGAAGCTTGTTGAAATTTTGATTTGAGAAACCTTCTAACAATTTCTTGGGGAGAAATGTGTGAGTTTTTGGGTATAAAAGTTAATAGTGGTTTGTCCCAGGCTGAACCATTCTCTGGGTTCAGATTAATGTAAAACTAAAATTGTGACGCTAGAATTAGAACTGGGATCAAACATAAATGCGTTGAAACTTCACTAAACCAAGCTGAGAGGATCCTTTAGGAAAAAAAAAAATCTTTAAAAGTAGCTCTTAGGAAGAGTTGTTTCTTTCTTCATTAGACCTCCTGATACAACAGATCTCTCAGTTGCATTTCTTCAGTGTTACTTCCACTCTCCTTGCCTGATCAGTGTGGTGTGCACATGGAAATGTTCCCACATCTTTCAGTTTTGATGGCTCATGGGCAATCCCGCTCCTTGTCTCCTCCTTTCACATGCCACACTGGTAGCCATCAGTTTATTCACACCCTGTTTGTCTCTGGAGACACATTTTGGACTTCTGTGGGATCTCTTTATCCGTCAGTGCTTTTTCTTTCTTCTGCTTTTGCTCTGAGGCTTCTTGTTTGTGTTTGGCCTTTTTTTGCCTGCTTGGGTCATCTGGCTGTGCTCTGGGGTTTCTCAGCCCACCAGACAAATCTCCCATACAGTCGTTTACGGGCTCTCATCACTTACCTTAGTCCAAATATAAGAGAGGAAAGTGAGAGGCAGGAGTACTTAAAAAAATATTAGCTATGAATGTGGGTGTGGGTCTGGTGGGAATGATTGCTTGCAAGCAAGAGTAAGGACAAATGGTTTGGTGGATGATAGGGGAACCACTGCAGCTTGGCAGAAGCACGAAAATACCGCATGGCTCCTCCGAAGCTGTGTGCTCTGGAAAGCAGGGAGCAGGGTATCATTCCTACAATTACAGGAGAAGATTACGGCCTAATCCCTCAGCAGCGATAAGGAGCGCCATGAGCTGAGGACCCAAATCTGTCTCATTACACAGGATGATCCTGGTGACAGGCTGGCTGAGCAGACAGATGTGCTGGGCTGCGCACATCAAAGCTTGCCTTTGACCTGCCACTCACACTGCATCTCCACTCACCCTGGTTCTTCCCAAGGCTTTCTGGCTCCCTGGTAGCTTTTCAGTGATAAATACATGACAAATTATATTTAAGTTTGGTGTAATTAGTTTCTTACAAACTACCGTGGGAAACATGAGCCTTTCTAGCTAAGCACCCCCAAACCTAATTTTATGCAAAATCGTAATGACTGCACTGATGTGTACCTTTTAGAAAATGTGGAATTAACAGGTAATTTCATGGTAACATTTATATATGCATTAACCTTCCAACCTAAATTGCAAAGGTCCTCTTGGAAATCCACAGGTTCTATTGTAGCAGAGACAGTGGACACCAAGCTCTGATTACACTGGAAATTGTTGCCATAGGCTTAATTGGAAAGCAGAATTTTTTGTTTATATTCTGTGAAGGTTTACACAACTAGTAATTTGCAATCTTTTAAAACAGATAACTCCATTCTACTGTGAGGTCATAAACTCCTCATGAAATTTAGGTTTTGCTTAATTGTGTGGTCCACTTTAAAGGGTGATGTTACCTGGAAACATTTTAGTGTCTGAACTTGCATATTCTAGAAAGCAAAAAATAGAAGCTGAAAGATGATATTGCAGTCTTATTTCTTTTGTAATTCTTTGCTTCTATACCATGAAGATGGTCATATATATATTAAGTAATATATTGACTCTCTGGGATCTAAAAAATGAATAGTTACAAATATTCTTTGAAATATGGCGAATTTCCTACAGGACATCCTGGAAAGATCAACCATCAGATATAATGTAATGCCACTTAAATGATCTTATACTCTGCTTTTTATTGTTCTATTGCCTTTCGACAGGATTTAAAGCAGCCATCACATAATCCTTCACTGGGTATTTTGGTTACATCTGTGATTTCACAGCCAACCAAAACCCTCTCTCAGTTTACAGAGGAAGGATCATTTTGATCTGGTTCCGTGTGGGTTGGGAACTGGGGAAAAGGGAAAGAGTGGTTTCCAGGTCCCGTATCCCTTTTGACTCTGAGCGGTCTTAGGGCAGAGTAGCTGTAGGTGGTGCTGCCTGGTGCTGGTTTCATCTCCAGAGGAAGAAGCAAAGAGAGTGCCTGGGTGGCTGAAGGACACCCGCAGTGTCATCTCCAAGGGGGTACCACAGACAGTGCACCCCAGCTCTGTTGGTGCGTGGGTCTGGACCGTGCCTTGAGGCATCCAAGGCTCCTCCTGGTCCTGGATGGGGTTTGTGCTTTTGAGCTGTCAGAGGCTTGGTTTTGGGACCAGTTTATGCTCAAACACTGCTGCTTCTGGGACAATGTTTTGCTTTCAGATTTTGACATATAAAGGAAGATATCCCCCACTAACATTGTGAGATGGAAAAAGGCCAACTGTTGCATTTGCTTATTAGGTGAGCCTATAAAATTGATTCCCCCTGCTCAGTCTGCCTCTCTCTGCTTGCTCACAGCTCTAAAAAGTAAGGAATAGTCAGTAAATGACAGCTCTGAAAAAGTTTTCAGCTATGTACATGCTACTGATTTTGAAGTGCAGTTTTGTAACTCACTGAAATTGCTGCAGATCCCTGGTTTACTTTGTGACAAGCCAAATGGGCTCGAGGACCCTCCCTTCACACCAGAGATATTTGCCAGAAACCAAACAGATGGTAAACTAGGAAGAAATGACCCTCGGCATTCTCATTAGAACAGTTGGGGAAATTTTAATAGGCCCCCGTTTGCCTTGTGCTGTATCTAATACCCTTTGAACTGCCACTTTTTTTTTCTCTTTTTTTTTCTTTGTTGCAAGTCAACTACTGCCATGTATATTTTAATAGGGATTATCAAATAGAATTTGCCCAAAAGATGTAACAGCCCTCCGCTGCTAATTAGCAAAGTTTAAATAGTCACTGAGTTCTGGAATAATTGGAAAGAAACAGTGATTTTTCTGCCAATGTATAATTACCAATTAACAGCAAGATAAAATATCTGTACAGCAGTCATATCTTGAAGAATTTGTTAACAGTCAATTAAATAGTCAGTTGGTGCCAAACTGACATTGGTCAAGAAAGTTTACATTTGCTTTTTAAGATACTTCCACCTACAAATGGTATGTAAGGAAACCATAATGATGATTAAACTTTCAAAGTCTCCATGTCATGATGTTTAATTACTACTTAATTGTCTTCATGGCCAAAAGTTGACCATTTCTGCTAGTGATTGACTATCATATGTGCCTTGTGGAAAGGGTTTTAGCTTTATTAATACAACATTTATTATCATGGCATAGGGAGTAATTACCCCAGTATTTTAACTGCTGATGAAGAAAATTCCCCATGTGTAATTGGATAAGGCAGACACCAATGCCCCACCAATGCTCCACCAAGGCTGGAGGAACAAGCTAACTGGAGAGGGAGCCTAGACAGAAAATGCTTAAAGTGGCCTAGTTTTAGTCTAGCTTCACCCAGTCCAGTCATCCTGAACACCTTCATCCTTTTCTGCAACTACTCTTGGACTTGTCAGGTTTGTCTAACTCCAGCCATGGCGGCAGCAGCAGCTCTTGGACATGAAAATCCAGTTTTACCTGACCTGTTGAGAAGCTCTGAGTTAGTCCACAATTTATTTCAAATATCTTTGTAGCATTATGAAGATGCCATTAAAATACTTCAAGCTTTTAACCTTTTAAATATACCTGTAGCTCCTGCTAGCATTTGTGTGGTGAAGGCTGAAAGGGAAAATAAACCTCCTTAGAGGTGTGGCACATGTAACATTGCTTGTATTTGTGAGCTCTGAATAGTGGGTTCAGGTGAGTGCTTAATTCTACAGGCAACCCTTAAGGCTTTGCAGATGAGGTTGGGATGATGACTGCACTGGAGACACAGAGGAGCATTTTTAATGTGCCAGTGCTTATAAAGGGGCCCCTGGAGTTTTTAAGCTAGAAAATGCCTTTAGAAATACTTTTACACAGCCAAAAACAGAGAGCTAATTGAAGTGCTGGGGCCAATTGTGGTCTTATTTAGCAAGTACATTTATTCAGAACTGATGTTTTCTTCAGGTCTTATATAAATCCATTTTTTTTCCCACTCAGTGACCAAAAAGTGGTATGGGGAAAAAGCTAGAGAATAATTGAATTTTAATGTGATTTTTTCAATTGCATCCTAATTTTTAATAAAATGCATGTAGTAAAAAAACTGATGTAGAAGTTTGTGATCTGATCAATGTTTTTGCTATACCTCATACCTCTGAGAACCTTCCTGATTCCAATAAGGTTGGGATTTCATTCAAAATGTATTAAGACATTAAATATTCATTGTGTCAGGTTGGTGATTTTTATTTATACTAATACTCACTGAAAGTAATTTGAAACACTTTTTGAAGTGTGCAAGTTGTAGGTCCTTTTAATAATGGAAAATAACATATGAATAGATACATGGCCCCCATCTATGTATTCTTTATTTCTAGCACTTATTCCTCGCTCTCCTTTTTTCACCCTAATTTCAAGTACCATTTCAACCAGTGCTCTTTGAGTGCTGTTAACAAACATAATCCAAATTTTCATTTTTTGTAAAAAAGCTGATGCCCGCTGGAAAAGGATTCTCGGTGTGCTGGTCCGCAGTCAGCTGAGCATGATCAGTGTGTGCCCAGGTGGCCAGGAAGGCCGATGGCATCTTGGCTTGTATGAACAGCAGTGTGGCCAGCAGGGCCAGGGCAGTGATTGTCCCCATGTACTGGGCACTGGTGAGGCCACACCTCACACCCTGTGTTCAGTTTGGGCCCCTCGCTACAAGAAGGGCACTGAGGTGCTGGAGCAAATCCAGAGAAGGGCAGTGAAGCTGGTGGAGGGTCTGGAGCACGAGTCCGATGAGGAGCAGCTGAGGGAGCTGGGGGTGTTCAGACTGGAGAAAAGGAGGTTCAGGGGAGTGACCTTATCGCTCTACAGCTGCCCGAGAGGAGGTTGTGGAGAGCTGGGAGTCAGTCTCTTCTCCCAGGCAACAACTAACAGGAAAAGGAGAAATGGCTTCAAGTTGCACCAGGGGTTGTTTAGATTAGGCATTAGGAAAAATTTCTTCACTGAAAGGGTGGTTGAGCATTGAAAAAGTCTCCCCCAGGAAGTCGTGGAGTTACTATCCCTGGAAGTGTTCAAAAAATTATTAGATGTGTCACTTTGTGATATGGTTTAGTGGGCATGTTAGTATCTGGTTAAAAGTTGGACTTGATTTTGGAGATGTTTTCTAGCCTTAATGATTTTATGATTCTAAATCTTGCCTTAAAATCAATCTTCTGTACTTTTTAATGGGTAAATCACTCTTGTTTGCCGTTGATTAGAGAAATGTCAATGTATTGTATGTCAATGTAATCTCAGTTCTCTTTTGTTACTGTTTTATTTGCTTAGCAATAACATTTGTCCTATTTGTTCACCAGCTAGACTGTGATTTCTAAAGCAAGGACTTTCTTCTTTATTATTCTGTACAGACATGCTGGCACAATACAGCCCAATCTTTACTGTTCATGACTGTTCTTATAATACAGACAATAGTGCAGAAAAGTCAAGGAAAAAATGGATGAAGCCTTCATTGATTGCAATAACAATAACAAAATACTTTCCTCTCCAAAAGATGTTGTCATTGTGCTTTGAGAGCTACATTCAGCAAGATTGACAGGCTGGAGTTGCATGGTAACTTGTAGTAACAGAAGGGTATCTTTAATAAAGTAGGGGGAAAAAGAAAAGGCCATCATCTAGAAATTTAAGGCCATCCTAAAATTGTGTTCTGTGTGTGTGTATGCTTCAAGAATAGATCAAGCAATTGTTCCCACGGCTGCATGAACTTCACACTGCCAGTATGCCTGCCTGCATCGCTTCTTGTCCAGAGCCTGGCTCTGTGATGCCTCATTGTTGGGTGTTGTGCTGTGACAGGCAGTCAGAGCCCCTTCCCCTGACCTTCTGGTTGTGCCAGGCCTATTATTTTCCTTGTATTTCGTGTTTGTCAGGATGTGATAGCATATTCAAGCAAAACTTACTGAGCTCTTAGACTTCATCAATTAAGATGCATTGAAGCCTGTTGCAAATGTGAAATGGTATTGGAAATTGTTTTTGTCATAATTTTGAAGACAAGTTTGTAAACTAATTTCTGGCATATTATGACAAACAAATGTCATCAGACAGCTTCCCCCATATCTGCCAGTTTGCCACATTTTGAAGTAGAGTTGATTATATGTGGTGAAAAATCAGGCTTGCAGGAAAATGGAGCCCTCTGTTAAATCCTGATCATCACCTGTCCTACCAGCTGAATTCACTGTTTGCTTGTCTCTTGTCAGTGTTGTGACTGATAATCATTTGTGTGTTTTCAGAGATGGTTCACAAGAAAAATCTGCTCCAAATCTGCTAAAAGGAATATCCCAATTCTCAAGAACGTACCAGTGAAAGGCGACTGCTGTTTGTAGGGACTGGTTGGTAGGGTTGCATCTTTATCGGGTGCTAAAATACCAAGAACTAGAGAAGCAGGTTCCCAGGTTGATGCTGGCAGGGGGAGCAGGGCCAGCTCCTGGCACTCCTGGGGCACAGGAGGGAAGGGCAGAGTGCCCCCTTGCTGCTCCAGCTCAGCTGTTGCTGGCACTGCTGGCAAGGGGAGAGAAGGGATTCTGCCTTTGTATGGGCAAGGTCATTCTTACAGCTTGTGCCACAGCTAAAAGGGGTATTTGCTGATTACTGAGCTTAGAAAATACAGGATTAGTTTGAAGTGCAATTTGTAAAGTATCTAAAATGCACTTGCTTGTAAGTAAGCGTCACCTCACAGGAGCCTGTCAGTCCAATCATTCTTACCATAAAATCCCCAGGAATAAAAAGTGCAGACCTTCCCAAGAAGTCCTTATTCTTTGGAGTAGGGTTGTTCCACAGTTCTGCTCTGCTGGATTTCATTACTGAATGAAGTCCATAATTCCAGGGTGGTCATGTCAGTCTGGGTGTGGCTTTGCACCTTACTTTCTAAAGTTCTTGAAAGAGTGGGAGAAAAAACAATGATTTTAAATTTCTTTAACAAAATACGTGCGTTAATACTTTTTTAACAGTTCATCGGCTGCTTGAGTTTTGTTGGTTTTGGTGATGTATTAGACATAGTGTCATCTAAACACTGACTTTTGCTTCTGAAAAGAAAGAATATATGTCTTTTAGGTCAAAACTATAAATTCAAGATATTGAAAGCCTTAGGCAAGGATTTATTTAAATTTATCAAATGAGTTAATCTCCTGTAGTTCATGCCTCATTTCGACCCTTAGGAAAATAATGCAATTATTAAAATTGGTGCAGTTTGTAACCAAAGCAGTTGTATCTTCATAAGGCTTAGCTTGAGCTGTTTGAGTGCTTGTAGGAAAGCAATCTATAGAAGAAATCCAGTAGATACACAAGCAGTCAATGCAGGAAAGTAAAGATACTTTGCAGCTGTGTGAGAAGATCGGGTTTTTTTTTTCTAGATAGCATCAAATTAAATAGCTGAATGTTGAAAGATCTTGTGGTGTTTCGGGAATATGTGACGTTGTTCAAAGCACTTTCACTGAGCTCTAGTTTATTTAAATAAAACTATTTAAATAATTACTTGACAAGGCTATTTTGGCAGTATTACAGAAAGTGATGAAACATTTTACATAGCAGTTTATTAATAAAGTCAGTACTTTTCTTCTCTATCACTCTGACATTTGCTCTATGTCTGTTTCTGGATAAACTAGTGACACAAATATTTTGTGACGCTGGAGTCATAGTCCAGTCATATACCATCATAATCACCTTGACAGCCTCTGACATGCTGGAAGGATGATGTAATTATTAGAAGGCTGAATCAATACATGCTGACAGCATCAGCTCTTAGAATGAAGAATATGAACATTAACAAAATCTAGATTAAAATAAGTCTTTAAGAACTCTTTCATCCTGGAAGTTTTAATTTTTAGAACGATTAAGTTTAAATTTTTAATTTTGATATGCATAGTGAATTTCCTGAAATACACCATCTGCTTGCTCAGCACAAGCATACATTAAGCTTATCATTTTCTCCCTGTAACTGTAATTTTGCTATTTTTAGATTCCATGATGAAAGTCTTGGTAGAGATTTCTCCTTGTTATCTACTGATTTAAATTTATCACTGAACATGTAATAACTGATATCACAGGCAATAGTGACCACCCAGTAGTCATAATTCACTCAGGCAGCTTTGTGAAAACCTTTGCTTAGGAGGACAAAGACATAATGAACTCTTTAAAAAACCTTCAGTCATAATCTGCCAAAAATTCAACCAAATAAACTGGAATGTGCTTTAGCTGCAATTTTCCCTGAGACTATCAAAGAGATGTGTGCTAGCTTCTGATGAAAGTTTGGGTAAAGGTTTAGCATGGGTGTGGAATTCAGATTTGCTCTGAAGAATTCATCAGATATATGTGATAATCTAAAGGACTTTTGCTTAACATGGGACAAATAAAGGTTTATTTGTTCTCCACTTAAATATGCTGAGCAAGATATGTACATTCTCTATCCTGGAAACATTTATGTGGAATTTAGTTGCAGATTTTTTTGGTTTTGTCTTTAAACCCAGGAAATTTCAGGGTTTTCTTCTGTGCTTTACTCTTAGTTGGATCTCCTCAGCCTGTTTCTGAGCATCCTTCCATTAGGGACTTCATTTTTGCTGTGTATAGCTTGGGGACCTTGGCTGTCTGGCTCAGGCATTCACACACAGCCATGCCTTCAGGTGCCCTGTTTTCCAAGGACTGATTGAAATGTAAAGTGCTTCTGGAGATGCAATTTTATGATGCTTGCTGCAGTTCATACAGGGGAGTTTTGAAAGACATCTGTCATGTTCAATTGTGGCAGGGGGTTGTGGTGAGCACTTTTCACAACAAAACCCCCTCTAGATTCAAGGAACTCATAGGAGTGGGACAGATTGGCTCATGGGGACTGAGAAACTTTGTAAACTAAAATATTTCACTACATAGGATTTTGATTTAATAGCATTTAAAGCATTTTAAGTTTAATTGTTTGGGATATTCCCTAGAAATGTAGCTTTTAAGGTCTAAGCTCTCATCATAAGAGATATATAAAGTTTGTTAAAAGTCTGCAGTAGTCCATGAGAAAAAAGCTATCTACTTCAAGTAGAAGTTTAATACAAAGAAGTCGATGGTATAGTGTCTCTGGCCCAAAGCAGAGGGCTTCCATCTGGTAAATCTATGATCATAGAATGGCCTGGTTTGGAATGGACCCTAAAGATCCATCTGCTCCTGCCATGGGCAGGGACACCTTCCACTAGACCTAATTGCTCAAAGCCCCATCCAACCTGGCCACGGACATTTCCAGGAGTTGGGCAACTTATTCCAGCCTCTCACCATGCTCACAGCAAAGAGTTTCTTCCTAATGTCTAAACTAAACCTACTTTAGGTTTAAAGCCATTCACCTTTGTCTTGTCACTACATGCTCTTGTAAAGATTTTCTCTCCATCTTTCTTGTAGGCTCCCTTCAGGTATTGGTAGGCCTCTGTAAGAACTCTCTGGAGCCTTCTCTTGTCCAGGCTGAACAGCACCAATTCTCCCAGCATGACTTCAAAGGAGAAGTGCTCCAACCCTCTGAACATTGTTTGTGTCCCTCCTTGGGACTTGCTCCAACAGGTCTCTGTCCTTCCTGTGCTGGCTTCCCAGGGCTGGATGCAGCGCTGCAGGGGGGTCTCACTGGAGCAAAGGGGCAGAATCCCTTCCCTTGCCCTGCTGCCCTCACTGCTGGGGTGGCAGCCCAGGAGGTGTTTGGCTTTCTGGGCTGCAAGTGCACATTGCTGGTCATGTCCAGCTTTCCTCCCTTCAAATCCGCCAAGAGCTTCTTGGCAGGGCTGCTCTCCATCTGTTCTTCCCCCAGCCTGTGCTGATCCTGGAGGCTGATTAATTACTTTAGTTAATATTCAAAGCATAAACTTACAAATTGGTCAGAAAGAAATGGACTCTGGTGCTCGTCCTTTAAGTAAAATGCTAATAAAATGTTGGATAAGAGCCCTTCCTGCCCCTTCCCCACAGATGAGGTAAGGTCAACCTACAGCTGGTTAGTTTTTTTGGCTGGTGACACGTGGAGATTTAATGTCCTAAGGTGCACACACATCCCATGCCATGGGCTGACTGACCCCCACGGTCTGTGAGGAGCCAAGACCCCTCACTCATGGCATGTCTACATTGTCTGTGCCTGGGGCCGAGTCCCACCCAGGCTTTTCTCCATCAGAGACTCAGGGTATTGTTTTGGTAACAAGCAGTTTCATCGTTCAGCTTTGGGAATAGCTAAAGTGCAGTGCAGCTACGGAATCCTTTAAACATAGCTTTGAAATTACATGGAAAAACTTTTTTTAATTTAAAAAGTGAATTTATTTGAGTGAAATTGTATTTCATGTCACCCTATTGGCACAGGGTGAGAATAAGGAGGAAAGGTTACTGTTAACACAATCTGGTTTTATGCTGGCTGCGGAATTTGTGCTATTGCAAACCCTCTGAAATACTTTCTAAAAAGCTGTTGTAGAAGAGCCTCGCCAGGACAAGTGGCTTTTCATGCATTGTTTTATTGACTCACATTTGATGGTTTCTCACATGTATTTAAAGGCTGGATTCCAGTCTCTAGGGAATGACTCAGAAAGCATTTAATTTTGAACTGAATTCATTCGTAATTTCCAACAGAGGCATCTGCTGACCAGTTATGAGAGGGTCTTGGTTCTTTAGCACTACCAATTGTAATCTTGTGGCATGCTTTATTTTGAGTCTCCTGGGCTTATACTAGGTCTTTCATTATAAATGAAATATAAATATCTTCAAAAGCAGTGCCAATAATTTTCAAAATTCCATCCAAACATGAAAACATGTTTACAACTCACTCAAGTAGTGATCACTTCCATTAATCATAGTGTAATAAAAATAAGTAAAGATCCTATTTTCTGTTTATTTTCATTATCTTTTTTAATTGAAAAAAATTTCCTCCTTGTTTTACTGGTTAAGGAAAACATATTATATTCCTACTACTTTATTTGTCACAAACTCCCCTCCCCCAAAACATCTCGAAGACAAATACTTGCACCAGAGGAAAAAACACATGAACTCTGGAGTCGTTAAAAATGGGATATATTCAAGTGGATATTTTCAGTGGAAATAACTGCAGACATGGTTTTATGGGTTACATAAACTACATGAACAAGAAACATTGCTCACGTGAATAATAATAATTAGTAGTAGTAGTATATTGAATTATATTATCATTATTGCTATTAAATTTAAACTGAATTAATTAAACTTAGTAATAACTCTAAACATGAGGGAACTTGCACTTTAAATCCCTATCCATCTCCTTTGCAGTTTGTTTCTTGCAGTGTCTGGTTGGTTGTTTTTTTTCAATGCAGTCCTACAGCTTTCAGAAAAACAAAGTGAGAAGCTGTCAATCTAATTAGAGCAGGCATTCAAGAAGTAGTAGGAATTTATAAGTAGTTTAAAAATTATTCCAATACAAGGGAAAATAGCTTAGCGTTTTAATAAGAAGATTTTGTATTTTTGTGCCCTGAAGACAAATAATAAAACTGAAGAGTTTCAGGAAACCAGCGTAATGAAATGACCTTTTATGATAAACAGAAGGAGTTTGGAAAACAATGCATGGCCATACCACGGCTAGATTGCTGTTAAAGCACAGGTTCATCACTCCACATGCAACAAGAAAGGTACTTGCACCAGGAGTTAGTGAAACAAGGCAGGCAATATTAAGCTGAACCAGTGTTAGTCCACGCTAACTTGACTTTTTGGCTGAAGTCATGCTTCCTACTCACATAAAATACAGTGAATATTCTTTTTATAGCCAGGTAATTCTTATTTTTGGCAGCATGATCGAAATACTGCCTTTTTGTACATGAGCCTTGGTACAAATCTGCTTAACCATGGCATTTTCAGTGTAATTTGAGCTTTGCTTTGGAAAAAACCAAATGAACGATTAGTTTTTAAAAGTAGATTTCTGACATTAAACAGGAAACCTGGAATCAGGGCTGCTTGTAGCTAGATATAATTTTCTACTTTTTCAGAGAAGGCAAGTTATAATGATAACCTCAGGGCTTGGTCACAATTTAAGCATGATGTTGGTTTCAGCAGGACCTGCAGTTTGGGGTGGTTTGGCCGTTTTGGCACATGATCCCCTGTGGTGCCAGGGAAATATTCCCAGGAGGGACCCTTTCAGTTTGGTTCTGATCCCCAGTGCTGCAGGAGCTGTGACAATGAGGCTGTAGCTTGAATATGTGTGGATTTAAGCTCCATTTTAAAGCTGGTTACAGTTGTTTATCTCCTAAATTCCTATTGCAAAATTGTTTCAATGCTTCATTTGCCTAGTGATTAAAAAGGATCAAAATTAGAGTAAATTTATTCAAGTCCAGTTTCAACCCTTTGTTCTTATATCATGGTTGTCTTTTGGCTTAAACAGCTCCTTTACAGGCCCATGATATTTAGTGATAGCAGTCATCCTGTCTCTAAAGAAGCTCTTTCTGTCTCTTTTTGTGACATATTTTACATTCTCCTCATCATCCTAGTAGTCCTCGTCTGCAGCTGCTCCAGCCTAAGTTAATCTTTTTTGAACACAAGCGTTCATAATTACACACAATAATTGAAGTGATGTCTTAGCAGCACTTTACCAGCACCGTACTAATACTTCCCCCATCGTTAGTAGAAATAATTGAGCTGATGAATTCTGGGGCAGTGTTTGTCTTTTTTCACACCAGTAGCTTATTGTCAAACAGTGATTGACTAATGTGAACTGAGCTTTCTCCTCCTCAGTAATTTCTGGCTTATAGCTGAAAGTATTCTTGTTATTATCTAAAGTGCATGACCTTACATGTTTTACAAGAAGTAGAGAATCCACTTTGTGTACTTCTCTTCCCAGTCATTAATCATACTCTGTTTAAAAATGTGCCTAATTTCTAATTTTAATGTTTCTCCTTTGAACTTCCAGGAGCTGTTTCTTGCTGTGTCTTTAGCAGTACATCTAAAAGTCATTTATTAGGGGATATTTTCTTTATGTTAGGTTAACTTATCTACTGAAATAGATAACTTTTAAATAAATATAATTTTTAAATTTTTGAGAAATAATTTAGAACCTGTGGATATTGAGCACTGAGGTTTTGATGTAAGAAATTATTTTTATATTTAAGCAGAAGGTATAAGGCAGATTAGCATTTTTCCCCAGACTTTGGCAATCTTCAGCTTCCTTCTAAAATTGTGAACGCCAGCAATATATGTTCTTGAAGCCTCAGTCCAAAGAATCATTGAATGGTTTGGACTGGAAGCAACCTTAAAGATCAGCTGGTTCCAAACCCCTGCCATGGGCAGGGACACCTTCCACTAGACAAGGTTGTTCAAAGTCCATCCATGGCCACGAACACTTCAAGGGTAGGGCAGCCACAGCTTCTCTGGACAGCCTGTTTTAGTTCCTCACCACCCACCCAGCAAAGAATTTCTTCCTAATATCTAATTGAAACCTACGCTCTTGCTGTTTGATGCCATTCCTGCTTGGCCCATCACTGCATGCCCTTGTGAAAAAATTCCTCTCCATCTCTTTATAGGCCCCTGTAAGGTTTTGGAAGGCCCCCATAAGGTCTCCCTGGAGCCTCTTCTCCAGGCTGAACAATCCTAATTGTGTTTCATGCCTCTAATTAATCATTTCGTGGCACTCCTCTGGACTCACTCCAGCAACTGTTCTTGTTCTTCTTTTGTTGCGAGCCCCAGATCTGGATGCAGCACGGCAGGTGGGGTCTCACCAGAGTGGAGTAGAGGGGCAGAATTCCCTCCCTTGATGTGCTGCCCAAATTCCTTTTGGTGCAACCCAGCATATGTTTGGCTTTCTGGGCTGCAAGTGCACATTGCTGGGTCATGTTCAGCCTCTCAGGCAGCAGCATCCCCAAGTCTTTCTCCTCAGCGCTGTTCTCAGTCCACTCTCTGCCCAGCCTGTGTTTGTGCTTGGAATTGTTCCAATGCTGGTGCAGGACCTTGCACTTGCTCTTGTTGAACTTCATAAGCAACTTCATCCTCAGTTTCCTCAGGACCCCTGGATGCATTTTATCAGGTCCTATAGACTTGTGCACTTTCAGGTTCCTTAGAGGATCTCTAACCTGACTTTCTCCTGCAGCAGGTGGCTCTTTGTTCTGCCAGCTCCTGACTCTGCCTTCTACCACTTAGGTTGTGTGGCTTGAGCACTTGCTAGTGAGGAAAGGCTGTGGCATCAGGTGTGGCCTTAGGTGAAGCCTCTTCCTCTTGCGGGTCCTTGCTCTTGCAAGATTCCTTGTACCTACAGGACTGGGGGGGTGGGGAGGGTTGTTTTGCTGGTTTTAAGGTTGGCTCAGTTTACCAAATGCTCTCTTTACCATGTTCCATGTGACTAACCTGACTCACAATTTGTTCCCACCTGGCCAATGTTCACATTATTAAAAAATGTCACAGTTGGTGATTTCAAATCTTCCGGATTTCTGATGAAAATGCTGACTAACATTTCATGACAATACTCACGAAAGTGCTATTTAGTGATGATTTATAAGGGACAGCTGGCCCAAGTGATTCAAGTGCTTAATACCATAAATGTAGGTTTTGTTATTGTTTGGGACCACTTCTGAATATAGGGATATTGTATTTTTAATTAAATTGCCTCAAGAAAAACTAGAAGTGGTATTCTGAAACTAAATTAATAAAAGTTGAAAATGAAAATAAAAGTTTCAGAATATTCTGGATACAAAAGTATTATTTCAGTGAAAACAGATTCTATTATTTTGGGGCTCTGCTAATTAACAGTGGAGAATAGTGATTATTATGTGAAATTATGTCAGTTAAACAAGAATTCACTTGATTAATGCATGCTGAATAATACATGTTAGTCAAATACTGTTTTCCTCTGAGATCCCATTAAAAACTTGATCAAAGTTTAATTACAACATAGGTCAGTTTTGTTTAGATGACACTGAAAACAACAAGCCCTTCAAATAATGGAGATGACACAAAGAGAATCAACAATTATCATGAGCGAAACTGGAATTCTGCAGATTTCAGCCAAATGGCTGAACAACATAGGGAAAGGTGCTCTTTTGGTGGCAACACATTGTAATGAAATTACATTTTTCATTCATTGCGGGTAATTTTATTTCCAGAAGTCACCTACTGATTTGAAAGGTTTGTACAGAAGCTCTTGGATTTTGTGAGCATATCATTCTGAGAAAATTTACGACAGAAAAAAACTCTGACCAATATATGCTGGATTTTGTGAACCCCGGTGGTTTGCCTTGGAATTAGCTGTTTGATATTTACTTAGCTCCACTTCCTCTCAAGAATGAAGGTGAAGGTAGCTCTGTTCTGCAGTCCTGTCATAAGAACTGTCATTTGAGAGCTGCTTGAGGAAAGAGATGGAAGGGATGGGTTGCCAAGAAAATCTGAACAGAGATATTTGAGGTCGACAGTATGGAAGCAGAGTAGAAAGAATGGGATGGTGGAGAGGTTGAGGGGAATGATGTTTGCTGAAGCAATGGGAGTGAGGGAGAAGTAAGCATGAGACCAGAGCAATTACCTCTCAAATGAAGCTGTTTAAATCAAAATGTGAAAAATTAACCCAAGAACTCAGATATTGAGCTTGGTTTGAGTTTTTACAAAGCGCATGAAAAGTTTATAAGTCAGCCTTCAATTCACAGCCAACATTCCTGCAATGTGCTGCAATATGTGGCATAGCTGCACTTTTTAATTGAATGTAACACAATCCATTGGTGGCCCTTCAGAAAGGAGTGAAGAATAGGATGTTCGTTCTTTGAGTAGTTATAAGGAAGAACTGCATGACCACACACATTAGAGCTCAGTAAAGCTCCATGGGAAAAGCATAAGCCTCAAAGCAAAAGTACTGCTATTCCTGCTTAGACCATCTGACCAAAGAAAGGCTTTCCTTCAGGAAATATCCTCCAGACAGAAGTCTCAGAAGCTCTAAAATAAGATTTTCTATGATATACTGGATTTTAAGATGTATTTTATGCACAAAAAATAAGTACTGATGGAACAACAGGAGCTCCAGGAAGGAAGCTGTGATCAAACTGGTATATTCTGTAGCAGAGATCCAATTCTAACAGGATAAAGATATCTGCTACTGTACTAGCTGATTCATTTTTCCTGTAAGAAGACCTATAGTGATGTGGAGCACACTTATATCCACAACCATACCTGTACAGATGTAGTCATTTAGCTATTACTTTCTTGTCCAAGTGCTCTGAGCCATTTCAGGCTCAGCTTTGAATATAGCCATACATTCATTTTTTTTTATGAATAAAATATCACATTAAAATGATCCCTTTCAACAGCAAAGATTTGTCTTGAAGGTTATTTTCAAATTTTCTGTACTAATATAACATCTTTTGTTACTTTCATGATTTCAAAGCACACCAGAGAGCACCAAAACCAACCTGCCTCATCCACTACTGTTCAGAGATCTATCATGGCCTCTCTTCAATTCAGCTTTTTATTATTAATGTTCTTCTTTGACCAATTTTTCAGTAAATCCTACCTTTTTCCCACTTTGAAAGTAAATTAAATTTACTGAGGTAGCTGTCCCTAATGGCATGAAGTAATCCACACGTTACATGTCTTTGAAAATTGCCATTTACACAGAGTGAGTAGAATTAGTTATAAAAAGATTTAAAATTCTGAATGCCACATCTGCAGTGAATATTGGGAATTTGTTTCAGCTCAAGGCTGTTATGTCTACCAAGAGTCCTTTTTTTGATAGTACAACTAAAGGTGCCTGCTAGCAACAAAAAGATTACTTTCCTTCATTTTCTTGGAAATAATTGTATTGTCGGGCTGACTATGGGGATCACAATCTTTTTGTTGCATATATTGAGTTTTTGCTCTCTGTAATCCTTATTATGAAGGAATTCTTGAAAACTGAATGAGACACTAAGTTATAGGTAGCTCTCTGTGGAGCCCATCACAAGCACCCAGCTCTCCATGTTGTTTATAAAAGGACTGTAATCACTCACTGTGTGAGGGCTGCCTCATTATGCATCTAAAGTTCAAGTGGTCTGGACCCTTCCTGTGGGAATTATCAGGGGCTCAAGTGTTTACTCAGTTTTTAACATAAGTTTTGCAATTTTATATATTCTTATCAGTAGCTGATGTAAACTGAAATTAGCTGAAGGCTAATTTGGAGCTGCTCACAGGAGTCTAATTATTCAGAAAAGTGATTCCAGCATAACCAAACTTAACTATCTTAAGATAGCTAGTTCAAGTGGTGTAACTTGTTGATATGGGTTGGACAGATCTGTGCTTATGTCATGTAGTGTAAGGGTCTGTGAATCTGTGTGTGATAAAATGCTTTATTTCCTTAATTTGCCATTTTAAAGGATCTCTTAAGTGAATCATTTAAGAATGGACAAGGGAAAAAGATCATATTGAATGTTTTTGGTCTTTCCGTCATCACTATGTCTCTATGGCTGTTTGAAGCTTGGATGTCATTTCCAAAGAGCTATCTGTATTTCCTACTACACTGTATAGACCTGTATAAGGAATAATAAAATTGTACGTATTACGCCAGAAAAATTGGCAGCCCCAGAGCTTCTGACATATTGTCAGGACAACCTGCAGCTCCAGTTGTGCAGTGCTCATATTTCAAAACATTTAAATGAAAAATGCGTGGAAAACTAGTTATGGAAGTTATTTCAAAGTGAAGTATGGTGATTTGTTGAGATAAATTGCAAAATAAAGACTAGGCAGTATTGGAAGTGTGGAGTACATAAATTCTTTACAGCCACAATTAGTGATCACAAATGTTCTACTCTGACTATTTTTTAGGGAAGCAGGACGCAGGCATTCCCCACTCCTCCATGTCATTGTGAATTGTGGACGTGGAGCTTCTTTCCCAGTTGGCCACCATGGTGCTGTCTTCAGCCTCCCTCTGGAATAGCTCTGTCACCCTTTGGATGCATTTGTATGATATGGCTTCAATCTACCCAAGAAGCAGTTAAAGCAAAGAATATCCTTCCTCAATGATGATTTGGACACTACACTAAATAATGCTCTGTTAGTCAGCTTTAGGATGCCACATTCTTCCAGATCAAACTCTTTGGCATATTTGGTCCGTAGTTGTAGATCAATTGGAAGCTCCCTAATCTATGCAGATTTTGGAAGCATTTATTTACCAGAAATATCCTTTTATACACTGTTTTATCAATGAGCAACAGGATCCAGAGGCACTATCTCCATTCATAAATCAATATATGCCTTCCAGGAAAATCAGTGCCAGGTTAGAGAACAAGGAGGTGTGGAGAAGGACTGGTATTTGTGAGAGCTGATGTTACAGTGTGCAACAGCAAAGTTACAATTGCAGAGTATCTGGAAGTCCCAGAAGAAAACACCTCCATTAGGATGGGTGGCAGGGGTGAGATTATTGTAAATTAGGAAACCTTCTCATTTTCTGAATTGCTAATCTGCCTTGAACAAGAAAAAATGTATTTGAGACCTTGAGATGTAAAGTTAAATTTCTCCCTGAATGAAACACACTTTTTCATTGCAAAACAATAATGAAGGGAGAACATCCCAGCAGAGCTGCAGCTCTTCAGGGTATTTTTCTTTCTAAGGCCAGATTAGCACGTCAAAAAGCAGAACCATGTTTTATCTTTACATTTTTAGCCCTCTCTTTATGCATTAATGCGACTGCAGCTCTCTAGTGTAAGTCCCTTGGGTGTTACTTTGACTTAGCATATTTTTTAAACCCTTTTTAAATCCACAGTAAAATCTTGGAACATTTATCCTACTATAGCCACAGTGGGGGGTATCAGCTGTGAGAGGCGAGCTTTCAGCTAAGTGTTCATTCATGGAGCTGAAGCAAACAAGGTTTGAGATTAAATTAAATCCAAGCATCTAGCTGATGCAGTAGGAGCACCTGGGATGCTCTGCTCACACTCACACCCAGCATCCGGGGTTCAAATATTTTTTCCATTTCCATCCCAAAGTGTAAAATGCAAACTCAGGCCTTCTTACACATGATCTTTAGTTTGGTGGTGTCCTCATATTTCTAAGGTCTGGATAAAGCTTTCTTCTTTTCAGCAAAACCATGAGTTGATTTGAAAGTCATGTAGTGGAGCGCTCCTGCACCCTATTTCTGTAGCACACTTAATTTTCATGCACACTGTTACACCGGCTCTATCGCATGAACCTTGATTAGGCTTCAGATGCAACTGTTGCAATCTGTTCTAATTTTGTTTTCCAGAAGAGCCTAGAACACCAAGCACAGCAGGGGCTGCAGCTCCACCAGGTGTGAGGAGCAGTGTGTGCCATTCTGGGGACACAGCCCTGCCTCTGGGCCAACCCAACCCCAGCTTCATGGCAGCTCCCCCAGGACTAAATTTTAAGATCCTATATTGAACATGAAAGGATGCAGGAGATCAGCACTTACCATTTAGTCATAAAGTGCTCTTCTGAGGACACAGACTTCAATAAGTGCAGTCTTTTTTCCCAGGAGTTTTGGTTAACATTGACTGATAGTTTATAAAGGGGTTACTGTTCTTGGTAGCTCGCTTTTATTTGCCTTCTATCTGATCTGGAAGTGCTTTTGCATGTTGAAGATTGATGATGTTTTGTCTAGAAGTGAGTTTCAGGCAAAGGAATGACATGCAGCATTTCTTTCTTTGCACTCTTGTGACTCTTGACTGACTGTATGTGTTGTCAGATAGAAACAAAACTGCAGTGTTGCAATTTTCTGTCTATGGTATATATGTCTGAATATATACCATATGGCGGGAGCAATGCATCATCAGATTTTCTTTCATGGGTGGTTTTTTTTGTTACTAGAGTAAAAGCAGTAATGTGGGAATGAATTAGTAAAATAATTTACTCTCCTTCTGAGCTTGCTGGCTGTGATTATTTTTGCTTCTTTTGGTGGGTAAAGCTTTGTATTTAGGTTTTGTTTCCTGAAAAATTTTGCTGCTGTTTGTGTTTGTTAGCTTGCAATACATTTTTTGAGGACTTTTCTTCTTATGGGTGACATTCTGCCTTCAGCAGGCAGAAATTCAGCCTGCTGGCTATGCTGCCCTTCCCTTTGTAATACTCTCAACATTGTGGTCCATTGCTGACTGGTAGGGGAGAGGCATTATGAAACTGCCAAGAATTGGATCATTCCACTATTTAAGATAAACCATGAGGCAAAGTAAATTACTGTACATTTAACTAGAGAAAGAGAACTACTGACAAACTTGCTGTTTTGTCCTGCAAATTGTAAAAAGAGATGTTAAAGATGCATAGAGAATTAACGCAACTTTTTGTGTGTTTGTAGAAAATGACTTTTTTTTTTCTTTTTAAATTTTTTTCTTTTTTTTTTCCTTTTTTTTTTCCCAAAAAGACCACAAAAGTCTGCAAATCACAGTTCAAATTTCTGTTTTGGTGATGAAAGAAAACATGAGCAATATGTATCAGGGAAACAGTTTGATTTTCACACTCCAGCTTTACTGAGTACCTGAATATCAAAACTTCTGCCTCTATTCCCCCTGTGCATTTTTCTGATGACGGTGAGGTGACACTGACTGAGGTCACCCTGTTGGGGGTCAGTTGGGCTCTGGTGAGGGATGAGGTCTCAGGGATGTTGGCTGTCCCTCTGGGCTCCCACATCCTGCTGCTGGTGCACAGCACACGGAACACACACTCGCCCTCACAGAAATGCTTTAGCCCAGACCCGATACCTTCTAAACGCTATCAATGCTCTGAAGGCTATCAATGTAATAGATTTGTGGCCTCAGAGGAGGAAAATCTGTCAGGTTTTGTCCCTGATACATCAGACTATCCATGGAGCATACAGGTGGTCTACAGGACTGTGCTTCCTTCCAACACTAGTTTGATCCGGACAGAGGTACTGGTGGATTTCAGCCAGCAGCATTGAATTTCAGCATATTTTCAAAAAAAGAACTCCTGGAAATTGACAATTTTAATTGAAATGCCTCCATTCAATCCATAATACCACTTTTCCAGCCCCACTTCTCCCTTACCTCTCCCACCAACTTAGTCAGTGATTCCTCTGCTCTCTTCACCCTTTTGCAGAGGCTGAGAATGGCCATGGTGCCCATTATGCAACTTTATGGTTCTAGTTCTTATATTTATGAATTCTGAGGATTTTGTAGCAAACCAGCACTTCTGTGTCCCTGGTGTCAGCTGCTGAAAAAAGGCAAGCATCTTGACTCTTGATCACAGTGTTACAGATGCCGTGAGTACAAATGGCACATGTGTTAGTGGTTGGCCACGTATAAATGTGACGATAAAACCGCAGTCTGTCATTACCTCAGCTGGCTTTTCCCTCACAGGTGCCTCTCTCCTGCCTGCATGCCGTCTTTCCAGAGCAGATAGGCTTTTATGAGGCCCAGCTGTCCCAAAAGTCTCACAGAGATGGTGGGACTGGCTGTGCCACAGGTCACTTCAGTGTCCCAGCAAGGGCACCTGGGGCTGTGGGAGGCCTTACGTAGGTCACCGTGATGTAGGTATTGCTGAGGCTGCTGTAAGCCCAGCTGTGGGAAGGGGGATCATGAGTCCTGGAGCACCTTCAGGACTGCGCCTCTGAATGGAAAGTGCCTCTTGTCTCCAGCTCTGTGGAGATGTTGCAGTTGATGCTGGTGAGGGACAAACCATGGTTCCTGTACACATTGTAGTTTTACCTCAGACTCCAACTACAGTGAGCCACTTGCTCACTTTCCGACTCCCTCCCCGATCCATGGGATAGGGAAGGGAATCAGAAAAAGGTAAAACTCATGGGTTGAGATCAGAACAGTTTAATAATTGAAATAAAGTAAAATATAATAATAATGAAAATAAAAGGGAGAGAGGAATAAAACCCAAGCGGAAAAAAACAAATAGTGCCCAATGCAATTGCTCACCACCTGCTGACCAATGCCCCTCCCATCCCTGAGCAGGATTTGGCAACTTCTGGCCAAGTCCCCCCAGTTTATAGACTGGGCATGACATCCTGTGGTATGGAATATCCCTCTGTCCAGTTCGGGTCAGCTGTCCCAGCCACGCTCCTCTGGGGTTCTTGTGCACCTGCGCCCTGGCAGAGCCTGAGACACTGAAAAGTCCTTGATTTAGGAGTCAGCACTACTGGCCAACAGCTAAACCATCAGTGTATTATCAATGTTATTCTCGTAATAAATCCCAAACACAGCACTAGGAAGAGAACCAACTCTATCCCAGCTAACCCAGACAATACAACATGGTTTCAAGTAGACTTTCAGATCATCTGAGATAAGGAATTGGGGGATAGAACAGGATAACTTCCATAACAACATCACTCCAAAATAGGAAGAGATGTCTGCAAATGATAAATACTCCATCTGGAAAGATATATATGGAAGCCCCTCTGGTTTCATTATGTAGTTATTGATTGGTTTGACTGACTTAATTTGCCTTGGAGGAAACTATCAATTTTAAAGCATCGGAGTTTACCAGTAATGTTGATAACAGAGATATAAGGAGTGATTAGGGACAGTGCAAGTGCAACCAGGACACAAGGTGCTGAGTGGGTCCTATGGTGACTGAGGCAGTGACAGCAATGCAAGCAAATGCAAAACATGGCTGCGGGCGAAGGATCAAAATAGAGGAAATTAATTACAAGGCAGACTGCTGCCAGAAACCATTAAGTTAATTTAAAATAAATTAAAGAGAGACTTAGGCTTTTGTAGGTAAAGCCATTATTCCAATTAGTCATGCTAGGCTATAGAAGAGCAAACAGGATACCAGGAGGTGTTACCAGCAATCATATAGACAAGAACAGATATTGTCACTGCAAAACACTCATACCAGCTCAATTGAGTCTGGAGTGAAGACTGGCTTATTTAAAAAAAAAACAAATTTGGTGCTTTATAGATGCTTTATACATCCAATCAGGATGCATGTGTTTATAGATGAGTGTTGGGCAGCTATGTTTTTGCTAGGCTGCGTAGTAATTTTCTAGTTATTGCACAGCAGTGTTTCATTTGATGTTCCTTGCTCTGGTCAGCAGGGAGGTTTGGTTGGTTCATGACTCTGTTTAAGGGAGTGAGTCAGGGTGGTGTCGTCAGTTAAGATGGCTGGTTCAGTTTCACTTCCACTAAAGCAAATTCAGGGCAATTCCAGGGGCTCCAGTGCTGCTTTGGTGAATTGTGGCTGCTGTAAGGAGAAGGATGTGGTTACTGCTGTCTCCGACAATGAGTCTGGTGGGAGCAGATGTCTGGTGTGATAACAAGGTGTCCCTTTGTCACATTTTCACTGGTATAAGCTCTATCAAGCAGAGTATCTGATGTTTGCCTCATGAGACAAAGATTTATGTTTGCAAAGTGGAAAGATTCAGAATAATGCAATATTTTTTGAAAGTTGTAAGAGAGCTGCTTATATGGATGAGGCATCACTTCAAATACAGTAACAATTAAAAAAAAGCATATGCAAACCAGGGACAGTTGCTTTCCTTCAACAGAATAAACTGGAATTTGGTGCAAAAATAGAAACTGTGAAAAGTACAGAACGAAGGTATCAGCCTAACAGGTCTATCAAGAAATACATGTGAGTTGCTGTTATAAAACATGCTGGGACTATTAAGAAAACATTTAAAATAGATTTTGGCTCAAGCCTTTGGAAATAGATTTTTTTCTTCTTCTATATTTCAGCAACCCAGTAACTTATTAGCATTTTCTATTTATATTACTTCTGGCCCCTGTTTACTGTTACTAAATCTACTTGCCTTGGAGCACTTAGTGCCGTGTTGCTCTCTGTGGAGCACTTAGATTTCATCAGTTAATTGTCTTCTCAGCCCTTCTGACAATGGCCTAAAACCACCAACACACTGCAGACCAGGGTCTCACCACCCCATTCCCCTGACTCGTGGAACCAAGTCACACATTACACAAGGGACTCATTCAGTGTGCTGGGAATTATGCTATAGAATGGGGATATTCTCTTCCCCATGCTCCACAATTTCCGTATGTGTAGCTCCTATTAGGTTTAATGAGACCAGTACTTATAGATCCCTGAGATTAAATTATAACCCTAAGTGGGTTCTAACAAAAGGTTGCTCGAAAGTTTTGATTACCAATCCCTTTAAGGAAGAACATTAAAAGGGACATTAAGCAAAAATATATCCTCTCTTTCAGAGCAAATTTTAAAAAATCTGTTTATTAGTGGTTCATTCCTGCAAACCTGTGTTTCTAGTGAAGGGCTTGCTTCAGTAAATATTCACAAATGTGGAGATAAAGCGCTTCTCTTGTAAGCACCTAAAAGCCCTAAACTGAACTGTTTCATCCCTGAATACCCATTTGTGAATGTAATCCAAATGTGAACTTGCAATAAATTATTGTTTTCAGAACTATAAAGAAAATGCATTTAAATTTCACATATGGGGAAAACATTATGCTTCTTATCTCAAGTGTGAGTCACCTCAGCACAGTGGTACCCTCTGAAGAATCAGGTTGCTGTGTTCAGGCTCTAGCTGTCTTCTGACCACAGAAGGATTTGTGAATTTTAGTGACAGACTTTATTAGGCTGTTACACATGTATCTATTTCTTTCCTGGTGTTCTGATTAACATGTGGATGGTATTTTTCCCCCAGCATTGCAGATAGTAAAAGGATTTATTATTTAATAGTGAAGCAGTAGTAATAATAATAATAATAACAATAATAATAATAATAATAATGAAACAAGCACCTTACTTGAAGGAAGATAAAGGTAACACATTGATGGGTGGAAGAATGTATCTCTTGGTTGCTGATCTTTTCTTTCTTCATACTGTTTAATAATTTATCAAACCATTCTGACCCTTAGTTGATCACAAGGGCTACCAAGTGCTTTAGCAGTCTGTTAAATTCTGTCAAATGAGATGTGTTTTTTCCTGTGAAGCAGAATGGAGTCACCCCCCCAAAATCAACTGACAACAGCGTATTTCAGCTGGGTTGGTGCAGTACACTTAGGGCCATATTCTGCACTTTTACTCCAGTTGAAAGGAACTTACATCTATAATTTAGGAACCTTTAGCTGGCTACTTGCATGAGTGCAAACTGCATAAGAACATAACTGTACATTTGTGTTCATGCTTTAGAAATTATAGTTACCAGCTCCAGATATTTCTTTACTCCCAATGGTCCCTCTTAACATGGATTATTGATGTTTTCCTTAAACATATTTGGGATTTTTTTAAAAAAAAAAGACAAAACCCACCAAAACCAGGAAGCAATTTGATTTTCTTCTCATCACTAGTTCTAAAATTTTGAGACTCATATTTCAGGGTCCTGAAAGGGGTTCATAGCTGCTTAAGGATGTTGTTCAAATATTCTTCCAATAACTAAAACTATGGCATTTTTTCACTCTCTGTAGCATTCAGTGAAAGCATATATTTTATTTTTATATATGTTTAGAGGTAAGGCTCAAAAAGGTCCTTTAATCATCTGAAGATACACAGGACAAAGGGAAGTTCCTACCTCTGAAAATGGTCTGAAAGCTGCAGCTTTAGCAACTGTAAAAAGCACTTTATGTCTATATATATTCAGATTTTATTCTAAAATGTTCCTTAAGGTCTCCTTTGGTTTTCTTTGAGTTCTGGTCTTGCCAGCCACCAGCCCAGCTGTGCTGCAGCCTGTGCTGCACCTCAGATAATGTGGAGAAGCACATGGCTTCCCCTTAACCTGCAGGAGGACCTTGGTTCTGCAGCAGTCCTGGATACCTGTTCTACAGAGCTTTCACTGAGGAACCAGGCTCCTTGTTAGTAGCCACCAAGTTGTCACTTGTCCCAGCACTCTTGCGTCTGTGTGGTGTGGTCTTCCATGTGACAGGAGAGTGGGGGCACCTCTCTATAACTGATCTTCAATTTCATAGAGAGGATGTGCTTCTGGAAAGTAGAGACTGTGGGCATAAGCTCCCTGCTGAAGTGATTACTTTAACTGATAATAAAAACATGGCTACCAGCATCTTTCCATTTTGGAAAAAAAATTAATCATCCTACTTTTCCCCTCAGAAGAAGTCCCTAGTGCTGCATGGGAAAACAAGCAACAAGCCCTGGTTTGGCCACTTCAGCATAGGATTCAGCACAGGAGGTGTTTTCAGGCACAAGTCACTTTTACATCACTCCCTGCTTTGTAACACCAGACAGAGCTGGGCTTATCTTGTGGATTTGTGGATCATCCTTTGAGATACTAGAGCCTGGATGGAGGTTGTAGACCTCCTGCTCTGTTTTCCAAGGGAAAAGATGGGTCCTAGGACTAGGTCTTTTGTTTTTATATTATACAAAATATAATTTGAAAGTATCTGTTTCTGATTCAAATTTATTATCTCCTTATCAGGAACTACTGCTTTCTCAAAGATGCCAGAGTTATTTTGTTCCTTATAGCTTTTTCTTCTTGGAATTTCATCAATATTTTATGTTTGGTATTTTGCTGTCACTTACACATATCTTTGAAAATGGAAGCATGTAGCAGGTAATCAGTTTAGAAGCAGCAAAGCCAAAATGTGGTCATTCATTTTACACCTGTAATTAACATTCACTCACTCAATATCATACTCAATTCATGTAATAAATAGGAAATGGTATGCTACCTGCCATCTGGTTCATTGCTGGAATTTCTGTTGAGCCTTAGCTTTAATGAAGGGTTTACCAAGGACCTTGATATGCAGATGAGCTCCTTGTATGAAGTTTTGGTTTCGAAAACTTTTTTTTAAGTAGGATATGTCATGATGTAATACAGAACATTATGCAGTTACATAACGTAGGACGAAAGTCAGAGCTGTTGCAGATCCATGTTTCTCAGACTTATAAAGCAGAGAGTGATGTGACCCTTTCCTAGATATATCTGTACCATTAGATGCTTCCCAAACTCTATCAGTAGAAAAGACCATCTTTTGTCTTCCAGGGGCTCAGATGGAAAAATGGCTGCTATAATCTATGATTCTCCCTTGTGGAGACGCTAGACCACAAGGTGAAAGTAATAATGAGTTCAGGATCAACACCTGAATTTGGGCATTTGTGGACCACCATCTTCACATCTTGCTCACCTTTGTGTATGCCATCTTATAAAAGAAACAAAGTATTTCCCTGCATTAGCTGTTACAGCCCTGCTAGTGGTTCTTATTATGAATAAAATAAATTTAAACATTTAAAGACTGAAGTTATGTAATTGTCATCTGGCTTTACCTATGCTTTTCCTTCCAATACTTTTCTCTATCTGTACATTCCTTGTGTTAATTTTATTCCTTGAAATCTACCCCTTCACACTATAGATAGTGTATTGAACAGAGCTAAGCATATTTTTTCTAAGTTTACACAATAAAAACAGCTGCTGAGTTCCCTCTTGAGAGGGACTGAGAATGTCTAGTTCCACTCCTAGCAGTGCTGTTGGCAGGTACAAAGCATGTCTGGATTTTGAATAGTTACAATGGTTATACTGATTACACTGAGACTCCTAAAGCCTCAGAAATTTTAGGGGATGGGGAATCTAGAAAGTGCAGATGTCTGAAACGTGTCATTATGATGAGTGCATGCTGTAAAAACCCAGGCAAAAGGAGTTCAGAGAGATGCTAACAGCTTCTTTTATGCAGCATCTTTTAGAGCTGTAGATGGGTACCTCTCACAAAATTTTGAACATTTCAGTATTCAGTAAGTCACATGGTAGTAACACCTGATTTTTTGCTAAAGTGTTTATAGAGTTTTATACAGGAAGATCTTAAAATTTTACCTAAAGGTTATTAGTTTTGTAAACACTAGACTTGAATGTATGTGGTTGCCCTGGTCACCAGGGTGTGAGGGAGATATCTACACACAACACTGACCTGAGCCACTCTGAAGCAGTCAGAGGCACATACAGGATCCAGTTTTGCTCTTAGAGCTGCTGTATAATCAGACTTGTCTCATAGTCATTTAAAATTTTTTGTAGCAGAATGTTGTTGCACTTTTCCTTTGATTTGTTATGGGGCAAACACGTAGTTTGAGAAGCAACTTACCAGTTTGGGGAGGAGCTGGAGGAGAAGGGAAGAGTTGCCTTCCATAACAAGGAACTGAAAAAGACTGGAAGCAAAGCGGTGAAATAACATTCTTTGCCCTTAGTTTAGCAAATTGTTAGTATCAATTGAGTTTTCTGTTGTTTTATGCATTTTTATTATTTTTATGTTCACCTTTTCAATAGGAAACTTTGGAATTTAAACATCAAAAAGTTTTTTTTTTAATATTGCTGTCACTCACTGAAGTTTCTGTATTTAATTGTTGTTAAGTGTTCTGAAGCCTCTGAACTCCTAAATGGAGATGATGTACCCGGTAAAGGTCCAGCAGATGAGGAAGGTTGTTTTTATTGAAAAAATTTAACAATCAATTATTAATAAAATATAAAGATAACATGGTAATAAAATTATAAAATTAGGATTTGGAATGATTGTACTATTCATTGACTTTTTTTTCTGAAAAAAAATTGAATGACTTGGTTTTTTCCTTGCTTAGAATTTATTCTAGTAACCGCAAAATTGTTCTTTTTTTAAACTGTAAGTCAAAGGAAAAATAAATTCTCCACAGATGTTGTATGTGTTTGATGTATTAGACACATTTTTGCAGTATATTGCCTGAAACCTAGGGAATTCATTAACTCACAAGTTGCTGCCAAGGAGGGAAGCAGTCACATTTCCCAAGCTGCTCTGTCTGTCCCCTGGCTGGGGAATGTGTTACAGCAGTCTTTGTCCTCCCTTGTATTTGGCTGGCTCTGGAGAAAGGGGGATTTCCTCCAACCGAAGGGCCGTTCCTGCTTCTCCCCTGACAGCATCAGTTATTTAATTACCCTGATAGTGTTTCCCACTGCACAGCCAGGGATGATGACAGATGAGTGCTGGTGCTCTGCAGCAGCCCCCAGACCCCAGCCCACAGCGCTGAAGTCACTGGCTCCAGCACAGACTTCAGAGGGAGGGACAGGCTTGGGAAAGAATCCGAGTTGCCACCTGACGCCCTGGGCGAAGCAAAGCAGTTGCCTAAATAGCATTTGCTCTGTGAGGGACCTTTCTGGGCGTATTTCTGGACGCACCTATCCCAGCAGAGCATTGCTGCCAAACTTCAGCAGTGAGAGCAGGGCAGTGAGCCTGGGCACCAGTCAAGTGGAATTCCTTAAAGATGTTACTGCCACCCCTCTCAATTAGCCAAGAGAGGCAAATAAAGCAACACAGCATGGCAAGAAGTGGCCAAACTTCATCTGTATCTAATCTCTTGCAATAAAGAAGAGTCAGTAAAATACCGTCTCTCTGGATTTCCCTACTACTGATCTCCAGAAAAGAGGCTCCATTCAGGGGAGGTTGAGCCTTCTCTGTGACAATCCTGACACGATGAGCTTCAGCATCATGTGGGGATTTGAGCTGTAACTGTGTGAATGACAGAAAATCTCATGTGGATTCTCAGTGGGGAACTAACTGAAAAACCCTAAATGAGGAGGTTGTGGTTGTTTGTAAAAGATGCAGGCATCACTACCATCACCTGCTGCCTCCTGTCACTCCTGGGATGGATCACTTAAATTCACTGAGGCTCATTTCTCCCCCCAAAAAATTGAAGCTGGTTTAGAATTTCATAGCCCTGAGGATAAATAACATCCATAACCTTGAGCTATAGTCTGTCATCCTCACCAGTACCTGACTGGGATTTCAGACATTGCTTTTTGTCTATAAAATGTGAAATGGTTTGCTTGTGAGACAGCCCCCACTCCATGCAAGGTGCTGCTGGTATCCAGTCCCTGGAGACATCAGGTGGAGCAGTGTGTTTGCATTAGGAAGGATTTATCCCCCTTCTTGACATAAACCTCTCACTTGCAAACTCCTTCCACCTCTGGATCTGTGGGGGTTTATGAGAAATTATTGCATTCACACTACGGGAGAAATACCAAAAACCCAGTAATATAGGGTTCTGAGAGCCAGAGATGGGTTTTATTTCTCTGTTGTTTGAATTGCAGCAAGCAAATTTAGGAAATACCAGTCACTATAAACTTTCAGATGCAATCACCGAATAGCTGACAGTGACCTTTTTGAGCACAGTGGTGCTGTTGCATTTTCCTTTTGATCCTATTAGTAATGCTTCAGCCCATGTCACTGTTTTCTGAAATGAAGGTTCAATATTTGAAGTGGCTTGGAATGAGGCATTCTATTCTGATAACTGCATTTAAAAGAGTAGTTTCATCATTTACTCTTTCATGTACTGGGAGTAAAGGAGTAGTGATCCATCCTGGTAAGATTGCCTTCCTTTAAGCTAAAGGGTGTCTAACAAACAACCAAGTTTTCACTACTTTGTAGGAAACTGCAGAAGGGCTCCAAGGGGAGAAAGATTGCTGTCAGACATTGTTTTAGGTTAAAAATAGAGTTCTTTTGTCTAATCTTGAACTGTAGAGAATTCCAGAGGGAGGGGATGACATTTACATTCATTAATGATTTGGGGCATGTATGAAAAAGAAATTTTAAAAAAATCAAAGGAATGGGTACTGGTAAAACTGTGGAAGGTTGCTGCTTTTATTTCGGATCAGAAGAGTTCATGAATCCACAGTTCATCTGTTTTTCCCAAATAGATGTCTACTATAGATGTCCACTATCTCAGAGATAATACCTTTCTCTGAGAGCTTCAATTTTCTTATTAAAATAGATTTTTTTTTTCTTCAGGTATTGTTTTCTTTTAGATCTGTAATGGGTACAAATGAGGTAATGGAATAACTGATTACAGTACCTGTGATCCAGCTCCTCCTTCAAAAATGCAAATAATTCCTCTGGTATTGGCCTCATGAAGACTATCAGCAGTAAATACACAGAGCCTTGCAGTAAATGCAAAGTCAGCCTTTGCTCAGGCAAAGACCAGCTCCAGTATTTTCATTGGCATTAATTCTAATTAATTAATGGCATGCCCCTGGGGTTTTTTCATTCCGTGTTGCCACGATGAAACACATGGCAGATGCATTTCTCGGTCTGTTAGCACCTCGCAATGAGCCATTAACACGTGTTACTGTTTCCTCCCTCTGTGTCTTTCTCCTAGGAATTATGTCTGACCATCAGTTTGGAAACCAGTTCATGTGCAGCGTGGTTGCGTCCCATGTGAGCCATCTTCCAACCACAAACCTCAGCTTTGTTTGGATTGCTCCACCAGCAGGGACGGGCTGTGTCAACTTCATGTACGTATAGACGCGAAGCCGAGAGCAGATAATCATTCTGGGGACACTGAAACCATCTAACCTGCTGCCTCCGTAAAAGAGTCAGAGTACACTGCCAAGTGTAGACTGTAATTTGAAGTAAGAATATTGAGTTCTTCCTGGCTGAAGAGCTTCTGTGCATATTGGGGTTTCTTATTTTCAAAGCATGTAGGAAGTCTAGCATTTAAAATAAATGTATTCTTCTTAGTAGTTAATCATATCATTGATCCTTTAAGTACATAGCCCATTTGCACTGACACAGACTTGTAACCATTGCATTTAATATGAGTTAAAATGTTGCACACATACATTACTCCTATTGTAAGCATTAATATAAAATGCAAGTATTTGAGAGTAGATATACTCAAGTATTTACTGTTCCTAATTTTAAACACTCTGAACCTCTGATGAACCAAGAATGACCAAGAGGGGTTTTTCTGTAATTTGTTTTAAAGACATAAGTTATCATTTGATGATTTAGTACCAAATAAAGTTCCAACAAAATAGCTTAACTTTCAAGTTTGACATTTTCAAAGGAAAAAAAAAGGCAGACTGCCCCCTAATTCAATAAGTGAATAATTGCAACATTTCAGAGACATGTTTCTGTGTTTCTGTGACTGCCCTGTTGTCAAAACAAACTTTCTGAGTATTATTCCCTTCCAATCCCTACTGGGAAGCAGCAGGCAAGTGCCCCACATAATCCAGTTGTTTGACTGTTGTAAAAAATAAAAATGAGTGACCGACTTCTTTGTGAACATGGGTTGCTGATGGTGAGTGCAGTACCTGTAGATTGATTTACCTGTGACTTTGATATTTCCCCTTACCTAAATAATGCATTTTTTTGCCTGTACTGTCAGGATACATTATTTATTAGCTGTGATGACAATGTCAGGACATTTTTATTTCTAGCTCTCTTTTCTTCTAAACATCTAACAGTAAATTGGGAAATAATATTTTGATGATTGGTAACTAAATTGTGAGAATGTTTTTGTTGTATATACAACAGTTGCATATGCCTTGAGGAAATCTGTCAACTATGGGGTGTATACAACCTTTAATTCCTTTCAAAAAATAATTTCCTTTGTTGATGAAGTTGAAGCAGCTAAAATTTGTTTGAGCTGCCTGTGCATCTTCTCTGTGTTATCTTGCTTACTCCCTTTCTTTCTTGAATTTTTTGGTTTTCCTGGTATTCAAGAAATAATTGTTCAATTTTTGATCCCAACATGCACAGTAACTGTGAATGTATTTGTTATGAGATGTGACCCTCCATTGTGAGTTTTGAGGTCCATTTCTAACCAGTCATTCATTTTACTGTGGGTGATTTTTTCCATGGTTTTGTATTGGGTGCTTTGTTCATGTTTGGCATTGTTGAAGAAGAGCGGACAAATAACTCTGCAGAAATACAGATACTATTACTGAGTGCTGATTCTCATTTAAGTGAAATTAAAGGGATATTTTCTAAGGCAATGAATGCTTGTCTCTCTTAAAATCCATGGAACGTTCAACATTGGCTTCAGTGGAAACAGAGTTAGACCAACACTGAACAGTTTTGGTAATCAAATCTGTAATTTCCTGTTTAAGTCATAATCCACCTCTTTGGCATTAGCACCCCTTGAACAAAGGTGGTGTTTGCAGTATGTTAGTGAAGTCCTTAGCCATGCATAGCAGAAATCTGAATTTACTGTTGACTAGGTAATGTGCAGCATGGATGTAAACCTACATCTGGCAGGGCTGAGAGATCTGATCCTGCAGTGGGGAGCCCAGCAGCACAGCTGCTGCCGGGGCCCCTGAGTCAGTCTTGGTGGCTTTTCAGAATGTCTCACATGAGGTATAAAGATCTTCCATGGGTGATACTGTTTTGTGTTTGAGGATGAGCAAAATGATGCAGTTACATCAGTTTGTTTTCCCACAGAACAAATTCAGACCAGAGTGGAAAGGCTCAGTTTCTCTGACGTTGCTGTTTACTCCAGGATCACACTTGTCTGCAGGAATACTGTGTAAACGTGATCATCAGTTGGAGGAAATGCAAAGAGGAGAAATATGTTTTACCTCTAATCCTCCTCCTCAATTTTTCTTCAGCTGCCCACACTTTCTTGCCTCAGCTGTTGTTTCTCCTGCTTACTAAATCACAAGTTGCAGTAAACAAAGCTATTTTTGTGGTGAAGTGTTAGTCTGCCTACCTTACCCAGTTCCTTGAATACAAGAGTTCCAGAGGACTCTATCTTGTTTGCCTCCCTTTATGCCTTTATAGCAAATAATAAACAGGGGGTTTTAACACTTTAAATTTAATATAGATTGCATTTAATATATAAATTTAATTAATTTTTGTTTAACTTAGTATAAATTGGAAGTATTTACAAAAGATATGTAGAATCTGACAGAATTTATGGACTCTGACAACAGTTCAGTACAGGTAAGAGCTTCCTATACTGTTTGCTGCCAATATGTCTGTGATTCAGATCAGCTCATTAGTCCTTGACTCTGGGGATGGATAATAGGGTTATTAATTAGCATTAGCTTTGACATGCGATTTTTGAGTGTTGACACCTCTCCCTGGACAATTCTCAGGAGGAACTGGACAAAGGTCACCAGGCAAATCTCCCACAGGCCAGATAGCTTTTGCTATAGATGCACAGATAACTTTTATTAACTGCACACACTAGTGACCGGTTCTGGCTTCCACAGAAGCAGTAGAATTCTGTCGATGTGACACAAAGTCTCGACCCTGTAGACATTATGGGCAAAATTCCTATTCACTACATCTGTGCTTTTTGGCGTGCTCTTCTAGAGCTCAGTCCTGAAAAAGACAGAAGCCCTAGGACACGAGATTTGTGCAGTGATGCTTTCAGCCTGTTCTTCCTTGGAGCTCTTGTATCCATTGGTAACCAAACAAGCATGACAAAGGGGTTGACATATTAAGATGCTAAGTTTCATAAAAATCAGTCGCCAGGCAGACCATTTATACCTGTAAATTTGGACATTGCCCATCCAGCAACAATCCTTCCTGCTACAACGTAATTTGTTTATAAACTGCCAGAAATATTCCTGCCATAAACATGTCAGTTCCCACTTCCCAGTCCACCGCGCATTTCCCAGTCATGGTGGAGGAGGATGGCTCCTGGCCACACTTAGGTTACTGAAACAGCCAGTGAGGGACACACAATTATTGCTGTGCTGCAGGAAAGAATGCCATGGGGAGAGATGTGGGGCACAGTTCTGCAAGGCAGATGGGTTTATTTCTGTGTATGTGAGAGGCAGGGGCACAGCAAATTGGGATTCACATCAGCTTGCTAGCACATCAGTCAGTTTCTTTCCAACCCCACTGGAATATTCCTAATCTCTGCAGTTTGATGTAGTCCAGTTATTTCCATTGCACACAGTGCTGTGCCGCTGCTGGATCTAAATGTAATATTACCTGATGGACCTTTGCATCTTTCCTTGGCTCTGTGTTTCACTCAATAAGACTTCTCCCCAGTTTCACCAGGAAAAGGGATGGTGTAGAGCCCTGTGCTCCATGGGGGAATGTGGCTGGAGCCAACCTGTTTCTGTGCAAAAAGAGGAAATAGCCACTTTTTTTTTAATTAGTTGTGTGCAAACTTATTTTCACTCTGGGTTTTTTTTTCCTCAGAGTACCTTATTATGGCGACTAAATGAATATTAAAAGTACCTTTTTATGAAATACACTTCTAAGAGAAACACTGAGTGCTTCTGGTGCTCCTGTTGCACATCTTAGTGTAATCCTTTGTGTTTTCACCATAGATACTTCTCGCTAAGTTGAGGAAATAAAAGCTAAAATGCATCCTTTATTACAGAATAGTTTTCTTAGCAATAACCTAGGACTATGTTAAACAGGTATTGAGCATAGGGCGCCCAGGCAAATTGCCAGGATCTGGAAATTCTCTTTGCCACTACAAAATAGTAGGTCCACCTTTACACTAACAAGTAATTTCTCTGATTGTGTGCAAATTTATAAAATATTATCTTCATAATCCTTCAGCTAGCTTTCATGGTTCGTAATTTCTGCTCTAAGCTCACGCTAACCTAGTTAAAGCTCAGCCTGACAGCAGGGATAATAATGGCTGTTAAGCAGGGTGGCATGCTGGGCTGCATCTTAGGTTGTTAAGCCTGTTGTTTTATAGATGGCTTAACTTACTCGTTTGCAAAAGTGATAAAGCTGACCTAAATAGCAAAAGCATATTGTGTTTCGACCACCAGCAAGCTTTATTGCAGAAGTTCCAGCTATTGTATTAAATAGAATTGTAGGCTGTAGAATGCACCTACAAAAATAAGTTTTTTTCTTATGTAACCACCTGTGTCAGTCACTGAACAAGTGTTTAATAATTACGATTGTGTCTATATATTCACTATAACTTCTACTAACAGAAGAATGGACTTCTGTGAAGCTATCTGCCTTCATCTGTAGGAAGAGTAAGTAAGTAAGCTAGTAAGTACTAAAAGGCCCAGTCACATATCATGTGACAATTAGCACAGCTTTTGGTGGAAATGGCTTAATAGGAATGGGAATAGATGTGGTGGTGTGTCTGTATGAAGACAGAGGTAAGAGAGCTGTGGTGGCTGAGCCAGGGCACTGGCACATCACTTCTCTTGAGGCAGGAGAAACTGATTCTCAGCCCAGCTCCTGGAAAAAGTCTGGGACTGAATGCTGAGGCAGACAGCTGAACCGTCAGAAGAAATTTTCAAGAAATTGAAAATCTCAGTGTTTTTCACTGAGAATATGCCTCTTCCCATAATTACCTTAAGTTACAAATCTTTTGGGTAAGTTTGAAGTACCCCGTTCCAGAACTGGTCTTTTCATGCCCACGTGTTTAAGCCTGTTCCAGGAACTGGAACTGGTGTTAATGTATGAACTCAAAACACCATACTGTACAAACACCACAGACATAAAGTCTGTGATTGAGAGACTTCATTACCTATTTAAAGTGTTTATAGAAAACTGTGATAATAATTATTGAAATATTGAATAAACATGCAAGAAGATTACAGGCTTTACTATATTAGTCCTCTAGCCAGGGTGGGGAAAGTCTATATTGTCTGAAGGAACTACATTCCCCTGGTAAACCACTTAGTTAAACTGCCATTTAGGACACTGTTTACTGTGGTTTTTTCAACTGTTTGAAAGAAGAGAGGATAATCTTCAAGATTAAGTACACAATTATGTTTGTACACAATGATAATACACTCCAATAATAACATAAATGTTAATAGAAAACAGCATTTATCGGAAGTGAGGCCCCTTAAGTCTCTTGCATTTATGTATAATCAACTCTCAATTATATGGTCATGTGTGTCTTTCTCCCTCACTTTCTTACGATGACACAGAACTGTACACTGAAATACACTGTTGTTCACAGCATTCTAGTTTCTGCCATGATTTGAAATCTCTGCATTCAGTTGAGGAGTGTGCCACAACATATATGGAAACCTTAATGTACAGATAGCCCTGACTTTGGAGTTTTGTAAAGAAGGAGCTCTCTGCTTCAATAAGTGATGCATTTATCTTCCTATTCTTTACTGCAACAAAAGGGTATATTTCATAGCACTCTCTGTGATAGTGGTGTGGACTCTGAGTCAGGGATTGTATATGCAACACCAAATAAGAGACAGTCATTGCTTACAGTCAGAGTAGTTCTAACATTAGTCCAGTGTTGCAGTCATTTTTATTGTTCTGTATTGCTTATAACTTATGCTTTCTACTTTTTTTGTAGAAAAAAAATCAGTAATTGTTCCTTGCTGGTGTGTCAGTCTAGTGGAACTGTGAAGAAAAATTACTCCCTTGCTTGGTTTTCCACTTCCCTGGGTCGAGGCATTGTTGTGCCGTCAATCAACATTATGTGTAATATTCTGAAAATCACGAGCCAATATTTGATTCCTATCTTGGCTCTGCTCTCATGTCCCATTTTGATGTGGTGCCCAGATTACCTCCTTCATCTTCTGTGTTTGTTAATTCCCAGTGAAAAGCAAACGCTGTGCATGGAATCATTGTGGCTCCTCTATGACCCCAAACAGCAAAGACTCATCTGACTATGTGGAATTAGATTTAACTTGTTTGTTAGTTTTGTCTTAGTTTTGTCTATTTTGTGTGAAGCAGACAGAGGTGACTAATGAGAAATTGTGGGTGTTTTCAGAAACTTCTATAACAGAAGATAGAAACACAAAGGGTACTGTGATAATGAGTACTCAGAAGTGTTCAGAGCAAAGCAAAAAACCATGAGAGAGGATGGAAATTGGTTGCATTTAATTGTCCTCTCCTGAAAAGGGATTTTCAGTTATTTCAACTGGATATAGGACATGTGCCTATCTCCAGGTAGGTGTTTATGTGAGCTGTCTGTCTGTAATTCCCCTGAGGGTCAATGAGTGTGCAGTCTGGTTCCATAGACATCCAGGCCTGACATTCAGTTCAACATCTAGGGAGAGGTACCTCAGGAATAGAAGGTCTCTACCAGCTTCCTTAGGATATTACAAATTATTTTAATACTTCTAGGCAGCAGAATTAAGATCTACATCTCCACTAACCAAAATGGATCACCAGCCACATAGCTTGCTTACAGACCCTTATATTTATATTGGAATCCCACCCAGATAGACTCAGCTGCCTAGACATATCCTGTACCAAGTCATGAAAATGAAGTTTTCACCCCCACCACCCTCAGCACTAAGTAACTTTGTCTGTGCCAAGGATTTCCAGTGAGTGGGCTGCTCAACAGTTGAAATCTGCCGAAGGGTATGAATAAAAATGGCAACTGTGTGAAGTTCATAAAATCTTGCAATTTTTTCCTTTTTCCTTATAGGTCAAATCTGTTGTATAATATTCACTCAGATTACTGATATTCCTACTAAAAGCCCACTTTAATGGGCTTTTAGTAGGACTGCTCATATTTTAAGCTTTTCTTCAAGTTTGTAGACAACTGGCCATTTGTGATTTTAGACTCCTCATGCTGTGTTGTAGGCATAAGAAAAGCAGAACCAACAAAGCCAGAAAAGATGGTTATGTGAGCATGCATTTAAAGTAAGAGCACATGCAAATTCTATTGGTGTTAGTTGAACTAATTCCTAAGACAAGCAAGAAGCATAAAATTCTTCTCTCAATGTTGTATAATGCCAGAGTAGAAACGGCAATGTTATACAGTATTAGGATGGTTTCTTTTCTCTGTGTGATGCAAATTTATTATATCACGTACTTGTAATATATGATAGCAGAAAGAAGCTCAGTATAGCCTTTGACTTCTTTATTAAGATTTTGTGTGGCTTCATATAGGACTCTGGCACCTCCTACATGAAATAAAACGAAATTTAGTAATTTTCCACTGGTATTATCTAAATAATAAAATGGTCATGGTGAGAATTATTTCCCTTCTTACAAATGTTCATTTAGCAATTCTAGAAACAGATATTAGATCTTAATTTCTTCCTTTTCTGCAGAACATTTTCATTATCTTGTGCATGAGACCATCAATTCACAATCTGTGAATCAGTTATCAGTAATTGTGTTTAAAATTCTCCCTTGAATTTTGATAAAAAAACCTCTTAAATTTAACCTCATGGCGATTTTTCAGAATGTATTTTAGTTAGCATAAACCTTTGTTTCATTCAAAGCATTTCTTCATCTTCCCCTTTTCTCAAAATGGCTTAATTTTGTGTGTAATATGTTCTGTACTCCAGTCATGTTTTCACTCTCAACACTTTCCACTAACAGGTTTTCCTCTGTATCACAGCAGTTGAATGAAATGTCTTTTGCCTAGTAAAAATTGATCAATAACATACCTTTCAAAATGACATCCTAGAAGAAATATTCTGAATTAAATTGACACAAACCAGTTTTGGGGATTTCTTTTGGAAATGTTAGCTATATAAGGAGTGAGCACTAAACATACATGGAACCATTGTCTACAGGTAGACATAGAGTGCATAAAGCACAACTGCAGGCAAAGGCAGAGGACAATTGTAAAAATGTTTTAGGAAGATAAATTTCAGTACTGCAGATGAGCCTGTACAGCTAAATAGCATGTCTGCATGGAAGCTCCCGGAAATTCTGGAATGTCTCCTGGCGGACTGACAGAGCCTGATCATTTCAATGCCATCTCTTAAGCAGATAATAAATCCAGTGCATGAATGAGCTGGAGTCAAGTGCATTGTCTTGTTTTTGGGAAGTCCTTGACTTCTTGCAAGGGACTATTGCTAAATGACTTGGTGATCAACTTGATACTGCAGGGTGCTGAGCACCAAAGGCACAGGCAACACTTTCCAAATTTTGTAAAGTTCATGCCTTCACAATATTTTTTTGAATTTTGTTTTGTTTGTGCACACAGTCAAGGACATATGACCATATTCTGACCATATTCTCAGTTCACACAAATTAACTTCTTTTTCTCACCTTGTTTGTTGGGAGGAGCTTTAACAGAGCGATCTACAAAATATTATGTAGACATGCAGTAATATTCAGAAAGAAAGAAATTCTCCCTTTTTCTGTATAACACTGGTTTCCTCATGGTGAGTTCTAGCAAAAGTTAAAAAAAGAAAAAAGAAAGAGCACCTAAACTTGAAGATAACATAAACATTTGATCAGCTTTTGCTGCCCTCCAGCTGAGAAAAATTGATTTTGAGTATTCAGAATTACCATGATCTCAAATTATCTGCCAGAATGAACTCTGTTGTACAGCAGAGTTATCACCTAGAAGAAGAGTTGCAGATGCAACACCAATTCAGATCATACATTTTTATTTAAAAGCATATTATTGAAGTATTTCACATAGTGTTTTGTGGCTCTTGGTGACTAATGGCTGTTTTCATTGCATATTTTACAGGTACAATGGCACTGTAACATTGTATTTTAAGGTTGATGGTGTTGTTTCCTTTATTGTTTTGGAGTGGCTTGGATCTTTTTAGTTCTTACTAGAAATGTAACAAATACATTTTCTCTTATAAACCTCCAAATATCCCTCTTAGATCAACATAAGCTGTTTAGCTCAAGGAGTAATGTACATTCACTACAGCCATTTTCTGTGAAAAAAAAAGAAAGTCTTAAAGAATAAGAAGCTCTCCAGCAATCTCTGTGATTTTGCACCCAAATAGGGAAGAGTTTAAAATAACAATTTGAAGAAATGAATAATAGAAGAAAGTAATTCTCTGTCTTTCAGTAGTCTAAGGTCAAATTTTGCCCACATTGAACACATTACTGCGGTCAGGAACTAAAAACATGCTCCACAAATTCAGCCAACTCCTATCACCATTAGTCTTTGTGCAAAGGATTATAAATGATAGGAACAAATTACTTTGCAGAACCTACTTACACATTCAAGGAGCAATGTCCTAAACATCCTAAAATACAAAAAAATAAACAGTAGAAACACACCCAATCACTATCACAGACAGTTTGGCAAAGCAGTGAAGATGTCAGGGCTGTAATTTGAGTGATGGTTTTAACACGCAAATAGAGAGAGAATATGTATGGTGAGTTAAGCTGCATAAAGCCTTTCTTCTAAATCCAGATGTAGGCATTAACTCGCATATTTGAGATGGCATGCTTATTTGCTAAGTGCAAAGATGGCTAGAAAAAGGCTTTCCCAGCTGATGATAAAAGCTGGAGTACTCTTTAATTTTGGTTACTGCCAAGCTTATTTCAACAACCACAATAGTTATTTGGCTTTGTACCAAAAAGTGGCAATACAGTACTTACATGTCTATGGATCAAAATTAGATGAAAAATTGCTGTTTCTCATCTCCAAAGCCATTTGCCACACATTTTATAGGCCTCAAGATGCCTTTTGTAATATGTGATAACAGAGCCAACTGAAGCATCTGCCTGGGAAGAGATTACTTTAATTATGGACTCAATGTCCTATTTTCTGCAAGTGTTCCCCAGAGAATTTCTTACTGCTGGATGAGAAGTGTTATGATGCACATTAAAACCTACAAGTCAAACAAAAGAGGTTGTAAAAGTGAGACAAGGACACCCATAGAGACCCCAGTCTTGTATTCAGTGGCTAAAAAATAGCCCTGAATTCTGTTATGATAACTTTTCAGTTAATCTAATACCTGTTAAATTTCCAGAATATATGTACGTAAAAAAAGAATGATAGAAAAGCTTACCATTTTTTCCTTATCCTGTCATGTTTTGTAAAACTGATTGATCTATAGAAGTCTTTATAATGTTCATATTTTCTGTTTAATTTTTTCAGTACAGTAGTTACTAATGATGTAATGTGGAAAATGCAGCAAAGAGGTTTCTTGTTAGTTTCTATTTTTGTTACATGCGAAGTTTCTTGTCATTAAGAATTCATTTGCCTTCTTCTGTAGTATCATTGATCACAATTAACTCATTTGATATTAAAGTGGATGTGCTGTATGTTCCTATAGAAATTCTGGGTAAATCACCATTGATTTAGCACAGTTTAATGGATACTTAAAATATTTGTCATTTTCTCTTCATCAATTAGAAGAAAGCCTAAAGATCTTCATTAGCAGCTGCTGCAATGATGAGCTAAAAGTTTTTCTTTACACAAAATATGATGGAAGAGCTGTAAAGATGGCTTGAAGATGCTGTGACAGCATGTGAAGTACTGGGAAACTTCCTTAGAATTTGGAAAATTGCCAAAATTAAAAGGGAAAATGACATCTCTAGAAGATACTGAACTTTAAAACAAAACAATAACAAACCCAACACGCCAAAAACGGTTTGAAATATATTTAAAACAGAGGGTCATATCTTCCTCTTTGATTTTGTACAATTATTAGAAAGGTTTATTCTAATAAAACATTTGAGTGAAAGCAATGCTCATCCTTTATAAATACTATTAACTAACATTAGGGATTTTTCAGTTTGCTAATTTTATAGTAACTGTATGTCTTCAGTGAAGCACAATCAAGTCTGAAAAAAATGTTAAACGGTCAGTACTTCCCTGGTCTGGAGGAAGGTGGTATGGATATTTCATAGCACAGCAAATGAAAACAATTAGCTGCCCCTGCAGCATCCAGCCCCGGGAGGAGCTTGTCAGGCAGCAGTGTCTCTTCTTCATGCATCTCTTCTTCCTGTTTTCCAACACCATTTCAGGGCCTGGGGAATACTTGCTCCAAACTTGGTCTCTGCGGCTATATAGGCTAAGTTTATAAACCCTGCCATAGCATGATGTGCTGGTGACGGCGGCTCAGAGGTACCTGACCTGCATCTGCAGGGTTGAAATTGGGTTTGGAAGTGTTGGCACCTGTTCTGGCTGGGCTGTGGGTATGCTCATTAAGTCTCACGATGTAAGCTTTAGGAAGTGGATGGAGAAAGCTGAAATATTGTAGGTGGCTTTGCCTGGAGCCATTCTGGGGGAAGAGGAGAGGGAGCTCAGCTCTCTGCTGTGTACAACATAGTAGGACACAGAGACACATGGCCTCTGGCCCCATGGAAGGATTAAGAATTAAATATTAGATCCCTTTTCTACCTTCTGGGCTTTTCATTGCTGTTTGTGGGTTTTTTTCTGACTCTTTCCTCTGGCCGTAAGAAGCTGCGCAGTGCCAGGGTTTAATGGAAGGTTTTAGCTTGTATGTAAATGGGAAAAGCCCTGTTCTGTGAGGGGAGATCCTTGGACCAACCTCGGACCAAGCTGGGAACTGAGTCAACACCAGCTGTTTCCAGGCTCAATGCTTTGCCTTTTGATTTATTACTGAAACGATGGAGAAAAGGGTCATGAGTATGGCTTAGTGAAGTGACTGAGGCCACTTTTCTTGGTCCTGGATTCAGGACGCAGAGACACATGGGAGCATGGCTGGTCAGTTCCTGGCGTTGCCTCTGAGATTTTGGGAGAGATCCTCTCCCTTCACCAACTGTGAAAACCTCATATGCCCAGGAAACTTCCAGTGAGGCACCCATGTAGATCTAGAGCTGAGCTTCCTCGGCTGCTCTCCCAGGCCCACGTGCCCTACGTACCACCTGATTCCCTTGCAGCACTTGAATTATGCTGAAAGTCATGCAGAATTTCAACTGTGATTTCTGCAAGGGCAGACATTTCAGCTGTGACACTTTATCTTGCCAGAAGCCATGAAATCTGTTCAGATATTTTCCTGCTTGCCAGGGAGAGCTGACCTTTCCTTCGGGTGAAGTGTCCAGATTTGGAGCTACTGTTCTTTGCTCTTGGAGCTGGCACTGTTTTGTGAGTCACTGGCGTTCTTAGCCAGAACTTTGTGTTTTAAATAGTATGGGCAATTAGGTCATCATTTTAGTTATTTATGTGCAAGTTGTTGTCTTTTTTGTTTCAAAAAAACGTTCCAAAAGGCTGGAGCTCAGCTGTTAACTTAACATGATGAAATGCCATTTCTTAAGAATGGTGTGTCTCCAAGTGGCATTGAGCACTAGATTTCTTATTCTGTGGAGCTTTTAACTTCTTAGGGAATTTTTTTTTCTGATTGTGCTCAGCATCAAGAGTCCCAGAGTCAGGCGAGTAACGGGTTGGAAAAGACAACTCTGTTCTGAGTTGCTCCTTGCACTGTCAGCTGAAGTCTGTAGGTCACATCTCTCTCCTGCTTAACTGGTCTGTGACTGTAACTGCTGGGAGGTCTCTGTCCACCTGGACTGGAGGCAACAACTGCACTGCAGTGGCTCCTGACTCTTCCACCAGAAGAGATCTGCATCTTGGATTTCCTGAGAAGGGGAAGACATGGTGTTCCAATCCTCCTCTCTCTTTCAAAGCAACATGAGCTGTCCCTTGACTGGAAACCGATAGTTTATCACTGTGAGCCATTGTCCATGCTGATGGATGAGGAATGTCAGCTTTACTTCTCATGGGGGGAGAGCAAGCAGGTCTGGAATCCATGATGATACTGTCTTTGTTCTGAAGTACATCAAGGATACATCACATTTCATCTAGCCTCTGCAAGGATTTCAGTGTCTTTTATTAGGGAATATGAAACATTGTCTCACAAATATTTCTCCTTGTTGGCATTTTCTCTAACATAACAGTTCATCTTTTTTTTTTTCCAACCCCTCTCCAATATTGTACAGAACATCCATGTCAAGTATTTTCTCCTTCTTATGAGGTTCATTCTTTGCTCTCCTGTAGCAGCGACATACTCATCAATAGTGAAGAGTTTTATAATTCCAGCAGAGCACTATGGTCTCCATGAGCCACACTTCCGAAAAGTGCAAATTATTTAATGTTAAATTTCTAAAAATTATTTAATTCCTCATGTATTAATTCCTCATGTATTGTATTAGTACAATTGTTTGTGCCTTTAAAGACATAACCATCGTGATACTCAAATCACATCCAAATCTAACTTTGCATTGCCATATGGCACAACCTGTAGACACTAAGACTCTGGGAATTCATGTATTAGGTTGCCAGACTTATGTGGTGGATAAGTAGATTGTCATAAAAGTAATTAGTTTCAATGTATGTAGATTGCACTTGGCCTTTTTATTGTTAAGCTTTTAAGGATTGATCTTTTAATGCTTTGCTGTGATACAAAAACAAAGCATCTCACAGGAGGACTATTTGCTGTTTTTAGTATCTGTTTGCTGAACGAAATAGAAATAAAATAGATCTCACTTTTGCTAGTGTTTAGGATATGTCAGGAATGTTTAGTTGCATTTTTAAGGATATTTCTCTTGTTGATTTGTTAGTTAGATGCCCACCAGGCATCTAACTAGTAGCTAGGTTTGCTGGTTGTGACTGTGTTCAGAGCTCTGAAATACTTTTGGCTGCAAGCCCTATGGACTAGGAGAAGAAATAAAAAAATAAATTAAAAAAATCATAAGCAAGTACTTCTGAGGCTGACTGATCTCATGCAATGTGAAATAGATGACTACTGGATGGCTACTACAGTGGTCAGTAAAGGCAGTTTAGTTGCAGTAGTTTAATTTGGTAACAGTAATTAATTTGCATCAGCAACTCACTGCTCTTGATGCCGATCTATCTCACAGGTATTCCAGCTGGATTTCAAGGCTGAGTTTTTGTCTCACTTTTGGCAGCAGGGATTTTCTGTTGCAGAATGTGACTTGGAATGTGAATTCCCAGCTGGAGCTGCCAGGGAGTGCCAAGGCCAGGACAGAGCAGGTAATGGTCCCTTTGACCCAAGAGCCATCCTGGAGCTGTGTGTGCCCTGGATCTCCAAAGGCTGTAGCACATCTTGGGGCTCTCAGCTGTGTGAAAGCTGGAAGGTTCAGAAGCACTGAACCCTCAGTGACAAAAAGACAGGGAGAGATACAAACCTCAACCAAAACAGGGTTATTAGCCAAGTTTATTAAGTTTTCATGACTTTAATTAGATTTTCAGACAGTAACAAAATTCTTGAGTAAGCACAGTTCAGCTTTTGCAAGCACTGGAAGCTTTGCAGTGCTCTGTTCAGCAGTGCTTTAACAGTATCTTTAAATATTCAAGTTATGTTTGAAAAATTGATAAATAGAATTTTAATAAACTCTCTTTCTCTCTCTCTCTCTTTTTTTTTTTTTTTATAATTGGCAAAATCAACTCATTGGGTCTTATTCAGTCTGTGAAAGTGTAAGCACAGAATACATTTCATGGTTGATTTATGAGCTCCCTGAAAACATGTTTTATAATGAAATTCCGACAGGCCCTTAGCAAAATTAGCATAACAAATAGCAATGTAATAATACCTTTCATGTCTCTGCATTCCTGCAGATTCACTGTCAGTGAGCACTTGCCAAAGACCAGAGCACTTCCAGCCAGGGCTGGGCCGCACACCCAGACAATGCACCTCCAAAAGCTGACTGCCTGCTGCACGGATGTGGGGTTGTGGATTCAGGGAGTCTGCACGGGCAAAGTTAAATCAGCAGCAATTCTAGGAAAATAATATCAAATTAAGAATAGCTGTCTTCAGCTACAGAGTAATGTCGCCCTGATTTTTCAGCCTTCCGTGCGTCTCACAGTTTCATAGTTCTTATGTTTTTCCTCATACACAGGTGTTAAAAATAGAAGCAATGTTTCCATTAGTCAAGGTAGTTTACATTCTTTGTTTTAGAGATATGGACAGCTGATGGACAGTTGTCTTGACCAGCAGAATGGGGAGAGGTGTCAACCTTCTCCCCCAATCCCTGGCCTTTGTAGAAATACTATAAAAGTGGAGTCAAATTTTCATAATAAACATTCATGCCTTCTCACCAGACAAAGCATGTGCGTGTGTGTTTGTGTGTCCAACGACAACAGAGTTATTGCTGTTATTACTAGTTATTACTAGTTGTAACTAGTTATTACTAGTTATTACTAGTTATTACTAGTTGCTCAGTTATTACTAAGGCAAAACATGAGAAGTGTAACTTTTACTGCTGGCAGGACTTAATTTCAGGGTTTTGTGAGAATTAGAAAATATAGCTGAGATGGTAGCTAGAAGACCAGTAATAGCTTGGGCTGTCATTATTCATATGGAAACTCTATTTATACTTTAGAATTTTATTTTGATGAATTTTACAGTTGAGCCTGGTCTCTTCAGACTGGTATCCTGTTGCTTTGCCTCTGTCTAATGTTTGCAATATGTAAATTTCTGCCAATGTGATTCTTTGGAATGTTATTTTTTTTTAAAGAATAACCTTGGGCCAAAGCTAGATAACTGGGTCAGAATCAGTATATTTTTATGTAGAAAAGTCTGGGCTATGGGCATCTCAGATTTAATGTCCATAACAGAAGTGGTTTGCCACTACGAATTTTGAGAGCATTATACTGACCTCAATCTGCTCACACAATCACTGAAACAAATTAAAGAGCAAAAGTACTGTGCAGCTGTTTGTATGCAAAGGGATGCTGGAGGCTGTTGAAATACAATGCAAGAGAAAGACAGTGAGTAGCATAATCTTTGGTTTCCCAGCAACTGATGCACTGTTATAGATAGATGAAGCTAAATTTTAGCATTGAGGTTCATATATGCAAAGTATAATTACATTTTTATTCTAAAAATGTTGTTAAAACAATGTTAGACTAAGTGGTTTCTTTTCAAAGGAAAAGTTAAAATGGGAGATATAATTCCAGATGAGAGAGTTAGAAAGAACTGTTTACTGTGTTTCTCATTGGCATACCATTAAGATTATTTTGGGATGTACAGAAATGGGTGGGGATACAAAAACACAGTCTGGAAAAATAGAAAAGAGCAGCAAGCTTTTGATGAGACAGCAAAGCTTATAGGGGTGCAGGTTAAGCCGGGCCTGGGAAGACTTCGTGCAGAAAGTCAGCACCTTGCCTACAGAAACTTGGGAAAAGTAAAAACCCTTGAGAGACAACTCTGTTATTCATACAGAGCTGTTTTGTTTTGTTTTGTTTTGTTTTAGTGGCATGTCTGTGGCTGTGGCAATCCTCTAATTTCCACTATCAAAATGTCAGGTTAGGAGGTGATTCAGTACTGGAGATTATGTTTTACCAGGGAGAAGAGCAGAGATAGAGGAGCCAAAACAGTTTGGGGAAGCCCAAACCAAGGCTTGACAGTGTTGTGATGATTCAAGCAATTTTATTTCTTTTACTTAAGCACTGTTGGGTAACTAAGGTAAAAAGTGATCATAAAAAAGTTTTATCTTCATCTATGTGAAATAGGGACAGTGTCCATCTCCTGCACTCAGCCTCAGCCTTCAGCTTTTTCACTGTCATTTTTAACAGGAGAATTTGCCCTTTTTGTAATAGATTAATGGAGGAATAAAACAGCCACTCTAAGTTCAGTAGCATATAAACTGTCAGACAGCTTTTTTCCCTGTTTTTTGACTAGCCAGGCTAAGTATCCTGATATATTTTGGCGTCAGTCAGCATAGTCAGTGCATGGTCCATTAACCAGATTTCTTAGGTTTACAGTCTTACTCTTTTTTAGTACAATTACTTTTCTCTCATCATGTCCCTTGTAGGCCTTAGCAGATCCATCAAGGAGGGAAAGAGATGATTCCCAGGGAATCAAACTACTTCTTTTATGGTTGTTAGAGTCATGACATTGCTTATGACAAGAGGGTCATAATCTAGCTCTACAGTTGTTACTCATGAATTGTAGACCATACAAATTTGGGTCTCTGAAGAATTCAAAAACTTTTAACCAGTAATTACAATTGGGGGTTGCTTTACCATTTCTTAGACACAGGCAAAAAGATGCTTAACTCGTGCTGAGTAATTGCAGAAAAGCCAACACTTGAAATATAATTTCCTCGAATACTACGAAGTAGACCATAAGAAACAAATTATCTGGTTTCTCTGCCAAAGACTCTCAACCATAACAGGTCTTAACAATCTTCAGCATCAGATGATGTGCAAATTATTCATATGTTGACCTCAAATTTCCATTTTCTCAAGGAAAATATTTCTTAATCTCAGACCAGATTATGCTGTTTTAAATCCCGTGCACAGGATGGTGTTGTGTGGGTAGTGTGAGTATTGGTGTTCACACGGGACATGAGAGCTTCCTGTGTGATACTGATAACTCACAGGGCAAGAACTCTCAGGACCTGGGACTTCATATTTAGCTGAAGAGCTGCAGCAACACTAGTATTTGTTGGGAGAGTGGCCTGTGCAGTCAGGAGCTTGAGAATCACACGGATGAAATGCTGGAAGTGGTTTGAGACACTGGGATCTTGGGCTGCCTTGAGGATGACTTAACTGCTATATTGTTTTTGCAACCTGTGTCTTGTTTTCAAGAAAGGAGGTCTAATTCAAACCCACTTAATTTGAAGTCTGATATGTATGTCATGATTTGATAAAAGCTCTTGGTCAGAAGCTTCACATTTTTACTAGAAATGGCAGGTATTTATAATTTGCTGCACAAGTAGTTTTCATGTTTTAGCATAATTTAGAGGGAATTAATGGCTTGTTATTTATTGCCTAATGCTCTGTAGGAGTGATTTATAAAGCCATACTCTGCACTGCTTGTTACTTTGTATTCTCTGTGTTAGGTGTATCATCAATATCATTAAATGAATTCACAGTGACATTGCTCTGGAACTATGGGTTTTGATACAAGGGTAACAGAACATAAATCAAGAATTATGTTTAATTCATAAGAGGCACCAATCTCTCATTTAAGTGTAGGCTAGGCTAGATGGTGTCAAAAATATGCTTTACAATACCTCTTCTGATTGCATTTCAGACCCTCTCTATATGCCCTTATGTTCTCTGCAAGAATAATAGATAGCAATACAGTGCAGTTTGTCAAGTGAATAACATTTCTGGTTTTATATATTTGGATGCAAATGCTATCATTATTTTTACCACAAGACAAAAAGGAATATTTTTACATGAATACACTTAAAACTATTCTTAAGGGAATCTATAAATTTAAAGACAAGTCTTGGCCTATTCTCTGCAATAAATACAATTGTTAACTATATAAATCCAATATTTTGTATTATTTCTGTTATTTTTCTCCTAAGCAGAAATATAAATAAACTTTTATTTTAGTCTTTCTTTTCTTAACAATTTAATTTTTTCTTAAACTAGTACATTAAAATCCAGAGCATTGAAAACTTTTTCAGAATATTTAACAAGCATCTGTCTACTTTTTTATAAATTTTATGTAAATATTTCTTTTCCCTTTGGATTTTGTAAAAAAGTTGTTCTTACAAAGCCTAAATTTAGGATTGGCACTGACTTGAAAATGCATTTTCACCTCACTATTACTCCAAGTGCATATGAACTCTTGACAAGATCATTCATATATAATGGCAGTTTCGAAGCACGAAGATTTAAATCTCTGTGCCTAGGACAGTTTACTGGAAGTGTTAATTGTGCAGGAACTAGGCCTGTCTTTTGCTAGAAGTTTCCTCATCACTTTGCTGCAAGAAGCAAGACGTTCTTTTTGACACTTCTTGGAGTTAACAAAATAGTCATCACGTATTTTAAACGGCTGGAGGGAATTACATTCATGGGAGAATACTAATGTTTACACATAAATCAAAACTAGAAAAAATGTTTTGTGAAAATGAAGGAATTCTTTTTGTTCAGTATTTTAAACATTTGTTCTTAGTGGAAACAAAAGACAGTAAAACAAATAACATATCTCTGGAGAAGGAGAGAGAAATTAGACTTCAGGACCTTTTTGTCCCAGCTTTGATGCCAAATCCTGTGTGCCCTTTCATTAATATTTTCTAACATTTGTTAGAACAAGAGAAAAAAAATCAATTGAAATATATTATGAAGTTTTTTACACAAAGCTGAAAGAGATTGCTGGGATTTTTTTAAATTTTCACTTAAAAATAAGTTGGAATAGGACACTTGCAATGGCTAATTCTACTCAATTTTTAAACAAACTTAGATACTGCTCTATAACAAAAGGCATCTTAATGTGAAAATTAGAAATTCTCATTGGTGTTTTACCCTAGTCTTCCAAAAATGCTTCATCTTGCCACCTGACATCGAGCAGCCTTCCCTCCCACTGTTGTGCTGGGTGATGTTAAGGTGAGTTTTGGGAAGGTGTGTGGGCTCTGAGGGATCCTTTGGTCTCATGAGGTTGTGGCCCAGAGATTTCCAGGTCTTCCCTCCAGCACATGGGGCATCTCTCCCATCTCTGCTGGCAGCCATGCCCCAACTGCAGCAGAGTAGTTTGGGGCACCTTCTGCTCAATTTTGCAAAGAAAATGGATATCTTGTTAGTTATGGCATCATTAGGCTGGGCAAAAGGGTGCTCAGCACAGAGCTGTCATGTACCTACTTAATGTCATTAATGTGCTCAAGACCACAGGGCTCATTTAGGATCAGAGGTTAATGGTGCCAGAATTAACTGCAAGCTCATTTCATTTACTAGTACTTCTGAAATAACCGGGGTAATTTTTCTTCATTATGTTGTGTGTCCTTTGGTTTGGAGGGTGCTGTTGTAAAAGGAGTAGCTGTTGTACATGGTGACACAGCACAGATCCATTGCCTGGGCACCTGTCCAGTTTCCAGTCACTGATATTAAAATTTTCTGTCACCAGCATTAAAAGGTACCCATGTCAGTTAAAAACAGGAAGACAAAACATGCAGGGAAATTCAATTCAATGTAGCATAGGATGTATTTCTGGAGTGAAAAGGCTGCTTGTCCATCCCTCTTTCTCCCTGCGTTGTTTCTGAACTTTTAGGTCCATTCCAAGGAAAATTGACAACAACTTAGCTGTCTTTAATAATATTGTCTTGGATGTCTGAATATAGAGGACCATACTGGGAAGGATTATTATATGCAAATGGAGAAGAATTTGAGGAAGCTCAGGCTTGGCTAGAAGCTCCAGCCAAGCACGTTTTAGCAAATTCCTCCTCAGCCAGGAGGGGATGGAGTTGGGAGACCAAGAGAAAGAGGGTACCAGTGTGGCTGCAAGTGGTGAGCTTTCTGCGGCTTAGAAATCACTTCTCCTCACTTCAGGTGTGGAATGACTGTATGCACGCTCCTGCTGCATGGAGGAGCACAGGAAAGTATGCTAAGTTATGCCGGTACCAAATAAACCCATACTTGTCATGAAGCAGCATCATTCAGCATACCTGACACCAGGAATACAGACACGGATTCCTGAGTTCAGGAAGGCAAAGCTTTAAACAGGATCTTTTAAAAGTATGTTCCCAAAAATTAAAATGGCATTTTCTTATTTATTTTGATACAAGTTTCGGAAGTATTAATTGGTATAAATGTTTTTTTTCAAACCATGCGTAGTATTTTAGAGACCTAAGAAAGGTAGGTGTGGTTCATTTAAAATCCCATTCAACAGGACAAATCTAAAAATTTGAAAAGCAAAGATTTTCTGAAATTTAATGTATTTTGTTGTGCATAATGAAGCATATGAAATAGCCTGGGAGGAAAAAAGCAGTTTCATTCTTGCTTCCTAAAACCAACAGGGCAAAGTTCTTTACCATGTTCCTATTGTAAACCCCTCAAAAGACCAAGTATCAGCATGAGAAGTATTGAAGAACAATTTTCCACAACACTACTGGACAGCTGCAAAAAAGGAAGGTATTTCTCTGCAGCAAGACAACATGTAAATTTTTTAGCTAAGCACAGATCAAAATATTTGTGAATGCAAACTCAGAAAAGACACATGTTCTGGTTTACTAAAAGTACCTAAAATATTTATAAAGTTTTATGTATCTTTTAGTTTAGGAATTGTGAAGTCAATAATACAGACAGAACAATGGTCAAGTGGAATATATGTTGAGAGATAGAAATAAATAGACCATTTGAAATTCTTAAGCTAAAGGGTACATGTTAACATGTCTCCACTGAGTATCATTATTACATAAACCCAAGTCTTTAGTTTAAATGCAAAGGATTGGCCTCAGGTCAATAAAATTAAAAATTTTTAAAAGAATAATTTTTTTTTAAGGGCAGCAATATCATGCCAGGAATCCAAACTTAATTGTAAGCTGTTTGATTGAGGGATCCTCAGAAATGGATGCACCTGGAAGCTAAAAGCCACACATCACCAGCTGTATTTTAAAACATTTTATTTGTTGTTTGCAATATACTGTTTTTAACGGTCTTCGTACAGGAATAACATAGAGTTATCTTTGCCAGTGGATGAAGTCTGCCTGTTTTCTTAGCCTGTGCCAAACAAGTGGTACAGCACAGTTAGTGCTGCTATTTTTACAGCATTGTTTGAGATGCTGTTCTCGGATATGTCTTATTTTCTTCTAAATTTATAATTGTATCTCTGTCATCCACACCCCTTTACCAGCTAATAGTTTACTGCTATTTGTTCCATCTCTCTGATGGGTCTTGCTTCAATTCTTTTGACTCACTGCCACATCCATCCCATTCATAGCAACAAGGTACCTTCTAGATAATGTTATATTGTTTTTCCATTGTAGTTTTCCAAGATTTCAGCCATTCTCTGTGCAGACGTGAGATTTTTTTTTCCAGATGTCGACAGATGCCTGATGATCATTCAAAATGGGAAACTGCTAATTACACTTGTAGTACCTTTATGTAACTTTTCATGAAATCTAGTACCTGTTATGAATCCATCCTTAGTCTGGTCAGTTTTACTTAGATTGCCCTGGGAAGATTTATGTCACATATAGGATGTCACTGCTTCCCATTCCAGGGGACTCTGTCTGGAGCCAACACTTCACATATTTTTCACAAAGAGAGTGCTCAGAAAACCAAGGTTTTAGAAAACCTGTTCAATTCACTCTGACATTTGTGAATTTATCCCAAGCAGTTCATGGGGAGTGTCCCTTCCATAAGGGTAGAAGGAACTGGACTAAATGCTACAGCGGACCAGTAGAAAAGGAGAGATTTGCAAGAACAAACCCATATTTTTTGGTTTTGTTTACTTGATGCAGTATTTTCACAAAATCTTAAAAACTGTATCACTCTGAAAACCCCATTAGAGAACCAGTTATGAGAAGAGATCCTCTTTTATCGTTAAGTGTTAGCTTGAGTTGATGTTTTATTAATCAACCATAAACTTCTTAGCTACACAAATTACAGATGAATTTCTCTAATTTCTAGCACCACTCTGTTGTGTACAGCAGCAGATGTGCAAGTCTCCGATGAATGCCTTCATCTGTAGTACTTGGAATTTGGGATTCCAGACAGGGGAATTTGAGCTCCCAAGCAATATTTCATGTAAAAAAGCAATAATTATTTGTGTATATTTGAAAAGTTCACCTTCCTGGAAACTTTACTGAACTGAATTCCCAATGTATTAATTTTGATTGGAAACTGTCATTAGCAAATAAATGAAGAATTGAAGTCTGGCTTTGTTTCACCCAGTATGGCCATTCTTTTGCTCACCAGGGACATAAGGAATCCAGTGTTGGTGCTAAAGAATCTCAGAGCATCAACAGGATATTTTCTTACAAAGATTCATTCTAGTGTTGTGCTCGTTCTTGCCAGAGACTTCTGAAAACAAACCTTTGCTCGGGGAAAATTAGTCAGTAATAAAAAAAGCAAGAGCAACCATCTATCTTGGAAGTACTTACACTGTTGCTTAGATTCTCTGTTATTCTGGTTTCTTTCGAGGCTGGGGTTATAAATCTCTGCATTATTACTTTACTCTAAGAGAAAGGTTTTAGACTTCGATGTCTTTTTTAATAATGGGTTTAAAGAATTATTATCCACACCATATCTAAAGGAGATATTATAGCAATGTAGCTTAGCAGGTAATTTGTTTCTGAGTAAAGACAAATCATGGATTGTTTCCTAGTAAGAAACACGGATTCAAACTCATTATTGTTGGAACTGTATATTATATAGGAGGCTGCTGTCCAAATGAGTTGTCAATTCAGCGTACTTATGCCTGTGTCAAGTGACTGACCAATTCAAGGTGAAGCTCAGATTTTGTTTAATGTAATTTTGATAATCCTATTATTATTTTATAATACAAAAGCATTCACAAATACCAGAACTGTGAGCCTTGATGTGCTGTTAGGCAATGTGGTAGAAAGTATAGCAGAGCTGTTTGTGTTTTACTTATGTACTTGACCCTGCTCTGAGCAGCAGGTTGGTCTGGAGACCTCCCGAGGTCCTTTTCAGACTGGATTTTCTTATGATCCTCTCTGGGTTGTGACAGTGAAGTCTCTGGGCAGGCCATGGTTTCCCAAATGGAGGAAGAAAAAACTTGCCCTAATTCAGAAGCAGCTGAATTCAACCATTCTGGAGCTGGCAGCAGGAGCTGAGGGTGGGTTCTGACCCCAGCTCTGGCTCACAGAGCTACCACCCACAGCAGAGCTGGAAGTCAGCACCAAGGGATACTGAGCCATTGCTAACACTGCAAGGAGAGGTCAGAGGCTTTGCTCAGTCCTAAGAGCTGCTAAAAGTTGCTGGTTTGGAAAGCAGGGCTGGAGGACAGGACTTGTTGTGGAAGGACACAGAGAACAGATCTTTCTCTTTTAAATTTGATCTCCCTGGTTGAGGTGGGAAAGGCTGGATGTGATTTAGGCATCCACGTGTCTGATTGTCTCTAAATCCCAACCTTAAAACAGCCACGGGCACCTCTGAAAAAAGTCTGTGTTGAAGAAAGGCCAAACTATACCGTGAGCAGCAAGATCCATGAATCCAAGTTTCCTACATTTTTGGACAGTAAACCCCAATTGCACCCACACAACTGTACTTCCAAGTGCCCTCACACTACACCTCAATCTTGCCTTCAATACCTCTAAGGTCCCCAAATAACCTCCTTCCCTTCTCTAGTACAACCAGCTCCTGCCAGGGCTCCAAACTATCATCTCTCCAGTTTATGCTGTGTACATGATGCCATTCCACCTGCTTCTTTTGTCTGGAGTTCTGTGATACTTCACAGATTTTTCTCTTTTTTTAGTGACTGATGGAATTAATTATTCTCCTAAGGCAATATTTCACATGCCTATTTCTATTTGTAAGCTAGTATGGTCTTCAGGGATATATGCTTTCTTACAGCTCATAAATCTGGATGAAAATTAAAAACCATGCAGGAGAAATAACTGTCCTTTGTATGATTAGTGACCATTTTTTTCCAGAGGTTCACCATATTCACAGTAAGAATAACAATTCTTCACTAACAACAGTATTAGGTTCTCTCTTAGTTTGGTTTTGATCAGTCTGTGAAAGATTACCATGTTTCATTTGTTTTCAGTCCTCTGAAAACATTTAGGTTGGTGAGAAGAGTGCTAAGAAACATCAGACAAGGAGTGTAATATTTCAGAGTTTGGTGAAGCTTTAGGAAGGGAAACCTGCCCCATGTGCTGTGGGGTGCAGTCTGGAAATTCAGATTTTTGATGCATTACTTTCTAGTGATTAGACTAAAGAGGCAGGTTTTATCTTTGCCTTGCAAGGTGGCTTGCACACTGCGGATGCACCAGTTACGTATCAGTAATTAATATTGAAATTAGTTGTTTTTAAAAGGGAATTAATATGGTTATTGAAGATTTCTTTTGGGGTTGTAAAGCAAATACAGGGGATAAGATTCCAGATTTTTATGTGGTCCAGCTTATCCACAGCTATTGGCAATGTCCTTTGGAAGCAGTGGGTAGCTAAATGAGGGTAGAGTAGACCGGGGAAACCTTAACTAGGAAAAGGATAGTGAGTACAGATGGCATGAGAGCAGTGAAATGAAAAAGTGGCATTAAAATCATCCTTTTCCCCATTATTTAGGATCTTTTAAAACTAGTGTTGTTTTCATCCCAGCATCTCATATGCTGTTTCAGATTTTTCTTTTTAATTTTAAATCTTTTTAAGTTTTCACTGTGTTAGCTGAGTTTGTTATTTATTATAACATAATAAATAATGAGCTTTCATTTGAAAATGTATCACATCAGAAAACCCCATAGCATCAACTACCTTTGAACTGGTTTTCTGAGATCATGTAAAACCTTTGGCACTTCTGGTTGGATACTCTAAGACACCCAGCCATAAACTCATAATTAGGGAGAACCAATATCACAGATAATTATGCAAAGTGTTAAACATAATGAACTGGTTCTTTTATTCTGTGGAATTCAGTTCTCAAGTGATGATTAATCTGATTAGATGCAAACCTTGCTTTCATTTCTTCTTTTTTTTTTTTTTTTTTTTTTACCAGACATAAAAAACCTTAGAATGATGGTTCTGCAGTTAAATGCAGACTGGAGGGGATCTCAGGAGGTCATTAGTCCAAAACCCTGCTCAAAGTAAGGCCAGACCAGGTTGCTCAGGACTTTAATCCAGTCTGGTTTTAAAATACAGCCATGATGGAGAGGAATTGCACAAATACCTTGGGTGGCTGCTGCCATGTCCCCCCAAAATCATCTCTTCTGCAGGCAGAATGAGCCCTGCTCCCTCAGTTTCCCCTCACAGAGTATGTGCCCCAGACCATCTTTGTGGCCTCTGCTGAACTCCTCCCATCAGCACTGCCAAACTTAATTAGTACATTTTATTAAGAAAATGGTCATTGTAGAAGAATACTGAAAGTCCATTTGTTTAATACCTCTGCGTTCATTTAGAGATTTCAAGAATTTTAAAATCCATTGTAACTGCAGCATTTCTTCTTTTCATACCAGAAACAACATAGGTTTTGTTGTTATTGAAGGATAATTTAAGTGATTGAACAATATCTTCATTGAATATAGGCTTTAAAATTAGACTACATAAGCAAAATTTAGGAAAAGCAGTATTTTTAATACGAAAAAAATGTAATATATTTGTTAGCTTAGGGTTAAATATAGAATTCAAATAGTTATAAATATTCAATGCATTAAAAACCTAAAATTCATCCAATCGATGTTTCACTAAATAATAAAGTACAATAGATTGCAAAACCTAAAAGGACAGAGTCTTCTCCCAAAGACTGAAAAAGGTGGAAAGCAGGGACCCAGTTGTTGGCACTGCGTCAGTAGAGAGACAATGGATGCTTGTTCTATTATTTATATGAGCTCTCTGCTTGGCAGATGCCACTGCAATAACCCTTTATTTCAAGCACAGAAAAAAATAGAATTTGCTTTCCTTTATAATCACACAATGCAAAATACTAATGAAAATGTTGGATTTCCTGTAGCTGAGAAGAAAGTATTGTCATAATCTGCTTTCTGTTAGCAAGAAGCTCTAATCATTCCAGTCACATAAAACTAGATAGAATTTTTAAAAACCTACATCTTTTTATTCTCTGAGACAGAAGAGAAAGGAAAATGAAAGTGTTTATATACAGTTTAAAATAGGAAGTCTTACTTTTTACCTTTTTTATAAGGTATATACATTGTTATGTTGTATCCATCTTTTATACTTGTACCTTGCAACCAAAAAAAAGTTTTGTGTTCTTAAGGACAACAAAAAAGGGTTCTTATAAACTGTAGCATGTAGGGGCTGGAGGTGTCTATGCACCCCTCTTTTTCCCATGTTGTAGCCTTAGATCCATCCTCTATAATATGGATTATAATTACTGAATCTATCATAGAATCACAGAATGGCCTGCCTGTTCCAGTGCCTCACCATTCCCACTGTAAAGATATTTTTTATTCATGTCCATTTTAAACCTGCCCTCTTTCAGTCTGAAGTCATTCCCCCTTGTCCTGTCACCACATGCTCTTGTAAGAAGTCCCTCTCCATCTTTCCCCTCAGGTACTGGAATGAAATTTCTGTAGGTCCTTCTCATTTATTTTCTATTTAAGAATGTTTGTTTTATTCAAATCATGTTTAAAGAAAGTCCTTAAATGTTTATTACATCCATCTTTAATCAACCTTTGAGTTGAGTACTTTTCCCCACATATGCAGTCACCAGAGGTAAATTCAGAGACAAAAGCCAAAGCCAGGTGGCACTTGTTCCTCTTCCATTTTCCCTGAAATAAGTTATGAGCATAATTTATTCATTTGAACCACGAACTTCAGCTCAGGACAGTTGCCCCAGATGAAATGATTGTTCTTTGCCCTCTAGCACACCCCCTGGCTTTTGCTGGCCATTTTAGTCCTTTCCCCCTGAAGAATTTTCACCTCTGATTGAGGTTTTTAGAGCAAGCGTGCTAATTCCAGTCTCCTGAACAAATGTCTACATAAGTAATTGCATCTTCTTTGCCAAATTTCCCTGACAATTTCAGCTGAATATGGTCAGGACAGATGACTTTCTCTATAACATCTCAGTGCGGAAACCATTGGGACAGGGAGAGAAAAGCAGAGTCAAAATGTGTATTTCAGAACACACGGATCTCATTTCTGCTGCTTTAATTAGACCGAACTTGCATGTCAAGTGAAAACTGAAATAACAACTTGGAGGCATTTAACCAGTAGATAGAAGCCTCCCACCCCAGTGCCTTCTGGATTGGCAGCCACAAGTGCTCTGTGCATTTTCCCTACTGGCCCCAGCACCAGAACCAGCACCATCTCCCAGGTTTAACATGTTGATCTGACTCCTCTTGAAGAAATTTTCCTTGAAGGTTCCAGCTCTGGTAGGAAACACAATGCAAAATGCACCCCAGCCTGACCTCACCTCCTGCCACACACAGTAAATGGTCAATAAACCATCTTTGCAGGGTACTGGAAGAAAATGGTTCACACTCCCACCATGAAAGGCTGTGCACAACACAGCCCCATGTTCCAGAAGGCCTCTTCTCCATTGTGCTTTCAAGTTATTTTATTCAGAGATCCCTTTATCAGGTGGTATTGGAGGAGAATATATTTTTTAAAGACAGTAGGTTAAACAAGACCACAGACATGATCATGCAAATTTAACAATATATTAAATATAAACCCATTTATTTACATGAGGAGGGCAACTATCCCCCTCTGGGCAGTGTGGCTGTGCGTCCTTTCCACAGATGGAGCTGGCAGAGCCAGGCAGCAGAGGCAGCACACAAGGGTCAGTCCCACACAGCCTCCTGCCTGTGCTCTCCTGAGCCAAAACACTCTCTTTAAAATGCAACCTGTGAACAAGAGCATGTTAGCAATCCATGTGAAGCCAATGTGAATTATGAGATACTTCAACACAAAATGCCAACAGCAATCATTGGGTATGCGTTATTTTCCGTTCCAGCCCAGGCTTATAACTTGCCAAGCATCAACTGTATCCCACACAGTGGTGGGGAAGCAACACATCCTGTGCTGACAGCAGACCTGATTTTGGGGGCAGCACTGTGGGGTTGGGGAACACCGATCTCAGCTTCGTATAGTCACTCACTGATTTTCCTGGAGCCAGAGTTATGGATGTCACTCTGAACTTCCTCGAATAGAAGGAGCCACTAAACATTAGTAACTGGCACAAGGTCAAACTCTGCTATTGCAGGTAAGAAATAACCTCCTTTTCTTTGATCCTGTAGAAAACCCTTTTTGGTGCATGATGAAACAAGGTATTTTACTGTAGAGCTTTTGTCCCAGTGCCTTCCCTCACAAGGGAAAGGTGCAGATGGCCAAGCATCTGTGTAAGGGTAGAACAAGCACCAAGCATGTGAACCCCAGAGCATATAAGAGCTCCAGAGGAAGGCCCAGGCCAGGTCTGCTCTTGGATGCCACAGCTCAGCTTGCTGCATCCAGTCAACAGCAGGCAGGAGGGAGGACTCTCTATCATGTGGAAGTGTTTCTGGGTGTGTTCCCCCCAGATCACCTGGAATGATTTGTGTCATCACTCAGGAGACAAATTGATACTACTGGGGCTATGTTCAGAGGAGCTGGCAATACTGCACTTGCAAAGTGCTTTTCAGCTTGTTGGCACTTGAGCAGGGTGGCACTTCAAACCCCATTTCACAGGTGACATAGATTATAAATAGTTTAAGTAGAGGTTCAGCAAGTCTATTTCTTTTTCTTTTTATTTTTTTTTCAGTGACAGATTATCTGGAAGTCCTTATTGTCATCTGATTTCAACTCAAACAGTTGTGGTTCAGGAACGAAAATTCTTTTAAAAATTGCTGTAATTGAAGTATGGGGTTAGCAATGCCTTGAACTGCCAGTGAGCCTTGGCATCTGATGTAGTCTTTGTGTTCAGACCTCTCTATTTCTCTGTAAGCAGTTCATCCCCTCTTGCATAGCCCGAAGCACACAGATGCATCTAGGCTAATGGAAGAGTGAGGTTAATATAAAGAGGAATCTTATTACCTCTAAGTTGTTTTTCTTTCAAAGCTCTCACTTACCATGTCAGGATGTTCCTGTTCTCTTCCATTTTCCTTTTATTTCTCATCCCTTTGGAAAGATTAATTCCTACTTGGAATTATCTCTAGGGACATATGGAATATGCATCTTGCCTTTTGGCTGGCTGAAACATTCGATCTGATTAGACACTTGCCCTTTAGCTGGGAATAAATAGCAGACAATGTCAGAGTGGGACTATAGACTGGTGTGGAGTAACACCAAACAGTAGTTAGTAAGTGCCCTTCCTCTAAGCAATATTTAACTACATTTAAGAGAGCATAGAAACTTTTCGAAAAAGCACAACATTCAGTTACTGGAGATATATATATAGATATGTCACAAAAGCAAAACCCCGGAGTTAATAGTTGAATAATTTTCTTTCTTTAGTAGAGCCTCTTTCAGGCATTGCCAGTATTATTTTTGTAATAATTATCATAAATATTATGTAGTTTTTAGACTGGAATGTGAATATAGGAATTGAAATGAGTTCGAATATGTTACATAACTTTATCAGAAAAGAATCCAAATTCATGATCCTGTTCTGTGAACCTCATCTGTCAGGTAGGAACATCACCAACAAAGACAGTTCAGTACAGAAAAGGTATATTTTGAACTTCTTTCTAGAAGTCGCTCAGTTCCTGCATAATTGTGCTGCATTATTTTCATTTTCTCCATTAATAAAGCATAAGTACAGAGAAAATGGAGCAGACAATACTGGTAAAGTGGCAGTAGCAACACCCTTAACAAGTCTCTGAAGCTGCGCTGTTGGCGCTGATGCCCACGGCAGGACAAATCTGACACGAGCACACGCTGCAGCAAGCAGTGCCCCTCGTGCACTGCACTCCTGTCCCCAGGGTGCAGATCACTCCTGCTATGGAACAGCAATAATTGGCTCCTGGTCTGCATTATCAAGCAAGGGATGACAGACACAGAAAGATGCCAATCATTCAACTGGTTGCTGGCTCTCTGCCCAAGTCCCCTTTTTCTCACACACATGCAGAGATCCAGTAAACAGTACAGAGTTTGGTATTATTGGTACTACTTGGTATTTGTTTCCATTCAGACACATACTCAAGCTCTCCTCTGCATGTGGTCTGTGTTCCGAGAGTTTGCTCTTCTCTGCATCATAAAGGAATGCTCTGGTTGCCATCGTTGTTGTGTAAATTCTGAATTGTATCCTGGGCTGTTGCATAAATAGCATCTCTGAAGTCCTGATCCACTGCTAATAAAAGTTTTCTTTCCCACTGTCTGCAAAGAGTCCTCTCTTCCATCCTGACAGCTTGGGGTATAGAACTGTTGTACAAAACACCTTCTGTACCTTAGGTGTGGAGTTTTCTTGTATGTTGAGCCAGGGGAGCTCAATACATGGAATTCCCACACTGAAACACATATGCAAAATGTGTTGGTGCTGCATTGGCCACAAAGCTGGCTGTGGGATGCCCTGCCATTTCAGCTGCCAGGGAAAGCCACCATATCCAGCCAGTCCTTCTAAAGAAATCTGGGCACATGTTGGATTTTGGAGATTTTTTGGTCCAATTCTGACTTGCATGACTGAATGCAACTATGTGTTAAATTGCAGAAATGTATGTGGTAATCATAGTTTCCTGCACATTCATCACATCAGAGCTTAAAGAAATACTTCAATTCATATTTTAAGAAAGCCTCAGCTCTCTTGCCTTTCTGTGCTGGAGCAGTGTATTTGTTTTTGTGTTACTCTGTACTAAGCATGGTCACTGGTCTTGTCAGCAGATGTAGAAATGCTAATGTAGAACTATGGCATGAAGTTCTGTATTTTATGAAAGTACTGAAAATCCTAAAATAGTTTCAATGGGGCACATGGCAGGGAGTGCAACCAAGACCTCACACTGGTAATGTGATCCTGGGACTGTGACCAAAATGGTCTCACTGCCAGGTGAGGCAAGGCTCCAGCTTAACATCTGCCTCTGAAAGTCCAAGATGGAAAAGACAACACAGGTCTCCTTCTTCAGGCAGAGAAAGAGAATGTCTAAAAGCCCTAGGAGCATCATGTGACCATAGTTTTGCATTTCAGGACACACACACTGGTGTAAATAAAATTTTCCTACATGTACAGAAAGCGAAGTAGATCCCAGAGAAGCTTTCATTCACTCCCATTTGTACTCTGACAGTTTGAAGATGGGTTTTACCCTGAGGATCCACTATATATGAAAAATTTAGTAATAGATGTGTTACTTTTATTCTTCTTCCATTTCAGGGTAACTGGCCTAGTAGCCAAGAAAAATATAATGCATTTTGACTTTCATTTTCACACCATTCCTTTCTGGTCTTTTCTGACATTTCATAAGGAAGTTAGGCATGATCCATTAGAGAGAGCACACTGCTCTGGCCGAGAAACTGAATTCACAAAGTAGCTTTCAACATATTACTGTTGAACTGAGAGGCTGTTTCAAGGACTTCACATGGACCTCTACTGAGCCCATCAATATTAATTAGAGAAGGGCTAAAGGACATATTTGAAGAGTGTATATGAGTCTAGACAGATCTTGGAAGAACTTTGGCTGAAGGAAATCAGACTTCAAATACAACAGTTGCAAATTCTGAAAGGTTTTGAAATCTCAGATAAAACTGAGGTTGTGAAGTACTGCACCTGGAAAAGAGGGATTAAATGAGCAACGGGAAAGAAAGTAAAATTATTATTAGCATGAGAGCTCTGTAAGAGAAAAACAAATCACATTGCATTGTATTTCTACCTGATCATGAGGAAAGAGAATGACAAGTTTTGTGGTACATTACAGGTCTTCTAGCAGTGGGTCACTAATGGGAATTAATTATTCTTCAGATTAAAATTTTGAGGCCTCAAATATAGAAACTCTATGTGCAGCTATATGTCAAAGACATCCTTCATTACATGCCAGTGATTTTTATTACCGACCCAGACATTTTGGTTTAGAAGTTTTCTTTTGCTATGCACAAAACATTCACTGCAAATTATTCTATAAATTTAGAAGCGTACAAAAAGAAGAACACAGAAAAAAAGCAGAATGGGACTTGTGATTTGATTAGTCCTGCATAAAGATGTACATATACATATAAGTTTATATTATTTATTGTTGTCTTTTTTATGTTCACAGGGCTACAGCTACTCATAGGGGCCAAGTCATATTTAAGGATGCCTTAGCACAACAGCTGTGTGAACAGGGAGGTAAGAGTCACCATAATTCTAAAAATATCTGGCAAATGTGGTTTTCCATTGTACCTGCATGTCAATGTTACTCTTCATGAACACTATTCTGTAGAAAACCTTGTATCAGAATCTTATTTACATTCATGGAACTGAGTTTATTTGGCTTCATATTTCCCATTCTCTATCCAGGAATCCCACCTTTCCTCTCTGCTAAGTGTAGGGGAATATACAAAACTCTAAGTAGCATGATGCTCATGCCTGAGATCAGCCTGTAATAGCCAACATTTATTTTCTGTCAGAACCACAAGCTGAGTTTTAACCCTCACTGTATTAACTTTAAGCAATATGTCTGCAGCAAAAGCTTTGTTTACTATCCAGCTTACACATGTCCTTGTGAAAAATCTACCTTCCCATTTTGTGAAAGTAGGCCATTGCATTTTTGCCTGTCACATACAACATTTGATCATTTTTATAGCTAAACAAAATGTTTGACTTACACAAACTTTAAAAATCTAATTGTTTTCACAGCTTACCCTTGCAATGAATAACCTAAAAAAATAAATGTCCTTGTTGTCATCTGTTGTCTACAAAGAGTACTTTGCTTTGAACCTGCTTCATTAAGACAGTGGGAAGTAGAAAAGGTATCGATCATTTTTGGTACAGGAGAGGAGGTAATTTCCAGTTATATCAGCAAAATTCCAGTGGTATTTCCACTGGAAAAGGAAAGAAACATGTGACAAGAAACAATGAAACATGCGTCAAATGATTTAAAATAAGGATTTTTAAATGGGAAATGTGTTGTTGTATTAACACACAAGAGAAAATCCCATAAAACTCATCTCTTGGGGGCATTAAAGCTATAAGGTTAGGGTGTTTTTTCATATGAGTTTGGGAATATGGCCTTTGGAATAAAAAGCCATTGAACATTATTTCAGGAGCATAAACTGAGTTATTCATATAAAGCATCAATAGTACCTCTGTGATAATAAGGGGAAAATATTTCAACTTTCAACTTCAATATTCGAGTTTTCACTTTTGTTGTAGTTCAATGGAAGTAGGAAGAGGGATTCAGAGAGTTGAAAAAATGTCAGCTAGCAGGCTAGGATGTTAATTATACTTTGAAGAAATTGGAAATACGTAACACAGTTCTGGCAATGAGGAGGGAGTGTTCTGGTGATCTGGATAAAAAGTGATTTGGCCAGACATGTTTTTGCTGTGGGGAAGGAAGATCATCTGGAGAAATTAACAGGAGGTAATTGTGCACCTGTAATGGGAATGTGAAAGCTTAGTGTTCGAGTGACTGGTGCATGGGGACCTGGAAGGGAAGTGTTGGCAGGATCTGCATTTGGGATGTGCTGAGGGGGTTGGGGAGGGTACCTCATACAGACTGCTTGCTGTGTGGATGTGAGTTAAGAGTGGGAAAATAATTTTTTTAATATGAATATGAATATGACATATTTATATGAATATCACATTTATATGAGTAATCAGCATAAAGTGACAAAAACCCTCATAAACAGATTAAATTCTCCAAGGCATAACTGCAGAGTGAGCACACCACAGCCAAAGACAGTCTGGGGCAGCCAGAACAGGTATAATGAAGGGAGAGGGAAGGAGTCACATTGATGGCAGTGACAAAGAGCTGGCAGTGACCAGTATGATGAAAGCTATGCACAAGCAAACTGAACAGAAATACATTGACTATCAGTGTCAGAACTGGCAAAATGGTCAAGGAGAATATGAACAAAGCAACAAGATTTCTCCCTGCCAGAAGAAAATACCTTGGTAAGCAGATACAGGCTGGTAGATATCCATCTATACAGACTTGACAATCCTTCTTCAGACATTCTGTTCGCTAAGATTTTACTGGGAGAGCTGACAAAAGAAACTTTTATTCTTTCAACCCACTCTGCTCTACAGTTCTGCAATTTTGGAGCATAACCTAACCTCAGATCAACATTTTAGCAACACTTATGTTGGTTAGAACAGTAAGTCCTTATGTTACTGTGTGCTGTCCCTGAGTTCAGAGGAACTCTGCAGAACAAGAAGAAAACAGAGTTTGGATATTGGTTATATGCAGAGAATAAAAGATGCTGAGATATCCCACAGGCTGCTCAGCTGCGACAATCCTTTTGCTGCCTCCTCCTTTCACCCAGCCACTGATTGCCATGTCCTGCACCAGCTCCCTAAAAGGGCCTTCAGCTTCCCCAACTTGTCACAGACTCCCACATCCTTGTAACTTTTGTCTTTCCCATTGTGGCAGTGGGTTTTTATGCACATTTCTCTAACCCTGTTGAAGGGTTTGTTCCTGTTATCCCCCCTATATGTCTGGTTATACCCCAGGTTCTTTGCTCCCTCGCCTGGTTGTCCATCACCCCCCAGACCCACCTGCTACCTCATTAACATGATGTTAATCCTCCCTAGTTCCTACCTCGTGTTCCAGAGAATTCCCTGTCAGTCCTAAACTGCTTGCTGGAGATCCCCTTTTCCTCAAGGCCGAGTCGGGCCACGGGACCTTTCCTCTCCCATTGCCTTTCCCGTTGGTTTCCCTATATAGAGCCCTCCATTTTCTCCTCCCCGTTGCTTCCCTGACTGGTTAAAGCATCGCACCTTCCCCCGTTCCTCTGACATTTAGAACGACACTGTGAGCGCGGCATTTTTGGTGTTTTGCCTGCGCTGCCTGGGGGGCTGAGCCTGTGAGAAACCCGCAGGATGTAGATATCCATCTATACAGGCTTGAAAATCCTTCTTCAGACATTGTGTTCACTAAGATTTTACTGGGAGAGCTGACAAAACAAACTCTTATTCTTTCAACCCTCTCTGCTCTACAGTTCCGCAATTTTGGAGCATAACCTGGCTGCTCTCCCCTTGGTTTCCTAGCTCAGACACAGTTTCCTTAACTTGGATATTCAACCACTGCATTGCCCATTATCCTTGGTCCCAGCCTTTCCAGCACCAGGCTCTCCTCTGCCTTTTGGTTCTTATTTCTTCAGCACAGTGTGCATTGCATTAGTCTCTAACCACTGCACACTATTATCATCCTTATACTATTAGAATTAATTTTCCTATTCAAAGAAAAGAGGCTTCCTTTGAAGTAGACCTTACTTCATTTATTCCATTTTCATCAACACCCCTAAAGTAAACAAAGGATTCTTTCAGGAAGAATTAGTGAATTTATTTAGATGCAAATATCATATTAATATATATGCAAAATAGCAAGGTTGATCGACTTAAATGAGCTTGTATAGTCTGTCTCTAGCCCTAAACATTACTATACTGAAATAGCGCACTGAATGATGTGACATATTAAGTAAAGAAAAATAAAACCACAGGGTAACTTCATAGATTTATTATGGGACATCTTCTTAATAAGTGCGTTTGCTAGAGGTGATATCAGACTTCCTAATGCCTAGTAAAAAGGATGTATATGAAGATGTGAAAGTAGTAAGGAGTCTCAAAAATCATGTTCACTGTGGCTGTCCACCCGCAAGTGTACATTAATAAATCCTATTAGAGTTAATGGAATTTGTGCAGTGAAAGGAAAGTGGGTTTTTATATTTTGAAGAAAATTAGAGGATGATAAAGGGTAGTGTTAAGGGATGGTAATACCATATGTATAATGTAAATGGAGTAAGAAATAATGCCATAGGGAAAGATACCAAAGAAAGTAAAATAATTGCCTAGAAAGCTCTGTGTTCAGAATATAATACATATTTTAGGAAGCTAGGGAGATGTTTGAGAGCTGATGTAAACTTTAAATTTTATGAAAATTATATAGAAGAAAGGAAACAAAAATTATCATAGAAAAAGTTAATCTAGTACAAACAGGAAAAAACCCAAACAAAAACTGTATGACAGAAGCTAGAAAGGGTAGATATTTGTAAATACTTTTAAGGATAAACAGGGATCTTAGTGACTGATGACATTCTTGCCAGTAAAAATATATTATATAAACCATATATTTAATCATTTATGTAATAGTAAAATAAATGGAAAATAAGGTAAATATAGTATTTTCCATGTTGATTCATGATTTATTTCTGACTTGAGTAGAACAAAAATCATTCATTACTGAAACAGTGGCATAACTAAAATGGAGTTGACAAGACATCAGACCTGGCTGCATTGCACAGTGGAACTCAGAAGAGTTTAAATTTCCGTGAAAATAAAAATGTTGCTGGTGCATAACCCTGCCTGCCTATGCCACACCAAGTAGGGTGATATCAGTTAAGGAGGCCTTTTCCCTGGTACACTGTAACTTTCGATCACTAGCACCATTCTTTGGGAAAAGGACCATTCTGGGAGATTAGTGTACAGTTTAGTTCTGATTGACTAGTAGAGAATCTTAGAAAAGTAAAACCTAAGAGATGGAAAAGATGAGGAAGCTGTTCCCTCAGTGCAATATCATTCCCTTCTGCATAATTCTCAGAATTTTATGCAATCTCATGGTCAATGCCATGGATTATAGGACTGGGTTTCCTTTCTAGAGAGACCCATCTATAGTCTGACAGATATTTCCATACTGAAAGCAAATCCTTAGAATTCACCCATACTCTCTTTTATTTGAAAAGTTTTGCCTGAATATTTGTGCAAGACCTTTTAGGTGCGTTCTGTACCTTGTAAAATTTAGGAACACTCTGGAAAAAAAAATGCAAAATAGATTCCAGGATCTCAGGCTTGTATTTTACAAGCTTTCAGAGCGGTATTTTACAGAGCAGAGGACTCGAGTATAGAAATGTTGTAAAGCTCCTCAGTTCATGTCTCAGCAAGAATAAGAGCCCTCAGACAACTCACTGACTCTCTCTAGGGGATGCTCAGCCTCTATCATTCAATTGCAACTTTGTTCACCAGTAGAGAGAAAGTATTGGAGAGAGCCTAGATAAAAGGGGTTTTTCCATTTTAAACCTTCATCTGGTTGCTAATGACAAGGAGATTAGACTTCATAATCTGCAAAACAGAAGATACCTCTCTCCACACCTCATCTGTCATGAATTGATGAGCAATAGCTGATGGCCCCTGGCTGTAGATCTCTGAGCATGGTGTTGGTCTGGGAGCATGTGGGCATTTGTGTTACTGTGATTCACTTTCCCTTGATATTAAAAACCCACAAAGTTCAGGGTTCTGAGAAAAAACAAATAAGGTATATATTTTTAGTGGGTTTTTAGAATATTTTCTTATGCTGCATTGTCTACCTATACCTATACACAGTCTTGACCCCAGAACTCTGTGGAATATGGGTGTCAATAGTACAAATGGATGTTTTCTGGGACATGTGTGTAATTTGCCTTATGCTTGCTCTTTTCATCTGAATGGGGACTAGTGTTACTTAACAGCTGACTATCACCATGTTTAATGATTTTGTTTCTTAATTTTTTACTGACAACTTGACCACCAACAAATTGTTTCTTTCCTCCTCACATTCCAGTTTCTAGAAGATGATATTCCCTTCCCACTTCTTTCATATTTCCCTCCCTTCCAGTTTAACCAAAAAGGAGTGTATTTAAATTGGCTTAACCTTTCAGTAGCCTTACTTCATCCACAGAAAAATTTAACCTTTTACACCAAAAGATGCCCTCATCCTCTCTCATCCCATTGACACAGAGTCCCACAATGTCCCCATTGACTTTTGAATTCCTCATTAGCTTCCTCAAGATTCTCATGCTTCCAGTTTGACTGTGGCCTTTCTCTCTCTGAATCACTTTGTACTGCATATTTTCTTCTCTGCTTCTCCTTGCCAAACGGATTGTCTTGTAAGACAAGGCAAGCACTCTACATTTCTTTACATTTCCTCACATTGTATTTGCTGATGCCTCTTAGACTGTGACCTCAGTTGAACTCTGCTTCTGTTCTTTGCTCAGTACAATTCATCTCTTGTGAAACTGCATTTACTCAGGGTGCTAGCTAAAATTAAATAATAAATTCATTTACTTTACTTTTTAAAAAGATATGACATTCTCATTCAAGTTAAGATGCATTTTGGGGCCACACAAATACTGGTTTTAAATTTAAAACCATCAAACCATGTGCTTAAGAAACATTTAACAAAGTGAATAATGGTTTAAAATATGAACTGAGATGGTCTTTCTTTTTCCCTCTCAGTCTGATGTATTGTATACTTTCTTTTAAATTATAAAATTGTATCTTTACACTGTATAGTTCCTCTGCATGGTGTCATTTTTTTGGCTTTGTCATACTGTACAAAAAAAAACTCCATCTGACTTTAGCCACACTGTATGGCTTATGGAAAAATCCATGTTATTTTAAAGTAAGTAGTTCTATAAATTGATTAGAAAGGCAGATCTGAAAATATTTTAAAACAACTACAGTTAGTTTTGTGTTATGTTTTGAATTTGTATTATTTGTGGGCCTTAAATACAACACTTGAAAAGCAACACAGTGCTGTTTTGCTATGAAATATGAAATATAATACAGAAATTATTTATAGAGAGAATAAAGTGTATGTTTATCACTCATTAAGTGGTACCTTCACAGTCTTTTGTCATATTCAGCTAAGGAATTTGAATCACAATCAGAATATCTGAGGCAAAAATACTTGGGCTTCTTAGATCCTGTAAAGATTTAGGAAATGTAACCTCTCCCCAACATAATGTCTGTACTTGTAACAACAACCTTTTTGTCTAACATGACATGTTTGCTTAGTTGCATCTCTAATTTTTAAATGATTGATCAGTAGCATTAGTATACACATGCACAATTTTGCTCCTCTGGTACCAATTCCATTGTTAAGCAGTTTTGTTTTGCAATGTACCATGCATATGGTGGAAGAATCGTTTCAGTAAAAAATCTCAGATCCCAAGTCTGTATTTTTTAATCACAAAACCAGACAGTTTTATTAAACAATGGTGAAGTCGAAAGTTTGCAAATGTAAAGATGCCAAGTTTGTGCTATACCTGTGCCTTTTTGCTGAATGCTGAAATTGTGCATAATAACTTCAGGAAGCGTCATTCATGACTGTGTGTATCCTTGGCTGGAGCCCTTTCCACAGAAAGCCTCTTTCAAAGAGACATCCCAAACAACCTAGGGTGAACAGTAACACAGTCCTTTGTTTTCATTTGGAGGTCTGAACTGCTCACCTTGGAGAAGGTGGTCTCTTTCAGTTGAGCTACTTTCAAAGGCCAATGAATTTGCTTGGGAAACTGATGAGTGTGCCTATGATGTCCTGGCATGGCCGGGCTCCTTGTAGGTGAGCACTGGCAGGATGGCTCTCAGCCACCCTTGTGTTCACAGCAGGTCACCCCTCTGTACTGCTCTGGAACTAGTAAGAAGGAGGTATTCTGAACACCAGGGACAGCGATCTTATTTTAAACCTAGCTTCTTAGAACAAGAGTGTTACAGGAGAATTGAAAATCCCATGCCATTGTGTGCTTCTTTTCCTGCAGGTGAAACACAGAACAGTTTGTGTTGCTCAATCTGGGAAATAGTCAGTTAATCCAGTTCAATTCATATCTTTGTGTAAAAAATTTTTAAAAGGTTTCTGGTGAAATTTACACATTCCCATGGAGTAAAACAATACCTGGGGCTGCAAGGGACAAATTCAGTCTTTTTCACTGTAGGATTCACCAGTGCAGTCCAGCATTATTCTGGAGACAGTGCCAAGCTTAACATGCAATAGTTGTATTTCTCCAGATTTTGTACCGGCATGATGAGAGGTCTTGGCTTTTGCTAGAGTCATTATTGGCATTTTTGCTAGGGAACACAAATCAGCATGGGTGAATTTCTTGTATAAAAAATGGAGCAAGTCAGCCACAACAAGGAAAAAAGATTTCGGATTTCTGAAACAGCAGCAGACTCTTAAGAAGGTCTTTTCTCTCAGCTACAGTAAAGTTTTTAGTGGTGGTTTTCAGTGTTGTGTGTGTATATATATATACATACATACATATATATATACACACACATCCTTTATATACGCCTATATACATACTTATATATGCCTATGTATATATGCATGCATGTACATGTATATGTGTCTGTATATATACATCTTTATGTATATATGTACCTAAGGTTAGGGGAGAGACACATATACACACATATTTGTATATATTCATGTGGTTAGTGGATGGCATAAAACATGTCACTCCTCTAATTGGTATGTCTGTTAAATAGAAGTTTTCTGTCTAAGGTAAATCCAGATTGCTTGCCGTCATTTTCTGGTCTGCAGATATCTCATTTGTTGACTGCTCAGTCTTCTTCATTGCCTACTTCTCCAAGAAAAGTTGCAATTTCATTACAGAATGGCATGCCTCCTTACAAACCCAGTATTTAAGGACTAAGCAGGAAGAGAAGAACAAAATTCTTGGGATTTGTATTGGGCTTTCTATTTAGATGACTGTGTGAGAGAGCTCTACACAGACTGCTGCATTCATTTTTATGTTTATTTTTAAATCTATTTTTAATTTGTCAGATATTATGACAGAAATTGCAGTACTTCAGTATTTTATTGCAAATATGCTGAAGAAATCAGGAGTACTGCTACAATTTAGGTCAGTGCCCAACAAAAAACGCAGACTCAGCAAATGAATCCTGGCTTCAAAAAATCTCTTCTTTTGGTGGTTTTATTTTACCAAACTCCAAAAGACAGCTGGAAATATAGATCCATGGCTGAGGTACAGATAGGTAGCTTCCCAGGAGCTTGGTTTTAGGCACCCCTTTGGCCTTCATGAAAGAAATGTAACATACTTTGGATTGAGATTGAGATTGAGCAAGGCTATGGGTGTTGTAGCTGCCTTGGAGTATCTAACACACATGTGCCGCCAGTTTCTAGACTTCTCTATACATTTTTATGTAGCTGTGCCCTTTCAGGTACAGTCTAGTTCCATTTGTATAATGCTACACCAAGAATCCTGTTGCAGTGTTGGTAGAAGGTTATTTAATAAACTTGTGCCATTTCCCATGTGCCCCCCATGCAGAGTGTCTTTACAACATTCTGGTGTTTCTGGGGAGGCAGAGACCTATTGGGGAATTGATCAGCATTGCCTGCAGAAACATGCTTTGATATTAATGTTTGGTACCATGATTTGCAGAGTTAATCTGTTACTTGTTGCCCTAGGAATATTTGGATTACTTCCCCCAATAAAATAAGCCCTGTAAAATGTTGTTCAGTGCAGTATAAACTATCAAAGTATGGCATTTTTGCCTCTCCTAGAACATTTCTGTTGAGCCTAATTTCCTCGCTGTCATTCTTTGAGCTATTGAATCTTAATCCAAATTATTTTTAACAATATCTCATAATTCTAGACTAGAATTGATCTTTTTACCTTACTGTAAAACCAGTACTAACTTCTATTTATTTCAATGTTTATTTTAATTAAGAGAATAATTATTTTTGTTTTCCTACTATATTTTTGTAACTTTTGGGGTCTATCACATTTTTCACGATTAAACTACTGGGATAGCTGATTTAAGAGAATATATACTGTACAATTTGTTTTAAGCTGAATTGATTTTTAATGCTGCAGTTGAGCCCTGTTCACAGAAGATACTCATGTACTGTATGACTTTGTTTTCCGCAGCCCCGACAGAAGCTCCCTTACATCCTCACCTAGGTAGGTGATTTTTTTACTACTTAAACTCAGAAACACTGACTTTATTATAATTAAAAAAAATCTGTAAAGTCACATGAAACTAGGCCTGAGGAATTCAAATAAAAATGAGATTCATATAAAATGGATTGAATCATGTCTCATTCTGATTAGTTGTTTCTTCATCGTGATTTTTATTGCTCTCTATTAGCTTTGAATCCTTGCAGTGTGAGTATATCATGCTGCAGACCTTTTGGTCCTAGTTATGTATTAGAGCATCTGTTTGCAAGAGAACCAGGACTGGAACACCCCTGCTATGAAAACAGGCTGCAAGAGTTGGGATTGTTGTGCCTGGGGAAGGGAAGGCTTCAGCAAGACATTAGAGCACTTTCCAGCACTCAAAGGGGCTACAAGAAATCTGGAGAGGATTTTTTTCAAAGGCTTGTAGTAATAGAACAAGGAGGAATAAAGTGCTTTAAAATGAAAGGGGCAGGTTTAGATTAGCAGTCAGGAAAAAAATCTTTACTGTGAGACTGGTCAGACATGGGAATAGGTTTCCAGAGAAGCTGTGGATGCCCCATCCCTGGAAGTGTTCAAGGCCAGGTTGGATGTGATTTTGAACCATCTGGTGCAGTGGGAGGTGTCCCTGCCCATGCCAGAGGTGTTAGAATTAGATGACCTTTAAGGTCCCTTTCAACCCAAACTGTTCTCTGATTCTGTGACCCATAACCTTCAGTGTGGGACAGCACCTCACACCAGAGCAGGGTTACTGTGAGGAAGACTTTGTCCCAGGGCACCTCCAACGTGGACCCTGGAGCAAGGTACTGCTGCTCCTGCTCTCCAGCCCTGTACCCACCAACCCTTGTGCTGTAATTTGATTCATCCATGACAGATTCTGGCATTCTTCCTCAGTTTAAATAGCAAGTGACAGTTACTTCATTCTTTAAGTGGGTGTATTTGTAGAGTAGGGTCTGTCTAACACAATCACAGGTGCCAAAGTTTTGATATTTTAAGTGAGTTTATTGGTCATCACACATAAATTTGAGAGTAAAACTAGGTGGAATATTGGAATCCAAAGTTTGCAGAACAGTGGTGAGAAATATTTGTATAACATAATAACTCACAGTTTATGTTTCTTAGATAAGTTGACCTTTACTGCCAGGTCTGCTGATAGCAGCAGAGAAATTCCAATGAGCTCATGGATTTTTGCTTATGAGTTGTAAAAATGAATCCCCAGACTATAAGAGCTGTAATATACTCATTGGGACTTCTCATCCAGTCTTGTGCCCATGTTTGCAAAATCTGGATTTGGAAAGATTTTTTTTTCTAAACATTCAGAAAACCAAAAATTTAGAAAAAAAGCTCTTAAAGGATTTAGTGTCTACTTGATGACTCCGTCTTTCCATAGCCATCGTATTTTCATGATGGGGACACTTCTTAATTTTTTGTGGTACTATCATCCATAGTAAGCAAAAATCCCTGCAGTGAAGAAACCCTAGCTTTCATAAGTAGCACAACCTGAAAATCAGATTTTTAGAAATCTAAAATGCATTTTACAATGCATTACTTTAACTCTAGGTAAGGCAACATTTAGAAAGCATAGGATGATTGCATTGAATTGTTTTTTTCATATACTGCTTTGTTTTCTTTGCAGCTGAAATGCACAGTGACAGCATTATCCTACGAGATGACTTTGACTCTTACTATCAGCAAGAATTGAATCCTACCATGTGGTGAGCTTCTGCACTCCTTTGTATGGATTTGAGCAAATTAAAACACTTCTTGAATGAAATGTAGTATAAACTAAAGTGTTGGTTTGCTTCATTAGGACCTAAATATTTTGGGTTATTAATAATTTATTAATGAGTGACTGAGAAATTCTAAGCACATTGAAGTGGGTGACAAATTCTTGTTAATTTCAAATTTTTAACTAATCCAAAAATAGAAGGACTAGAGCTGAGCTCAGTGAATATTTATGAATGAAGATTTTGGTTTCCTGAAAACACAGCCTTTCATCAAAAAGGAGAAGAATTTCAGTAATTAAACTTTGTTGTTTCAATTTTTTTTTTTAATTTCATGTTGTACATGTTTTTGGTGAAGCTAACTATGGCAATAATTTCTTCCAAACTGAAATGGAGTGTTTCCAAAGGATTAAAAAAATCATATGAAAACCCCTCCCAAAAAAACCCAACTGGAATTAAATACCTCTGTCTAATTTCCATGTGAATGAAAATGTTTGAGGTTGAATATTTTGTTCCTTTTTTTGTGGAAGGTACACTTTTTCAAAACTTTTGTATTGTATAAGAAGGAAAACACTTCACTTCTCAGTTCTATACAGCAGCTCCCAGTTGCTGGGGTTTGGGGGCTTTGGGGATTCCTGAATAGGGTCATTCATATTATCACAGACTGTGTCTGTAACAGCTAACCCAAGATGTTATCATTTTTTAACCAGTAGATGCTATAGCAGAATCTCAACCTTCTCATGCATAATAGGGTAAGTACAACTTAGGACTGGTCAGGCAGCAGCTTTATGAACTGTGACCATAGTGAGAGAGGTCTCACGCACCATCTCTCCCTCTGCACCCCCTTTCTCTGCCAAGTGATTGTAGAGACCCAACCTGTGCACTGGTTCAGAAAACAAGGGGAGAGTTGAGGAAAAATATTTACTTCAATGTTAATAAAGTCAAATATCAATCCCTGGGAGGGGTTGACTCCTTAAGTCACTGCCACAGTCCTAAGTTGTCCAAGAGTAAATAACAGGACAATATGGAGATATGACTGTTGGTGGAGCCTATAGAAGCGACCCCCAGTGCTCCCTTAGCTCAGAAGAGGAGAGCTGGAAACAGTGTCAGACTGTTAGCTTTTAGTCAAAGGGAGTGTTCTTTTAGCAAAGATAACTCTTTGACAGACCTCTGGATCTTAATAATTTTACCACCACAGTGATTGTAAAGATAGACAACAATCTCATGTGATATATGTGTACAATGTCCCAGAAGAGAAAGTTATACATCTCTCTTAGTACAAAACTGATTCTATTCTGTATTGTGAGTATATATACAGTATATAATACCTAGATAAACACATCTCTTGGTCTTAATATGAAGTTTTGAAGGTTGGAACCTCGTTTTCTAATATAAGATTGTCTCTGAGTTTTCTATTTCATTCAATCCTATTTCATAAATATAAATAACTTGATGCTGTTCATCACACAGACACAGATACATGCACACTTTGGTGAGAGGGCATGAACTATTTAATTAAGAAGATCTGACTCCATTTATAGTATTTCTACAAAGGCCAGGGTTTGGGGGAGAAGGATGACACCTCTCCCCATCCCATTGGTCAAGACAACTGTCCATCAGCTGTCCATATCTCTACGAACAGGAATGTAAACTTTCCTTGAATTTGCGAAAACATTGCCTCTGTTTACAACACCCAAGCGTGAGAAAACATCCCAAACCATGAAAACTGTGAAACAGAAGAGAAGGCTGAAAATCAGGGCGACATTAACTCTATTGTTTTAATTCATACAAGACACAGAAATATTTTACTGAGTTAGTTTATCTTGTTCTAATAAATCCTTGATGGGCATTTTAGCACTTACCTGCATTTGTTAGTTAATACATTCATTCTGTGACATTTGACTTCATTTTTCTTTTTATTAAGACTGTCACAACTTTCCATCTGTGCAGGTCTTTCATAGCTTAACCATCTTATGTAGAAATGCTGTTGTTTTCAGAATTTTGTGGATATTTTTACTTTGTACATACTCGTTTTAATTGTTTTTAATATGTGCCTACAATTTTTTGCTCCTTTTGTTCCTTTTGTATCAGCTCTTTAAATGTTTTTTGTGGACTAGAGGCATTAAGGACCTGCAATACTACAACATAAAATCCCCTCTTTCTTTATGGGTATGAACAGATCAAGGACTCTTAATGGGTTGCAGAATAGCTGCCAATGTAGATAGCTTTAGCAGCAGTGTGTTAAATGGACTTGAGTGGAAAGAAATGAGAAAAGACATTTTTCCCTGCAGATGCCTCATAACTCACAGAGGGCTTGTCTGTTGGGGGCCTCTATAATTTATTTATCCATTGCTCTCCACTTTAAATTCATCCTTGCTTATAGAAGCCTCCACAGAGAAATTTCAGATTAAATGAGCCCCTAGTCTTCTGCTCCTTTTGTCCCTAGGATTTGAATTTGGTCCCTCTGGATTAAACTTCACCACCTTGCTTGGTGAGTCAGTACAGAGAGGTGGGTGCTAGGAGAGAGTCCCTAAATTCACCACAATCCTGAGACAGATATTCCAGGAACAGCAGAGAGCCAACATTTTCAGCAGTGCTAAACAGAAATGAAGCACAAATAAAAGAAAACCATAATGAGGTATCATGAGCTTTTCAGCACAAAGAATTTCTGCAGTAGCTCGGCCTCCAGTGAAGACCCACTTAGTGGCAGAAAGCTCATTCTCATTTGATTGTCTAGTGGGAGTAAAATCAGGAATTATTAACAGTTGTTGCCATCCACCCTAAAATTCTGCTTTTTCCCCTGGAAGCTGCTAAAATCCCATTTTAACCACAACCAATTGCAGTGAGTGCTGGAGCAGGATTTCCAGCTCTGCTTGGTCTGGTCTGTGCGGAGCAGCTGCCTCATGTGCACAGACACCCCAGCAGGGCCATGCCATGGGGCCACTTACACCGAGCCACTCTAATCATTTCTGAAGCCATTATTTGTGTACAGATGAAAAGAGAAGTGTTTGTATTTTCCTCCTATCTTTTCTTCCCAAATCCTAAATACACTGGCTTGGAAGTCATTAATATTTTCCCACTCCTGATTGTCCTTCTGGCATGTGCAGCTCTGGCAGAGATGTACTATCCAAGTGCACCAGCTAAGCAGTTTATATCCTCTCTGAGTATCCAATTTTAAGAGTCCCAGCAGAGCCTGTGTGCCACTCCATTGCTGGGAGAGGCCTCACATCAGATAACTATTTTGCACAAGGGCACTGTACGATTTTGAGAGTGACTGCCTGCTCTTTGAAAAGCATTATAAGACACGTCCTTCCCAGCAGCCGCTGGTTCCTTTGGAGGTTTGGAAACAGGGAAGGAGTGACTAAAGTGGTTTCAGAGCTTCAGGAGGAAGAGAAAGAGAAGGTTGGGATAAGGCTTTTTGTAAAAGAAAAGTCACAGCACCACAGTTCCTGAACTAAATCAAAATTTGGCGACTGAAAGAAAGCAGGAGAAACTGCTAAAGTGGGAAAGGGACAGGAGGAGGCAACAGGAGAGGAGGACACATCCGTATGTGAACACGGAAGAAATGGAGAACAAGGAAGGATTTCTCTGATGGGAATGCAGGGATGGGAGCATGTCCCATCTTTCTCATTTTCTTGGGAAACCACCCACTATGAGAATTTTCTTGTGGGGTGTGTCCAACTAATGTTTATAATATTTTTTTCCAGTGCCAGAATATGATCATTCCCAAAGTCCCCAACCCACAGGCAAAAGCCTGCTTACTGAGGCAAAGATTTCCTCATTTCTTGGGTTTTATTTGCCACTAACCTTACAAAGATCTCTTCTCTTATGAAAAAAAATATGCTTCGCACAATTATAAATGTCCAATGTATTATGTATCTGACATGTACTAGCAGTGGACGTTAAGATAGGCAACTGATTCCCGCACCACTGTAAATGTAGCACCAGTGTCCATGCTCAGCCAGCCACTGCTGACTTGTCAAACTAACTAGAAATGTTTAGTACATTTTTTAATTTAAAAATTGAAATAATGCAAGCAATTAATGTCCATGAGACTTTCTGAAAACTGACAGGGCACTGTTAGATCAGAAAGCTCAGGAACCAGGGAAGTAACTGATTTCTTCAGTAGGGAAAGGGAGTCTGCACCAGGTACCACTTGCCAGGGAATGGCTGGATGAGTGGAGGTCCAATATGTGTAGTATGAAGAAGACTGTCTAGGTCATTGAGCCCTTGTTCCATCTTGCCTCCATGTAATCTCATAAAACTGCAGAGGAGAGCATTAGAAAGCTGCTATATAAGAACTAAACCAGGCTAAACAAGAACAAATGTAACAAAAGATCTATTTAATCCTATGATAAATGACCTAATGTTAAGAAGATGCATAAATTAGTAAAGAATAAATGTTGGCATTAATGCATGTTTCTGTATAAAGCAGTTTTAATAGTAGGACTGGAGAAACCAGGGGATTCAGTACATTTAAAGGAGAAAGAGCCAGTACAGAAGTGTAATGCTAGCTAAACTCTCCTCCCCAGTCTGATGTCATGTTTCATCTCTCAAAGTCTATCAGCACACCAAGCGGCAGTCACTTACAGAAGGCACACTTGTCAAAGATGACATGAAGAATAGCCGAGTGTGTCAAATCCATCAATAAGAAACAGAGATTCTCTTGGTCATCACTTCTTCATAGCATATGAGAAATGTACAGGTACAGTGATATTTCCAGTGGCAAAGAGGTTGAGGAAAGCTTTGTGACAGGAGAGAGAGGTCCTAAAGTGGTTTCCAAATTGCACTAAAACTGTGGGATTAAACTTCAGAAAGATTTATGTTTAAAAATCTCTTGGCAGTTTGAGATGTTTATCTTCTTTATGGTTCAGACATCACAAAAGACATCAGTCAATATAATGTCCACATACTCAGGTATTGTAGAGGGAAAAGAAATGACAAATAGGGGTGGGGAAACAGCAGATGTTTCCCCTTCAGCAAAGTGAAGAACAATAGCAGAGAGACGTGGGACTTTCTAAGCCAGAGATGAGAGAGACGGCAGATCTGTGGAGAAGTCATCTCCATAAATGCGACACATGTCAGCAGCAGCAGCAAGTACCAGCTGTGAAGAGAAAGCTGAAGTGATTTTAATGTACTAAGATTTTAGACCAGGCAGGTGAGAAAGATAATGTAGAAAGCTGCACCCGGCCAGGGCGATTCCGTGTCTTCTGTTTGTATAAAATAGAAAAGAAATTAACTTTCCTGTCTGTACCAGGAGAGGAGCAAATTGGATCGTTTCTAAACACGTAGTACTATGGCAATGATCTGAGGAACAGTAGATCAGTTATCTTGCTCTTCATGCATTCTTGTCCAGCTAATGAGCAGTTTATTGTCAAAGGTAATGCACTTCAAAGAGAGCACAAACATTTGAATCAGTATTACCAACAGCCATCCAGTTTTGTATGAGAGGAGTCATCCTAGAAAAGACAACTGATGATGGAACTGCTGTATTAGCAGGACAGTGTTTATGCATTTCCAGACAATATTTCATAGACCACATTACAGAAGTAGAATAGATGAGTCACTTTTTATTAATTGAAATATGAGAATTACAGAATTAAAATATCACTTGGATTATGTAGCCTGACCTTTCAGGAAGGACTAAGTGGTCCCTACAAAATATTCAAGGCAAAGTTTTCCTGCCATGTCTGTCTCTTTGCACGTATCAGGAGTCCAGGTAGATGCACCACTATAAGATTCAAAAATGTAGGGGAAGACAATGCAAATAATTTTTGTAACAGCCAGAATCCCAGGAATTCTTCTAGTTCCTGTCCCTCTGCTCTTCAGTTGTCAGAACTTTGGGATCTAGTGAAATTTAGACAGCAACGAAACGTGTCCTCTGTGAACTCTGCTTCTGTGCTTTTTCTAAAACTACCATTTTATACATTCACATGCTCTCTTCTTGCCTTTTACTGAGAAATAAAATTATTCGCCAACTAAGACTTCTATAAATAAATATTAATTCACTGAAGTTGATTTGAGCTATACTACTTTATTAGCATATTTTATTTTGCTCCTTAAATTCTAAGTCTAAAATCCTAAATGCTATCAGTGTGAATTGCTGAATTACTTCACTGGCATGCTCATACAGGAAAAACAACTCAAACATTTTTATGTCTGACTTTTTTTTCTGGAGTAAACGTTTCCCTGTAGGTTTGATGTTTAAGTTGAGCTTTGGATGCCCAAAGTCGATGTTGGCTGGCATCATTGCAGGCAGCTTGTTGAGGAACACGAGCATATCCAATGTTTTTTGAAAATGTGGTTCTCATACCAAGATCTGATACCCCAATCCTAGAAGGTGAGGGAGGCAGCCCTTTCCCTATGTTCTACAGTCAGGCTGCCCACAAAGTCCTCCATATTCAATTAAGAAATATCAGGACAGGTGTAACTAATTGTCTCTGCAGCATTCACCAGCCTCTCTGAGAATTTCCTCATAGTTTTTCCCCTAAAAGGTGAGCAGAGTGGCAACTTTGTTACTAGGAATATGGAATATGAAAAATTCAAATAGAAGCAACACTAAATGCCATGTTACACTGCAGCCTCAAGCCTGGCCTTTGGGAATTAACCCTGCAAGCAGAAGGGCGGCTGATCCCAGCCACTTGTCCTCAGCTGTTCTTTATGGTAACTCCATGATGGTGGGTTTCCATATGGTAAATCATATGTTCACAAGGATTTTGTAAGAAGAGAAGCTTCGGGGTAAATTATATATGTAAGGTTGCAACTTGGTTTCCTATGGTGAGATGTTTTGCATTCAATGAGCAGGGACACCCCACATTAGAGGAGGGGCAGTTTCCAGAGCGCAGGTACTGAATCACCAGGACCTTTCACAAGAGGCAGCTTCAGTGGCTCATATTTACAGTTGCCCAACCTTTGTGTTCAGCACCATGATAACCAACAGTGCAATTTGAGCACCAAGACACATCAGTCTGGTTTTACAGTTTACACAGTCTCAAACATCCAGTCTCTGGTTTCCATTCTGAACACGGTGTGCTCTCCCTGCAGGTCTGAGTGCAGTAACTGTGAGGTTGGAGAACATTGTGGAGTGATAATGCATGGCAACGCTGCCACGTTCTGCGAGCCATACGGCCCCAGAGAACTGGTAAGTGAAGGCTGCCTCTGCTGCCGGGGCTGGGGCAGCAGGCTGTCAATCTGTGTCAGCTGCAGGGATGCTGGTGTGCTTTGAAAGTTTGGTATTTAGCAGAGATGCTCTTGAACAAGGTGCTAGGTCCATAGAATTACACCCAGCAACATCCCAGTGTTTGAAACTGTAGATGCTAACCAAAAGTTATTGCAGTAGTTGGCAAAGGACAGTCTCTCAATCCAGCATGTACTCAAGTCATTAAAAGTATCTCTGAAATACTGAAAAGTCAAGGACATAGAACTGGGCTTTTGAACAGGCATCATTCTGTTTTTATATCCAACAATTAAATAGAGACAGGGTTCATTTTTCTTTTATTATTTTATTAGTCTTGTCCTATTTTTTTATTGTTCCTGTTGACAAATGTTAATTTGGTTGTAAAACATCACTTATGAACAATGCATCCTACAGACTTAAATGCAGCCTGGAGCAAGTACCTGCCAGTCGCAGGGAAGTGTATGTAACAGATTGAGTCATGATGAATGGAACAGAATTAATTTTGTTGGAGGGTAGTTTGGTCATAAAAATTGCTGTAAGAAACAACATGGTGCAATTTGCATTAACTTCAGGTCACCTGGGTGTGGAAAATGAATTGCAATACATAAACCAATGCCCACATGCTGATGCTGGGCAGCTAGCTGCAATGGTGTACATAAAAAGGGGAGCTTTGGAAAGAACTGAAAAATTAAAAGGCCAGATCAAAGCCCATGTAATTCAAAAGTAATTTTCATGTTTTCATCATACCGCTGAATGGAGGGAGAGGCTGATTAGAGCTATTTGAAGAGCAAACATGGAAGAGGGCCATAAAACAGAAGTAGTTTTGGCCAGGCATCTTCCCTTCATTTCACTGACAATTCTTTTCATAGGGTTGATTTTGCACCCTTAACTGGAACCAGAATTACACAAATGCAGTGTAGATATTGCTGACGTGGTGCATAAAAGTCATAAACACATATAAAAACTAATTTAGAGATTTTACAGATAAAGAGGAATTTCCCTGGCAGCCAGCTCCAGCCAGGGAATCCTGTCAGGGATGGTAAATGGCCTCTCCTACTTTGCATCCTGTTTGAATGTGCTGTGCTTTGCTAACTGCCTTGAGAATGCATGCATTGGTTTATGTCCTGTGCAAAAGGGAAGTCACACCACTGGGATATTTTTCCCATTTTTTACATTCATTCTTTGTTATAATACTGAGCGTAGTACAGAGTGTAGGTAACACTACTTGGGAAAAAATCTATTTATGACATTTAACAAACCAAGGGTCCCAGCTCTGAGGGTTTTGAACTGTCATTCATTAGCTATCTTCTTTTGGTATGCAATTTAGACTATCCTTAGTAATCAAGAATTGGCTTTAAAATCCAGTCTTGGATTGCATTTGTCATATTGCTCTGTGGTATAGTAGCACTACCGTGGCACCAGGAATTTGGAAAAATTTTTTATGCTACCAAAGTGGTGTGATTAAATAATCATCTGAAAAAATCCATCATATTTATGAGCAGTTACCTGCCTAAAAATGAAAGTACTTATAAATATTATGGCAGTGTTTCAGAAAATCAAATCCTTCTGCAGGAACATGCTAATGGCTTTACATTACGCATGAGCACAGGAGTGCTCAGGGCAGAGCTGTGATCTAGTTTTATTTTCGATTATGGACATACATTTAAATACCTATTGTCTTAGAACCAGCCTGTTTCTCATTTGTAGTTGTTTTGGCAATTTCACAACATACCTCTTTCTGTCACAATTTTTAATACCTGTTTCGTTTCTCCATGATTTTTATCAATCCTATTCTGTCCCTGTTTGAAATGGATCATGAAATCTCTGTTCCTGCTAACGGCTCCTAGTACATGAATTACTGCTTTAAAACACTTAGTCAAGAAGAGTTGAATTTGCAAAATATTTTACATTGGCAGCTCTAACAGCTGCTGATTTGTTACCTTGACCTCCTTCTTTTCTCCTGATTTCCATCAGCCACCTGTTACTGCAGACAGAGGGTTTTTAATACCAACTGTCCCTGTCTGTTGGTGAGAATTTACTGCTGGAAAAATCCTAGGAAGGTGTATAGCATCAGAGATGTTGTAGGGAAAGGAAAATATCTACTAAAGGTTCCCTACCATGCTCTCTGCAGTCCTATGCAGATTTTTGCAAAACTTGTTAATAAGTCTAGTGCTTTTTCCCAAAGCATTGCTGAAATGATTCACAGCACAGTCTAAGTCTACATGAACATCTCTTCTGTGATAACTGATATGTTTAATTTCTTGGTGATATGAGCTACTGAACCTCAATACAGGTTTTGTTTTCAAATCATAACTTGCACAGCATAATTAATTGAATGAAAACTAATACAATAGGTGCTCTTAACTCAAATCAGAAAGCAATTTATTATTTGGCAGGATAAGTGTGATACCTAATACTGAATCGATCCTGGCAGAATGACTTAAATAGGAATGTGACTATATTTTTAAAGAGGTTATGTAAATGCAGCTTTCCTATTCTTGATTAAAACTTAAAATTACCTGTTTGGACATGTAGTCTTTTTATCAGCTAATCTTCAATGCATTTCAGTGAAGATCCCATTCCTTAATATTTATAAGAAATTATTTCCTGTATGTAATATGTATGTAGAAAAGAAATAAAACACACCAAAACCTCATGCCAATTCATGCAGATCTCCATACATTATTTTCAAAGGCATCATTTAATGAATAGCTCAACTAGGTGTCCATTGGCACTGGAAGAAATACAGTCCCTTTTGTTCTTGTGTGCTCTGCTTGTTACATAACATTACTGTTAAATCCAGCATTCAAAATAAATTGAAAACAAATAGGTGTCCTTTACAACACAGCATTTTCAGGAGAACCATTCTAATTTGACTACTGAAATATGGAGACATTCAAAGAAGGGAGGAAGAGAGGCCTCAGAGGAGGGTGGTTTGCTGGATACAGGGTGAGCTGCTGGTATTTCTCTTTCTAGGTCTTGGCTGGATGTCAGCAGTGGGTAGATTCTGCCACAACATTGCACTGTACAGTATCTGCACCGTACAACAACTGCACCATATAGTATCACCAAGGGTTTTTTGTTTGCTTTGGTGTGTAAGATTTAAGTTAGTTTTTTTCCTCTTAATATTTTGTTGTTTTAGGGTAACTTAATGTTATTTTTATTATTTATTTATGATCATTTTAGTCCTAGTTCTGTGCTGGCAAAAGTGAGAACCGTTCCATATATATAAATTCACACTAAGCTGACTATAAACCACAGAGTTCATTTTTCAGTCTTCTAAAGAGTATCCAAGTGATCCTGTTGCACATAAATGTGCTTTTTTTTCCTAGACATTAGTATGGTGGAAAAAATTCTGGCTTTGACATATGATGAGATTTCAATAATCAGAATGACATAGCAAAAATGTCCATGATCACTCAGCCTGAAAGGGCTGGTGATGAACAGTCCTATGCACTGGAGATATAGGTGTCTAGAGATTTTCCATGCTTTCAAAGGAAAAAAAAAAAAAAAAAGTAATGACTCTATTGTTCTGCTGATCTAACAAAATTTTTTGCTTTCCTTCCCATAGACCACCACTGGCCTTAACACAACTACTGCATCCATCCTTCAATTTTCCCTTGGTAAGTTTAGATTACTCTTTGACTCGAGAAAGTACAAAAAGTCATTTCTGCAAAGGAAAATGGCTCTAAAGTTCAGGGTTGCCTTTTTGGTTGACGTTACAATCAACATGAGGGATTAAAAAATATATTTCAAAAATTGCAGTGTATTTATTCATTTCCTGATATGGAGTTACTGTTTCAAGTTTTGGAAATGAAAAAACTCCAGTGGATACTCTGATGAGCCATGTTTAAGTTTTGGTTTTTTCTCCTATTTTATAGCCTGACGTTGATTATAATTTCTTGCTCTTTCTCTGGAGTGTGATTATAGTTTCTAAAAAAAGAGAAAAAAAGGAAGGCTTTTATCATTTAACCCCTCTGATATATTCCAAGTTACACCTAGGTAGTGCTGTTTTTAACACATTTGTACAAAAAGAATAGGTAAGGCAGATGAAGGCTAAATGTTATTAAGTCCATTTTATCAACTGCATGGTTGTATGCTGTATTACTTAGAATACTGTGAGTTATTGCACATTTCACTGTGCATTTGTGACTATAAATTATGGTAGAGGCTGTGGCTGGGGCTGAAGGCAAATTTGGAATACACCTGATTTGTTAACTCATATCTCAGTGTTCAGAATATGAAGGAAAAATGTTCTTTTGATATAAATGGTTCAATAAAAATGCAAGCAGGAAATGTAGCCTGCTTCCTCTGTGGACCCCTGGATATGTGTTTCCAAATCATATTCCTATTTTTAAGAAAGTAATTCTCCAAACGTATCTCAAGAGACATGTGATTAAACTCTGGAAATCTCAGTTGAAAATAAGAACAATCATGTAGCTTGGAAAACAGCTCAGGTTTTTTAATGGATTGGAAATCAAAATCCTCAAAGGCTCAGAAATATATCTTTTAAATTTGTTTTTTACCTGAAGTTGTTCATTTGGGTATTGGAAGTCATCAATACCTGCAACTGACTGCAACATTAATACATCAAAGGACTGGTTTTAAAAAGCCAGAAAAATTTGTCCAGTCTTCAATTGAATTACTCCATGATGAAAACCAGCCCTGCTGCTGCCCTGCAGTTTCATTCAGACAGTGGAAGGGTAGCAGCTCACTTGATCCACTGGGATGTGTTGCTCACCAACGGAAGCACAAGGAGATGTTACTTATATAAAGCTGCAAGTTTGTGATGATGGAGGAATTTCACTTTTCATGAAAATTTACAAAAATCTTCTTGGGATTATTTTTGCAGTGACCCAGGGTGGTTAACAGCAGGGTAAGGTGAATGGGCTGGTACGTGTATGTTTGCTGGCACAGCCCAGTGCCTGGTGTCTGCTGCAGGTAAACTGCAGAATGATGCAGACTCCCAGAAGTTTCAAAATGAGACTTGATATTTCACTAGGAGCATTTGTGCCTATCAGATGGGAAAGGTCAAATAAAAAAAGGGTAAGAAAAGGCTGAGCAGGAAATATTTTATATGACAGGATTTTCATAAATATATCTTAAGAATTCCTGAACCCATACCAGTAGGAACTAGCAGAATGCTCAGTATGATGGAGCAGAGAGGGGTGGGTGCACATCCAAGTAAATCAGATTTCAGCCTCCAGTTGAAAATGTATCATATTTCCCCATGTGCCTGCACTGAGTGTGAAATACAATGCAGATTGGTTTTGTAACTGATAGAAGCCAGTGTGAGCCAGGGGACTGCTGCTGAGCTCAGCAATACTTGGCTTTAGAATCCAGTTTCCAGCTTATTCCTAAATGTCCGATTTAATCATAACCCTATTTAGGGAATGATCCAAGGAAATTGCTTTTTTTTTTTTAAGAATGATTACCACTTTCTATCACCCATGTAATAGCTTAAGCTGTAGGCTTTTGGGTGTGTCTTTATGTTAAATTTGTCACATAGCTTTGACCTCATTAAAGAGCATATTTTAATTTCTCTTGCCACTAATTATCAGATGGAATTTTGTATTTGCATGTACAAAATGTAGCTAAATGTAGGAAATTAAGCTATAAATTCTGAAGCTAAATTCTGGTTTCACCATGAATTCCAGATCCTTTTAAACTCGGTGGTCAGGTAGGGTCACAGACTAGTGAATTTTTCATTACTTGATATTCTGTGTGGTTTCATTCATGCATCATATATTTGGTAGTTTTACTCTTTAAAGGTGTTGGAAAGGTGCACTTAAGAAGAAGGCTGAATTATGATGAAAAGGTAATTAGTAAGGCATTTTCAGCACAGAGGACAGCATTTATGTGCAGTATCCTTTCTGAATGAGAATAACTTGTCTGTCATGCAGCATCCGCTCAGAGCTGGTCCAGGGATGGGGTGATATTTACACTCCTGTGCTCTGTGCCCAAGTGTGCAGAAAATTTTTGCATACTTCAACTGTCATAATCAACCATCACTACATTTCTCCAAGATCCAACACTGGCATGGGTAGCAGTTTCCTTAATGTTCAGTGGGATTGTTAATTGAGATATTTAAAACAATGCCTTTGGGCTCTCTGGCCAGAACATCTGATTCAGCAACTTGGGAATTGAAGGATATTGCACAAAAGCTTCAGGACTCAGCTGCCTCACAACATTAGTCCGATTCATTAGCTGAAATATTCTCTATTTCTCACTCCAAATCTGAGCTGTTTCCCCTCAGCTGCGTGCCTGGGCTTCCCCAGGGTCGAACACGATCTGCCATTCACGGAGGCCGCTGTGGTGGAGGGTCACTCACCGCGCTGAGAGATTAGCAACTGAGCTAAACACAGGAAGAAAGAGACATAAAGTCCCACGGGGAGAAGGGAAAGGCTTTGAGGAAGCAATAGCAGGGTGTGAGGCGAGCGAGTTGTTCTGCTTACACCTGTTCCTCAGATGTTCTCCACCACTGGAGGCAGTGGTGCATGGGGGCTGTGCAGGCTCTGCGTGGGCAGTTCAGCACAGAAGGTGCTTCCCATCCCTCCCTCCTCTGCAGGGCCTCTGCTGCAGCTGAAGATGCTGTGATGAGCATCAACACTCAGCCCGGCCTCCAGGGCAGGTGCTCCTTGGAGCCATGTGTGTAACAACGTGAAAATTGTTAATGCAAAATATTGCCTTGAAAAACTTCGTTCCATGATTCTCTCCTTATGTCTAAGTATTACTAGATCATTTCTGGCTATTTAGCAGTACTTGAAAATGAGAATAACTTGATAAGGAAACCTCCCACTTTTCAGCTTTGTTATGAAAATTCCTTCACGTTCCTCTGAAAACAGGATGACTTTGTCAGTATCATATACTGGATAAATACATAATGTTTGTAAAGCACAATCCTACTTTAAAATTGCTTTCCTTTCAACTTTCATGCCGTTGTCACAAAGATCCTCTGTCATTACTACAGCAAATTAGCAATTCTTCTTCCCACCTAATTTTCTAAAAAAAATCTAACCTCCCTACTATTTTACATTAAACCAAAATTGGTTTATGGGGGAAGGGTTTTTTAATCTTCCAAGAAGGAATACACCTTCAAAAATTACAAATATTTGGCACTTTCACTCTCCTTCTTAAGGATCAAGCCATTAGTCTTGGAAACAAAAAAAAAAAAAAAGATGCAGGTTCAAAAGTTTTTTTGCTTTATTTGGAGATAAAGCTTGGACTTGGCCTCTCCCTTCTAAAATATTATTACAACAAACTTTTGCAAAAGTTGGGTTCCCTAATCTGTTAGGTTTTACTTTGAGTCAATCATTAATCCTTATTTTCAGTCCCCTTCAAAACTACCTTTATATGGCAAATACGTGACCTGCAATACTTAAAAGTTGTTTGTAATCATAAACCATCTTTCCGTAACTGATTATGAGTGACCTGAGTTATGGTCACTTCATATGTGTAATATTGGTGTATATGCTTATCTTGATCAATGAAACTTCTTACAGGAATCTCAATATGATGCCCAATACTTTTCCTGCAATAAATAAAATAATAAAGCCTATCCCTAAATTTTTGGTAGACCCTGAGAATACCACTGAGCTGGCAAGGAAGAGGCTGTTCTCTGTGAGCATTATTTGCTGTTAACATGAAAGGCTTGAAGATGCATAAGCAAAGGTGATCTTCAGTGCCTGGAGGCTGTCAGACATTGGAAATTCTTTAGGCATCTTCGCTGCATGGATCATATTCTTAATGCCTTAGCTATTGCTAAAGAAAAGACTTAACATGAATCAAATCTAGTACATCAACCTTCAGTAAAAACAATTTTCAGCCAGGTTTTAGTATCAGGTTTTAATCTGTGAGAGTGCTTTGTGATTTTGCCAGATGGACTCTGTTTGTCCTCTCAGGAAAATCCCAGTAGATGTTATCCAGAAGATGGGTCACTCATGTTGTGATTTGCTCACTGGTCTGGAACCACAAATATTTGGACCTTACTTGTAGATTAAGAATGGCCCTTTTCTTCTGCCGCTTCTGGGATAGGATAGGATAGGATAGGATAGGATAGGATAGGATAGGATAGGATAGGATAGGACAGGACCATTTCAGTTGGAAAGGAACTACAATGATCACCCACCCAACTATTTCAGGGCTGACCAGGAGTTACAGTTTGCTGTTAGCTTCTTTAACATCATCCAGTCACTTCTCTGCCATCTATTGCTATTGCACCTTCCATTGTTCTGGATTATTTGGCCAAGTTAATTGTTGATTATAGCATTTGACAAGTATTCCACAGAGAGTTCCACATGTATTAAATTAATCTATTACAATCACTAAATATACCTGCCAGCAGCTTATCAATGTTCCTTAGTATCTTTCTAATGGAACCTGCAGTAAGGGTAAATGTGTGTATCTATTGGTTTTAGTATGGTTAAAATATTATTAAGAAATATTACTATTGGTATTCAACTATTCAGGACTTTTTGGTAATTCAGAGTACAGAGATATTGCTAGGGGTGATCTTCATTCTATAGTACCCACTTTTTCCTCATTTTCTTTCTTCCTCCGAAGGAAATAAAATGTCAAACTCTCTGCTTTTAAATGCATAAATATTTCATTGAAAATCTTACAGTATAATCACTTAAACCAGTAACAGAAGTAATAATTTCTCCAATCTTGTTCAACACACTTTCCACTCTTGCAACTTTATTTTCTGGTTGAATAATCACCCTGTCTTCAGATTTCCTGAGCTTTTAAAATCCATCAGACCATCACCTGTACTTAACTGCAGAGTGATTGTATTACCTGTGATGAATTTACATTAATGCTGTCATGTTTTTTAAGTGGTGAGGTGTATGTACAATGCACATACCAAGGATTTCTATGTGGCTTTGTTCATTTACAGTCTTTTTTAAATGCTGCTGACTTCATAGTCCTCTGTGACTGTAATACAGAAAACTGTTTAAAATCTGCCACTGATTGCTTTTAATTAGTATATGAGTAAGGGTCACTGATTCGGATTCAGATCTTTGACATAATGATTCCAAAAGGATTTTCATGTAGTGTCCTGCTTCACCCTAAGGCATCAGGTTAGTGAATCATTAGCAGCAGACTTATTTCTCTCCCTGAACTAGCAAGGTCACTAGGATCTACGTGAAAGCTGTTTCACTCAGAAAAAATCCATGGCCTAATGGTCTTGGTGATGGTTGTTGAAGACAAAGCATGAATAGTGTTCATCTTTACAAAGTAAAATGCGATTTTTTCAGCCTTATTTATTCCACTTATTATCTGTAGTAGCAATTTGCCTTAGTTACCAGTGTAGTCTTGCCGAATTAAATTATAAAGTTGATTTGATTATGTAGATAATGGAAATACTATTTTACCTTGATGTGTGCTCAATATACATATTATTATTGTTATTATTCTTTTTATTATATCATCAACATCATCACTAGAATTGCTTAATGTGCCCTTTGGATTAGTCCTTACCTGATAGGATTCTGTGCTTCAGAACTCACATTTACTTCTCTATTAACCACAGCAAATAGAAGATTGTGATGAACAAAAAATAATCTTACAAAAATTAATAGTGCAGCTGATTCACTGAGCTCTATGTATTTCTGTGGAGGAAACAGCAGTCTCTCACTGCTAGGTCTGTCCCCTAGAGCAGCATCTGGAGGGCTCTGCAGAGATGTATATGGGATGATGATCCCTTCTGCTTCCCACCAGAAATACCCCAATTCCTTTTTGGCTCAGCCGTGAGAACAACGATGACTGCATTTGACCCCATGTAACAGTCTGAAGACTTTTATCATTTATGTTCTTATCATGTTTTAATTCAGATCTGGTGGCAGCTGTTATATTGACAATAGTGTTTTTATGCTGCTTATCCTCTGTTTAAATTCAGACCACTTGATAGAACATTTCCAAATATGTTTTGCTATGTAGGTCTTCGCATTGGTTGAAAGGAACCAATGCTGATCATTTTATCTTAATTTCCGGTTCTGTTTAGTCAGTTTTACAACTACAGAAGCTATTTGATGACCGAAAAATGCTGTAATAGCCTCAGCAGAACCGGATAGAGATTTCCTTCAGGTTTGCTAGGAAAATTCACTCGCACATCTCTAGAGAAATACCAAAATGAAAAATAAATTCCTTCTGAATTTAGCATGGAGGAGCACTTGATCTTTTAAATTCATCACTATCTTGTTAGCTGAACACCAAAAAACCTCATAGTGGTGCCTAATGTTTTGGGCATGTTGAGCCCCCCACTTTGCTTTAGTCACCTGCATGGATGATTTCCCTCAGTCGCACAAATTTCTTTCTCCAGTGCCTTCCAGGAAGCACCAGGTTTCCTGTGCAGGTATGGCACCTCCACACAGTTGTGTTGATAATGGTACCAGCAGGGAGGGGCTGTTCTGGTGGCCACAGATGCATTGTTACTAGAGTTAGATTCTGTCCCTTCTAAGCAACAAGAGCATTAAAAATATTTGAATCCTCACGTTGTTTCATCCTAATTTCTTTCCTCTACATTTGGAAAAAGCTTGAGAATTTAATATAACATAACTCAATATCAAAATTGGTGTCATTCACCATTCTGCATTTCTTCTGCTTGCTTCATTTCCCATTTTGCCCCAATAAAACACTGTTACATAACATCGTTTTGGGTTAGGTTTTTTTTTTTGATTGGCTACCCAAATTGCCATTTGGTATTGTCTAACATGAAACCTGCTAATTTCCCTTTTCTGGTGGAAAAATCAATTTTTTGATGCATAGGTTATACGTTACGCCTAATGTGAAAGAATAAGACAGGTAAGTAATATAATCAAGTACTCTTCACACAGCATGTGGAACTGTGAGGTGATGTTTATTGATTTCTTTCACTGAGTTTTACAAGAGGGGCTGCCTAGGTAATACCTAGATTGAAACCAAGTTGATGCTGTATTTGAAAGACATTTTAATGGCCTTGGGGCAAAATGATTTGTGGTGTTTTGGCTCGCCCAAGGTTACAGTGAAATATTGTCTTTATTACTTCTGTAGCAGGGTTTCTCCACCACTGCTGGGAATTAAAATGTGAGCATTAAAGATTTACTACATGGAGAAAAGCAGAAAAGATGAAGAGCCTCAGGATTCAGATCCAGGGCAGGTGGCCGTGCCACCACCTTGCAGTCAAATGTGGGCCATTATGGAATTGGTTACTGCAAATAATAAATGCTGGATTACAAACAGACTCATCTTAATCCTGCTCATATCATTGTATGAGGATAACACGTTTGTATGATTAAAAAGGTCCATTTTTGAATTAAACAACAAAGCATCTGTAGTTCCCGGGGGAGCGAACTGAGAAGCCCACAGCTCAGCAAAACAGTCCTGGCTGTTCCTCCAGTGAGTGAGAGACTAAAAATTAAAAGCAGATAAAAATAGAAAAGCCTATCAGGAATTGCAAAAACCAATTTTTACCAAGCTAATTATTATCTACCTTCATATACATTTAAATGTAGGCAATCAGTTTTACTGTGTTTCTGAAAAGAGAGGCACCTCAGCGCAAAATTGGCTTGAGAAAAACTATTTCTCAGTTGTTCTTGGTGCCAGAGAATTTCACTAAAGCAGCCAAGGAGAGGACTTTCATACCTGTATATTCAAAATACCTCCTTTTACACAGCAGGTCTTGGGACCAATGTGTGTTTTCCACTGCCTCTCTAGACTGGACTGGCTGTAAGGATCTAAATAAAACTTCATGTAAAGTAGTACAGTATTTTAATACCTTTACCAACACCTTATAGTGCTAATTTTCATGATTATAGACCTTCACAGCTGACCATGGCTGCTAAACACAGTTACACAAAACATCTCTTTCTATTTACTGATATGTGTTAGTGTACTACTGAGCTACTTTCACGTAGTATCATTTACATTTTGCCCAGATTCACTGAGAAGCTCTCTCACTTAGGGAACCTCCACATAATCTGATACTAACTATTTAACAGTGATTATGTTGAAGTGTAGAATGTGGGTACTACAGTAGAAAATGCTTCCTGAACACAGGAGTTTCTATTTTGTCAGACATCCAAGAGCAACTGCAAGTGTTTTGGGAGCATTAATGATGCCATTGTTTCAGTAGCTACAGTTCCTGGTGTCCATTTCAGCCAGGTCTAAGCAAGTTTGCTCACTTTGCGTTCAGCAAGGTGTTTTGTTATACATGTTGGTGCACTTAAGAGCATGGTTAAATTTAGCATCATGTAATTATTTATTTGGCAACAGACTTATTACCCAAGCACATACCTGCTGGCTGTGTCTCAGGAAGAGACACTATTAATAGTTTTACATCAGAATGAATTGGATATTGGCACGAGGAAAATACAGCTTTCTGCTTGGCTTATTTTTCTCTTCTTAACGTTCTCACCACAAAAAGCAATATAAATTGTGATCTGAGCTTGTTCATTAGAAGAGAACAAATTTGTGTGAGTGCAGGAAGCACATCAGATCTCGGAATATAAATAGACTAAGAGGAAGTTGAACCAGATAAGTATTTCCTTAGACTTCTCATCTAAAGGAAATTAGCTGCATTAATTCATGAACAGTACATTTGCTGTTATTGGGAATCCTGGCAGGAGGTGGATGGGAAGGGACCCCTGAGTAATCACCTGCTCCATGCTCCAACCAGGATCACACCCTGGGCAAGGACAGCCTGCTCAGAGCCCCATTCTCCTAGGGTTTAACCTCAGATTAACTTTTAAGACTTCATTTATAAAGTTCTTCTGTTTGATTTTTATCAAATGTATTTACTAACTATTCTTCTCCTCATCTTTTACAATTTTACAGTGGTGGCTTTTAGCCTGCTCATCAACCCTTTAATTTTACATAGATGTGAATAACTACCCCGCATTTCCGAAATGGAACAAAGCCTAAATCTGCCAATGGAACAAAAATTATCTGCTCTCAGAAATCTGCAGGAAATAAATAGCTGAGACTTTATATTACAAAATTTGTAATTCTCACTAATGCTAAAGTAGATCTCATTTTTATGAAAGGCAAACACCACTGGCTTTTTTTTTTCCTAGTGCCAGATATTTATTTCAGATTGTTCATTAGAACACATACAAGAGTACATACAGTCAAAATCCTTTTCCCACAAGGGAAAGAAAAGCAGCCAGCAATAAAAATATTTGTTTCCATGAACAGATAGACTATGATTACAAAGTAGAACACAGTTCTTATAGTTTTTAATTTTAATATTTTTTGCACTCAAAATACCTCTTTGTATTCTGAATTCACTCTATAAATAAGGAAAAGCTGTTTTAAAAGTCCAAAGATCTAAAATGTCATAATTAAAAATCACATTTGCAACTAAATTCAATGTTGTGACTTCAAAGAAAAATCAAAATGCTCTTGTGACCTTCACTTGAGTAAGTTTTCAGGAGCAGAATGGAATGAACAGAGCATTGCATATTTTTTACCATTGCATCTCCAGTATATCCAGCACTAAATATTCTATATTTTAAAATGGTTAAAACCATCTTCTTGATCAAAAGCCAATAGAAGCATACACCTAAAAAATATCAGAACCCATGGACTATTCATTATACCAAATTGTATGGTTCATTACTTTGGAAGAAACTATTAGCAAGCCAGCCAGATATGACCACTAGTAATTTATACTATCCAGTTTGGCTTAATTCAAGTGATATCACAAAATGATAATCCTTAGCAAACACTAATCATTCATCCCATTAACAAAATTAATAAAAATAATCTTGGAGCATTAGATCAAAGGGATTCTTCCCAGTACCCTTTTGTTCTTCAGACTGCATTCAGAACACAATTTGAACCCTTCTGCTCAATTTTTGTGTGAATCTTTCTCGTGCAGTCCCCATTAAAGCCAGCATTAGATATCTCATCTGCTTATCCACGGAAGCACTCGCAGGAACTATCAAGAGGCTGTCAAGAGGCGGAGGACATCACACTCTATAAGGAGCAAAATATTGCTTCCCTTGCAGACGGCACCCAGTTTTATCTCAGCTAAACACCAGCTTCTGATCAATGTTGTTAAGAAATCTTAGAGACCAACAGCTGTATGACTTGGGTTTCTGTAAATCTGACACAGTTGGAGGCAAAGCCGTAGTGAGAATTAATTTTGCCTGCCATTGTCAGCCTGGATAAAAATAACTGAATACCTGGGTACAAACAGCTGATATGTGATGCCTTCATAACATCCTTCCTGAAATACTATGCTCTTAATACTGTTACCTATATGACATTTAAAAAATAAGGTTGGTAAAATATGCACCAGTACTTAGATGGTCAAAATCAGCTTAAGAAGACCTAAAATTAAAAAGGCAAAAAACCCATGACTGTTTCAGTTGGATATGCCGAGAGTGGTCAGTGCTAGTCAGGTCCTGGCTATGGGTTATTTGTCCTGTGAAACAAACAGCTAAACAATTGAGAAACATACTTTTGTTTCACTTTTCTATTCTTTCCTGTTTAACTAAGCAGAATCAACAAAGCAGTTGTCAGGACATGTTTAGCAATCCCATATTCTGCCAGTCAAAACCCTCTTCAATTAGCATCAGTGCCTGGACTCAACTTTGAGAAAATTTTGTTTTATTGAAATTTGGCTTGGGAAAAAATCCAAACATGTAAAGCACCAGCCAAATAAATTAGTGTTTCAGAATATTCAGTATATGGAAATAGCTGGGTTTTATAACAGAAGCTGCTCATAGTTTTTTGATAACAGACAAAATTGCTGTCTGATCGTCAAATGTATCATTTAAAATTAAATCCACGAAGGTTGTCTCTACTTCAGCTTTTCTCTGGAAGTTTTGGAAGTCTTTGAACATCTGATGAAAGTCTATCAAAAGGAGTAAAATAACTCCAAAGGAAAAAATTACTTTGTTCCTGAAACACAAGCACAAGCTTGCCCTGTATATATGTAAAGAAAATATTTGGCTGTTCTTGATCGGAGGATGGTTTGAGGTGCCCCCCGCTCCCAATAGATAGTTACTCACGCAAACCCTTAATATTGAAAGTATAATTCTAACTCTTAGCCAGATTTATGTAGCAATAACCTCACCAAGGCATCAATCTTGCTGTGGCATAGTCATCTTCAGGAATAAGCAGCATTTTTTCTCTAGTGCAGTAGTTTACTAACACAGACTTGTTTACAGCAATCATTGTGCAGGTTTTGCTACTCATTTTCAGGGCTAATTCAATCCTGGGCTTTCCTGATTGAAAGTAAACTGAATCTAATCTCATTCAAAAGGTTTTATGTACAACTTTTCCTTCAGAGGACAGGAAGGTGTGAATATTTATGGCATGATGTCCTGCCCCTGCTTCTCTGCTTGGAGTTGACAAATGTTTATCACCATCTCTGGGAGCAGTGGGAAGAACACCTCCCTCCCGAGCTGAATTGGTCCCCCATTCCTGCAGTGTTCTTACTTGAGTTCTGATCACATATTTGTTCAGAAAATCAGGATATAGGTTTGCTGGTAAAGGTAGAGGCAAGTATCCAAAAAGCAGATTTCTATTTTAAATAATCCTAGTTTAGGATTACTGAAATAACAGTGATCTCAACTAACAGCCATAGTATCAAGTAATAGTAATATTGAAAATAATATTGAAAATTATTTTGAAAGGTAGTGACTCACAAGACCATCTCAGTCAACCCTCTCCTGTAGTGCAACTGCATATTCACCCTCCTCCCCTGGGGAGACATTCTTAATGTAAACTAGGATGTGTATTAGTTTTGTAAAAGATTCAAGTACCAGGTCAATACTTCTCATTTTTCTTTTTGTCAGTTTGAGTTTTTGCAGAATTAGATAGGTACACGAAAACTGTTCTTACTATCTCCTGATTTTGAGTCAAGAACATACAAAAGGAGGGTTTAAACATTGATAAAACACATTTGTCATCACAGCCAGTAATTGCTGCTTGAGGACTTTCCCAAACTATCTTTAATCTTAATATAATCCACCCTGCTTGTTAAAATAATAAAATCCAGCGTTTGTCTCCCCTTTTTTATTGTCTGTTTTTCCACTATCAAAAGTGAAATACCACACCTACCTTGCAAAGCCATTTCTGAGTGACCCCATTTCTTTTAAGCAACAGCTTAGATCTTCATTGCATAGTTGATGGTGCTCAGATCTAAAGACAACATTTTTCATGTTGATTGTGCAGCAAATCTGGCCTTTTCCCCTTTTTAAGCAGCGTATTTTGACTTAGATTTGTTTAAGTGCACTGTACCAAAGTTGATTGTAACACTATCTGGAATGGCACATGTTATAAAATCTATATTACTGGTTATTTTTACTGCTTATGTTCTTTTAATTTCTGTCTGACATAAAACACAGTATGTTGCTGTTTTACCTCACAGCCTCTGACTGGCCAAAGACATCAGACTGGCTGTAGTTCCCTGATTTTTGATTTCCTCTAAAATAAAATGCACAAATGTGATTAAGGGTTGGAACTCTTAAATTTCACAGAAGTAGGAAGTGACAGCAGATGTCACTCAGTAAAGTAGACCATCTCAGCAGATGGGCAGATATGAAACGCAAAGGCTTTTCCTGACATCATTTGGTTTTAATATGATAGAAATAAAATGCCTTGTCAGTAAAATATAACCAGACAGTTGCTTTGTAGTCATTTTGGATACATGGCTGGTAATTCAAAGTCCTGCTGCCTTTGCAATATTAATTATTCTGTGCCTCTTTACATCAAGAATACGTGTCAGACCAGCTGAATATACCACATGCAGCTGTAGTGGCTCGGAAGTATCTGTTACTCTATTTGCAATTTAACATTAGCGAAAGATGCAGGAAAACAACTTTGTGGATCGTTTCCAAGAATCTAGTTGATGTATCAGACAAAATTATAGACACAGGACTTCATCCCATGTTCTGGAGTGGTTTTCCCCCGTAGAGGTATGGGATGTGCGTCTCAGAGTAGAAAAGCAGTTCTGTAGGGCTGAGAGCTGTGAATGTGAACTGCCTCAGGGGAGTTGGGGCTGCAAGCTTTGTGCTTAATGACATATGTTCCCATTAGAATGTGTAAGTTGTTCTCTTGTACCAGCCGTTAACACCTTTTTAATCAGGCCATTTATTTCTTTTACAGAAATAAGCAGCCCGGGTTGAAACATGATAGTATTTTATTGTCAGCAGCGTATATACATTTATACATATATTAAAATATGTATTTACACAATTTTCAGTGTGGTTGAACGTATTTGAGATGCATAAACATAACATACTACTAGTGGAACATATAATACATACTCGTGGTGTGAGCAAAGCTGTGGTACTCCCTCAGTAGTATCCTGAGACCATCAGAGATGCTGTTTAATTGAGAGCTGCTTCTCTTAAACATGGAAAGTACATGATGTCTGCTGCTTTGAATCTCACGTGTTCATGAAATTTTGATCTTCGGAACACAAGTTAGGATGTGTCTGTTTCACTGAGCCTTGAATTTTCTGAGATGGATGAATCATCTGGTGTCTGAGGAAAAATAGTAATTTTAGTGTGTTTAATTACAACTCAGGTTGTTTATCATGTTTTCTGGGATGAGTTTCTCAATCCTGTTTTCGTGTTATTTTGCCTGCTCCATGTATTAATTGTTAGGCTCATCTTTTGTGACAACACCCAGAAGGCACCCTTTTATAAATCAAAAGTAAATATATTACCCTACCTTGCAGGGGTGCCATAAGGCTTAATTAGTTCATTTTTGTAAAATGTTCTGAGATTCCCAGATCAGCATCAAGTGTTTGTTATTAATTATAGGATCTAGGGAGTATATTGGATGATTTCTTAATTTAATTTCCTTCAGGCAACCTTAAAATAAGTAATTTTGTAACATCTTTGTTCTTTTAAATACCTAAATCACATTTGCTCTTGGCTCAAGTAATTCTGTATATATTTTCCTCTCACTTACTGTATTTTTATTTCTAGACTTCTTTATTTATACAATTATATGAAAAAAGAGTATTTTACTGTTTTCCCTGTGAATTCTGTTATGTGGATTATTCTCTAATAAGAAGGTTTTGTTTAAACATGAGATGGTGGGTTTTTTCCTGCAGTTGGGGGATGTTAAGTAATTTACTTGGCTTCCCCTGGGAAATTTGCAGAGATTACATGGCACTGCTGTGATTTATCATTTCTACTTTATTTCTGACTCATAAAGCATGCATTATTTTGTGTTTACTTTCAGCAACAGATCACAGGAAATTTCATCATCAATCAAAGCACTTTAAAATGGGGAGAAGTGATAAGGTGACAAAGGCACAGTCAGCAACTGTGGTTATTGGAGAATCATTTATGCTTCATTGTGTCGTAACACTTCTCATTTTATTGCTTTCCCAGGATCGGGTTCATGTCGCTTTAGTTACTCAGATCCCAGCATCACGGTGTCCTACAGTAAGAACAGTTCTGCAGATTGGACTCAGCTGGAGAAAATTAGGTTTGTTACAGCTTTTTAATAGTTTTTATGTCTTCCAGCTGAGCAGGTGGTGTTTAAGCCTGGCTCTTTTAAAACTCGTTTTATTTGCTAACTTTTTAGTTCTCCTTGTTCATACAAAAGATGAGGGGTGAAATTCCTGGCTAATTGCAGAACTGCCACCAGGTTTGGTAAATCACAAATCCATCCATTGAGTATGTGGGAAGTGAGGAAGAGAATCACTTCACACTTAAAATGCAACTCCAATAACCAACAGGTTCAAGTGCCTGAAAAAACAAAACTTTGATGACTTCTTGCATTTTAGCATCATTTTTAATGTCAGCAAGGGCCATATTTTACAATGTTTCAAGTTTCTTCTTTGGTAGAGTAAAATGTTCAATATAAACATTTATAGTTTGATATGAACACTTGGCTCTTAACATTCTTGTAGAAACAAGATTATGATGAATAGTGCCTTGCTTTTAAACCAGCTGGTGTACATGGAAACACAAAGGATTATGAATGGAAAATTTAAATCTTTTCATCACAATATCCACACCTTTCAGGAGAGAGCCAGTGTCAGAGATGGATTTTTCTAAGAGAGCATATTTTATTTAGTAATAATAGGTAAGGCATTTTGTGCAACGGCATAATAACATGATTATACAACTGGAGAAGAAAAAGCTGTTATATGTTACATATGTTATGTACTCATAGCATCTCAGTGTGCCTTCCTGCATTCCCTCAGTGTCAGTGCTATACAAGTGACTCGCTTGAGCCTATTTTAAGTCCACTGAGGCAATTTGCACAGCAAAAGGATCCTTAATTTCTGATGAATAAGCAAAACTCTAGCTGCAAGGTTGTGTATTTCAGTATCTCATCCTCCAACACATGTGGAGGTGGGAGTACAATTTCATTGAAAGAAACGTAAATTATATTCAATTTTAGAAAAACAACTGGTGCTAATTCTTGTCTCAGAAACATATGAAGCAGGAGTAATTCACTGCAGGCACTGAAGTTGCCTCAGAGTAACCACACAATACATTCTATTTTTCTCACATTGATGCAAAATTACGCACCTAGTCCATAACATCAGCTCAGTTGCTCTCATAGCTCTGCAAGCCAGGAAACTTAAGAGTTGTAAGGGTGCAAACACAAGCTCTTGAGACCAAATTTTCTTGAAGTTAAAGTGCATGCAGTTTGACCTCTCTTTCCTCAACTTTGATGCTGGAGCCAGCAGTAGAAAAATAGGTCAGTGGAGCAGTGTCGTGCGAAGTGGAGAGGATGAATTATGGAAGGATGCTCGTTTCTCCTGTGGTCCGTGTGAATTGCGGCGTTTATTGGAATGTGCTTCAGCGGATCTCACAGCACTGCACGCAGCTCCGGGGAACAGCGGGAGAACGGGGGAGGGATGGGACAGGAGGGCAGCTGTGAAGGGGAGGTGCTGCATTTTGCGAGTGGGATGTCAGCTCCGGGGTCTCTGGGGGAAGGCGGGCGCTGTGTGCGGGCCTCGGGAGAGGCGAGGGCAGCGCCGCGCCGGACGGCGACAGACGCCATGTTTAGCAAGGGCGGGGCGGTTTGCGGGGGCACAGTCTGGGTGTGAATATGAGGCAAATGAGAGCTTTTCGGCATTTTGCTTTGCTTTCCAAAGAGAAGCTCCTCTATTTTCTACTATAAAAGGAAACTGTTGGTGCCCTTTTTCCCTAAAAGCTCTGGATTGTCCCTGACAAACTATTCGCCCTTCAAAGCATCACTACCAGGGCAGATAGGACGTTGACTAGCTAACATCTTGCAAACCTCAGTTTTGTAACTCTTGCAGCCTGAGGTTTGAATATAAGTAATTCACTTGCTGGGCGGTTGTTGAGCTTTAGCCCCTCGCAGCAGCCAAGCCCCGCGCAGACGCTTCCCACTCCCCCACCAGCAGGACTGGGGAGAGAACTGGACTGGTAAAAGCCAGAGAGCTCGTGGGTTGAGATAAAGACACTTTAATAGGGAAAGCAACAGTGGTGCAGACAAGCAAAGCAAAACAAGGAATTAAGTCACTGCTTCCCATGGGCAGGCAGGAGCTCGGCCATCTCCAGGCGAGCAGGGCCCCATCACATGTGACAGTGACTTGGGGGACAAACACCATCATTCCGAACATCCCCCCTTCCTCCTTCTTCCCCTAGTTTATATTCTGAGCATGCTGTCACATGGTCTAAAATATCCCTTTGATCAGTTGAGGTCACCCCCTCCCAGCCTCCCACGCTTCCCCAACTTCTTCGGGGTGAACCTCAATCCTTTCACAGCTCTGAGGACAGCTCTCCGAAGAAGAGCTCAAGACCCTAATCACTGCCTAATAGTAATGCTCCAGGTCTGACTCTCCACCCCTCATTCTCCATTTTCAGAAGCAAGAGAGAGGACAAATGGATTGTTTCTTTTGTATTACTCTTGAAGCCGAACATGGAAAGAAAGACAGCCTGGCCCTCCCCATCCACAGAATCATTCTGACAGCAGGGGTGTGGGATTGGAAGGACATGTTTGTCAGAGCTTTCCTAGCTTTTCCCTCCAACCATTCTGCTCCATCCAAATCTTAAGAGAATGAGATATCAGAAGTCAGCAGATTCTTTTGAAGAAGAAAAAAATCAAATTTTGTGAGGCTTGTTTTCGTAATGAGCTTCCTTAACATTTCCTTTGGGCCACACCTGCAAAATACCTAACAATACCCACTTGCCATCTGTGACCAGCACTGAGCATGGACCTGGTCCTGCTCTACCCTGCTCTCCAAACAGCTGCACTGATCTGTTGTTTATTGCCTTAGCTTGCGCTCTCTTTGAAGCCAGGCTGCCTGTTTGGGCTGGATGTGCACTGCCTGGCACAGTGGGACTCTGCCTCAGGTATTTTCTGATCTCCATAGAAGCTTTATCAGCGTACAAAGGGATGTCAGCACAGCCGTGTCACACCTAGTAAATGTGTTAATTGAGGGAAAAGTGTTCCTGACTCTGGCTTAAAATTGGTCTAATTCCCTATCATTGTTTTGCAGTGCCCCTTCCAACATCAGCACAATCATCCACATCTTGTACCTTCCTGAAGATGCGAAAGGGGAGAGCATCCATTTTCAGTGGAAACAGGATTATGTTCCTGCTGGTGATGTGTATGAAGCCTGTTGGGCATTGGACAACATCCTGATCATAAATGCTGCTCACAGAAAAGTTGTGTTAGAAGATAATCTGGATCCTGTGGATACGGGCAACTGGCTTTTCTTTCCTGGGGCCACAGTCAAGGTTAGTCTGATTTTCCATGGCTTAATGTTATTATTACTCTTGTAAGTAGAAGAAGACAGTAACATCTAACCAAACCGTGTTCACAAGGGCATTCAGGCAACTCCATCTGCTTCTAGCATTGGGTTCTTTTTAGCTTTGTTTTCACCCTTTCTCTATCCCACTGACTCTCTAAAACAATACAAATTTTCTTCCATGACCAAAACCAAATGGCAGTTTATACTGCCATGTCAAAGATCATGTAACAGAAAATGGAAAACAGCTTCCTTTCAGCAAAACAGTGCAAAATTTTTGAAACAAATTCAAGTCTTTCTGTTAGATATTTTAATTACCTTCTTTTTAACTTGGTCTTGTTCAGCTACAGCTACTCACTTCTCAAATCATCACAAAAAAAAGGTTTCCCATTTTTTCTGTCTGTGAATATCTCATCTCCTTTGCAGCATGCATTGGGGTAGTGGCTGTTCCTTAAGATTCTCTTTTTCAGTGTGATCTTGTTTTGATATGTGCAATACAGCAAGATCAAGGTCCATCATACCTTGAGAAAAACTCTAAGGAGCACAACAAGATCTCTATGCACAGAGTACCTTCACATGCAGAGTTGTTCAATATTTGGAAAACAGCTGGATTCTTGTTGTCTATGTTTCAAAGCAGCCAGAAGTTCAGCAGCTGATGACTTTCTGGTTTCATCCTATTTTCATTCACAAAAGCAGTTTTGATATCAGGGTTCATTTATGATGCTGTTAATGTTTTTGGCAATTGCACAGGAAACAGATGTTGAATACTGAGGGCAGTAAGAGTTTGGTTTTGGCCTCATCCTTTTCCCACAGAATCTGATACAAATGCCTTCAAATTATTAGGTCAGGAAATAAATATTCCCACTAATCTACTAATCATAGTGCCATCTTATTAATGTTTTTTTTCACTTCAGCAAGTAAAGTACTTTTATACGTTGGCTAAGTTTTTACACGCCATTTTAGAATCAAATTATGTCCTGTATATTTAGTGAATATAATATGATTGGTTTACACTTGCTGTTTTGTCAGTCCTATCTCTGGATCTTGAAATCCAGCCCACATATGTGAAGGTGTGAAAGAAAACCAAAGATTAATGTACTACAGGCACTGTTACTTTTTTCAGTTGTCCAAGCCTAAACACTGCTTTGCTCTTTCTGAGACATCTATAACATCTAAACTTCAGCAAATAAGCCTCTTTTTTGTTGCTGTTTATGATTTTTTTGTTTGGTTATGGAGGTTATTTAGGGGTTTGTTTAGTTAAGCTCAGTTATTTTGTGCCAATACACAACTAGGTGTTTGTGAAAGACAGAGGACCTAAACCTGGAGATCACAAGTACTGAGAATTTCTAGACAGAAATACCATCCAGTTTAAGCCTTATATGTGACATGAGTGAGGTTTCACCAACCTGTCATTCCTCCAAGCCCATCTTCCATTCTAGGTACAAGTGAAATGTGCAAATGCCTATTTCCAGCTGACCTCTGACTGTGTGTAGCCACTTAAACCAGGCTGAGGCTATGTGTAAGACTGTGGTGTAGGCACACTGGATTAAGGCTGTGTATGAGGCAGGCCTTTAATTCTTCATGGGTCCCTGCAGTTTGTCTGTATTGTCACTAGAGCACTCCTTCACTCAGTTCATTTTTAGCTCTTGCTGCGGTCTCCCTCAGATTTTCAGGAACAATCTTGCCAAATATAATTTGAACAGATTTTGCAATGTGAATTTCATGTTATGTCAAAAGCAAGACTATAAATTGGGTCAAGATTTACATCAGATCAGCATAAAACCTGTTGTAGCATTCTAACGCTAAGAACAATTTTTTGACTTTTTTTTTTTTGCTTTTCATGTTTGGAATATTTTATAAAAATTTACAAAATCTTTTATTATTTTCTTTAAAACACTTAGCTCTAATCTCAGTTCATCACAAACATAATATTTTGTATATGTAGAAATGAAAGAATCCTTGTAGACTGTGCTAATGACATTAAATATGGCATAGAGGAAGGCTCTAGGAGATTTCTTCATCATAGCCAAAGTCATTGTCATACAGAATATTTGAGAAAGCCTAACAATGTTACAGAAGTAGCTTCCATCAGAGATAATTCTAGTTCCCCTTTTTCTACAGGTCTTTTTGCTTCCCAGACAACAAGAACTTGCTAAATAGTCCTGATCTTTGTTTGCAAAGTCTGTATAGGAATTTTAAATTTTTCATTACATTTTTACCAAGGGATCAGCAAATTGTGGTCTCATAGCTGTCTGCAGCTTTCTCATGAGGGGAGCAGAGGGCCAGGCACCAATCTCCTCTCTGGTGACCAGCGATAAGGTCTGAGGGAATGACACGAAGCTGTGACAGGGGAGATGTAGGCTGGCTATGAGGGAAAGGTTCTTCACCCAGAGGGTGTTTGGCCACTGGAACAGGCTCCCCAAGCCAGTGGTCACAGCACCAGCCTGACAGAGTTCAAGAGGCATTTGACACTGCTCTCAGGTACATGGTGTAATCTTCGGGATGTCCTGGGCAGGCCAAGAGTTGGACTTTGATAGTCACAGTGAGTACCTTCCAGTTCAGGATATTCTATGATTCTATGAAGTTTCATAGCTGTATCATGCCACCTTTCTAACTCTCACCTATGTTTAAAGTTCCCATATTCACTATCATGATGCCAAATGTCATTCCAATCTCTTTTCTCTGATACTCAAGCCTGCTTGTGCCAGACAAGTTTCAATTCATATCCTCTCATCCTTTCTCAATTAATATTTTAGAAAAATTAGCCTTAAAAATATTTCTTGAGGACCTAAAGTGTAAGATTAGGCCATTAGACCACTTTCTGTCCTTGACAACAGATGACAGCAGAGTTTGCATCCACTTAGGCAGATGCTCTCCTCTCAGAGGAGTGGTGTCATCCTTGCTACCTACTGAGTCCCTGACTCATCTTTGAGGGTATATCCCTTGAAGATAACACCGCTGGAGTGGAGAGTATTACTGGGAAATTTGCAGTAATGTGTTCACTCCAGTTTGGTGGGTTTGGATGCTGTGTTCTCATTAAACACTGTGGGAACCTTCCTGTGCCCAGCTTGGGAAGCAGTTTCTCCTTCTCTCACAGTCTGCTTGAGCTTGGCCCAGGGATCTCCTTACATTTCTTGTTGCTGTCAGGAGCGGTTGCTGCTCATTTGAAAGCACATGGCTGGTTGCAGACGCAGCTGGACCTGGCTACTGAAATAGGATGCAAGCTGAGAGATAAGCCATTGAGCTTGTGTGTTTTGGTTCCAAAGAAGACAGCAAAAGGCAAGAGAGATGCTGTTAGCAAGGCCAAGCAACCCTTAGGAGATTAATTGGATCCACTGGAACATGTTTATCTGTGTCGGACTGTGTGGAAGGGTGTTGAACAGGATAAATTCCTGACTGGGTTTCAATATTTCCAGTGACAGCTCTGAGCATGAGCACGGTCTCGCAACTGAGCATGGTTAGGATGTTGCTCTGGTGGTTGAGGTTGCTGAAATGCATGGAGGAATGCTGTACTTCTGTCAATAACGCTCCTTGGATCTCTACTCCAACAGAACAGAAAAGCAATTTCAGCTTTCATTGGGCACTTCATATATATTGTATATTTGACCAGAAATTGCTGAGCTTTGAGGTACATTTGTAAGTTTTTTTGATTTCTCTGATTTCTCTAGTCCAAAATTGGTTGCCCAAGCTCTAAAACTAATTTTGAGAAGAGAGCCAAACTCAGTAGTCTTAGAGTTTATGTTTCTGCAGTGCTCTGATTACACAAAAATAACATTGAGACCAAACCACCTGTCTCTGGGATTTTTCCACACTGGGAAAGAGCGGTATGGATCATTACAGACATCAGAGTGACAATGTATTTGATCGTGGTATGTTAACCCAGTGACACTTTTCATCTTTGAGAAGAGTCAAGTTACAGAATTACTATCTCACAGTAGCTGCAGCTGCTCTTCATTTGGGGGCTGGAGGTTGCCATTCAGCTGGACAGCTTGGTTGGTTTGGTCTGCAGGGTTTGGGTACTACACCTGAGGCTGTTGATGCTGAGCTCCGTGTGTGCAGCCTGGCATGGGATGGGGCAATGGGGGCTGCTGTGGGCCAGCCTCATGGAGGGATGGGGTTAGGACTAGGGAATGGTAACTGATCCATGTTATTTACTACTGTGGGCATGACCAATAAACCCTGAGAGTATTCCAGTCCCAGTATCCTGATTGAGTAAGCCCTTTAAATAACAGGTCATCACATCCAGGTCATTCTCATTTCCCAGATATGCATGCCAGTGTAGCAGAAGAGAAAGTTGCATAAGAAAAGAGTGGGAGAACTAAACACTCACACTCAGAAAAATATGCTGAAAATATGTGTAAAACACTGTGACCTTTTACCACGCCCTGAGCAGAGCAGGGCTGTGCACATCCTAGGTCTGCAAGTCCTTCCTGAACCTGTGTTGTTGTGTGTTGCTGAGCAGAGAATACATGCACACAGGCTGGGAATTTGGCAAAAAAGAAAGGCTGACTAAGCTATTCGATCCTCCCTCGTTCCAAAGTAGATTTCCACATGTCTGAATATTCTGTTAATTAATGGAACAGCGTTGGACAGTCTTCTTCTACAACAAACATACTGATCTATTTATATATATCTTTTGGGTTTGTGCTAAAATGAGCAAGATTTTTTTTTTCCCTTTTCTTTTGCTTTTAAATTCTTGCTTTAAAAGGTGTTCAGGTATCCATTTTCTGAATCAGTTCAGTTGTATTTGTTTGAAGGAGGAGATACATATTTTATGTATGCCAGTGTGAAAATGTCAGACTGAAATTGCTATGACCTTATATTGGTCAAAATTACAAAGATGCACTGATTCTTCTGACAAGATTCCTTTGGTTTTTGAGTAAGATATAAAAAGGCAGTATTTGTTCTGTGGGCCAAACCCAGCCTTCTAGCCAGCTGCTTTGCCTCGCAGGAGCCCTTATCCACCACATCTTCCTGGGAAGAGACAGGCAGACTTCCTGCTGCACCTCATCCGAGAGACATTCCTGCTTCTCTGTGGGTGGAAGGAGGAGTGTGAGAGGGGAGGAGAGTTGAAGAAAGCAGTGCAGGGTGCACAAAGCCTGTCAACTGGCTCCCTTTATATTAGATCTAGATTTAGCCATTCTGAGCTGTGCCCATGAGGAGGCATTTGTATATCCATAGGGCTGGGTCTAGTCCATGGATGGAATTGCTCTTGCTTTTTTTTTTTTCTTTTTTTGCTAATAATCACACTTGTAATTAAAATATTAATACTTAGATGCAATGCCTAGGAGTTCATTAGGACTGACAGGTGGTTGGCTGTAATGCTGTGAGTCATTTGGGCAGCTGAGAATTGATGTTGGGCAGCAATGCTGAACCTACACCTTTCTCCCTGCCAGTTCTCCATGGCTTGGAAGTGTTGGGAGAGATGGCAGGGAACCAGCATTAGCTCTGAGCTGGCGTCAAAGCACAGGGGGTCTTTCCTGCCTCCTAGAAGGAAAGAATTTGATCTTCACAAGTCACTGTGAGATGCACATCAATAAAAACAACATGAATGCACCCATTAGATGCCAAGAGTAGAAACAACTTCGCGTGATTCTTTCTCACTCTGATTTTACAGTGGTGTAAATGCAAAGCATTGCTTTCAGAAGAGCAGATGATGCTCAGGACAGAGAGCTCCAAGCATCAGTAGTTCCTGGTAGCATGGAGAATAGTTCAGATCATGCCAGTCAAATGACTCATTAAGGAAACCGGTCATCACCAGAATGATCAGTGTTGTACAAACATCATGAAATATCCTAGAAAATTAAGAACCATACGAATCATACGAATCACTCATAAACAAGCAAAGTGTTTTGAGCATTAGCCTTTAGAACAGTCTATAATCGGAAATGATGAGTGAAAACACACTTTATAAAATGTTTCTTGCTAAGTCACAGGACAAATTCCATCCCATTGTTTTGGAAAGGGAAAGTGCACTATAATCTGTGCTCCTGGCCTGCTTGTGCAGCCAAGGCTTTTGTTCTGTAGCCTACATTAAATGATGTAAAAATGTAGCACATAGGAAATACTGAAGCTCTGTTTTTCTCATGGGAACGTATTCTAATCACATTATGTTCTTTCCTTTGGTTAAAAAAAAGGGGTTTCAGGCCAGGAGCATTAACAGCCAAATCCACAGAATTTCAGAATTTGAAATTGTCCCTAAATTCTGTCACCACACCTTTGCTTGAGAGATTGCATACAGAGTATGATTTTATCAGGATTTAATCTATCCTTGTACCTGCTATCATGTCAAAATTTTAAAATTTTTAAAACCTGCATGACTCATTTCCAGAAAGACACAGTAACTAATTTATAGCTCCATTAACAATGCTGCTTCAATTAATTTTCTTCATCTTTCTTCTTGTACCTCTGCTTCTCATATCTCATTTGTTTGCACTGCCTAGATTTTAATTAAAAAATCTCTCCTCTCTAAGGAGCAATCTGAAGTGGCAAAAATAATCACTTAAAATATTATAGTCATTAAAAAATTGGCTGCGGTCAAAGCTACGCATTTTCAATTTGCCGACAAATGATATTTTTGTTTCTTTTTAAAGTGCATTTTGTATTTGAATAGCATACGCCAGCCAGCCTGGCTATCAGAGATGCTCCTCCAGCTGGGTGGGCTGCGTGACAACTCCTTAATGGGGGAAATTGATGGCCCTCTGCTTGTGTAGAGGTGAAGGCATACTGGGCAGATTTCTTTCCATCTGCCGTCAGCCCTTTGCAAGCTGGCACTGCCCAAATGCCCAACACATTCATTCCAATGCAAGAAATGTTGCCAAAAAATAAATTGTGAGGCTACAGCTGTCTGAAAGAATCATCAGGGCCATTAGGCCCAGGGGAGATAATATGAAGAGGAGCATCAGTGTTCACCCCGATAAAAAAGCTAATTAAATGATGGTAAAGATCACTGTGAATGCTTTAAAGGCATAGAGGTGAGCAACATTTCTATGGGAGTGCAGGAATGAACCTCAGGAAGATGATATGCAAGACCTCAGCCAAAAATCTGTTCCACTGAGGAATTTCACACTAGCGTTTCCTGTTGATGCTTTGCCGAATGGCACAGTTGTATCATTTAGTTGCCCTCTGTTCCACTCTCCAAGTAAAGAAATACCATACTGTAAAGCCAAGAGGTATTTATTGATTCACAAGTTTGACTTGAACAACCAGGACAGAAGCTGGCTTGGATGAATTTCAGTGCTTCTGTTTACATTCCTAATATTTGTCTTTTGAGTTTCTAAAAATCTTCAGGGCTGTGTCCTTTAGCTGCAACTGTGACAGAGGCTGATCTTGTTGAGGCTTGTGCTTGCAGGATGAACTGGAAATCTCCAGATCCTCCTAGCCAAGAGGTCACACTGAGGGTAGCTGATGTCTCCTTACGTGGTGCTTGCATGCAAGTCTTTAATAATATGGAGATTGTTCAGACATGTTACATGACATAGGAGCCCAGACCTCACCTGGGGCCAATAAGCCATTTGGATGCTACAGAAAGTTGGTCATTATGTAGTTATGAACCTTAAAGAGTTTCAGTTGTAAAGTGCCTGCTTCACCAAATCTGACTTTCTGCTTTTGTTGACCAGTGGTTTTTTTGTTGACAAATGTTTTTTTAAACAGTTCTGCATCTCTTATGATCAAGTGGCTTTCCTAAAAAGAACCTAAAATCTAATAAGTGTAGTGTAGAATAAAGAGTATGACAGGCTCTTGACAAAAGTTGATTTTACAACCATGCGTTTGTCTCTCTCTCATTAATTAATGTCTTCATAATGTGTTGTAGAAATCTCATATGAATTAGTAAGACTTGCTGGGTCTAACAGACAATTTTGCTAAGAACTGTACTGATAAACTAGAAATACTCATAGGCAACATCAATTTTAGAGTGAAAATGTATTTTTTGGAGTTGTGGTACCAATGTAGCATCAAAGAGCCCCAATCAAGGAATGTACCATTGCTGTCTCTCCAGACACAAACCAAAAAGATAGCCTGTGTCCGAGGACACTGCCATCCAGTTATAAAACAGGGAGCAAGCTGGGAATGGGGACATGTGGGAGTAAAAGGAAATACTGCAGGAGGGGAGAATGCTCATCCTAGTCTGCAGTGCACTCTTCAGTGTAATCATTGATAAAGCTTGCTGAAGAGAGCACTGAGGAAGTATCTGAAGGAAATCATGTGGGAATTTGACAAGAACAGTGGGCAAGTATGGGCAAGGGCATGCAAGTTTGGTTGTCTTACCAGCACACATAGTGACAAGCATTGACAGTCAAAGAAAAGTGGCCCATGAGATGGTGCATATGGGAAATGGTGGAGGCAGGTGAGGATGAGCCATGTAGGGCCTTGAAAATGGGGAAAAAGCAGTGATACCATAACTATCCAGTAGACAAATTTCAGAAACGCAGCAAATTCAGAGTGAAGATTAGATTGAAAGTAAATCCAAGAATGCTGAGATTCAGGAATACATCCAACCAATTTTCATTTTGCCCTATTCTTGCAGAGCAATAGCTTAACAATTACAGCTAGTGAATAAGGTAGTGCCAGATTAAATTAAACTCTTTTCTGGTTTTTTGGGTTTTTTTTCTCTTGGGAACACCACAGTCCCTGAACAGAACCTGGCTTCCTTCCATTTGTTAATACACAGGCGGGGGTTGTTTATTTAGGAATACAACAGTTTACTTATGGCAGGCTGATAGTCCCATTCCTGTTGCAAACAATGGGAAACATCTACTGTTGTGAAGTGGCTTCATTCAAGTGCCTGTGTCTTATGTTCTATTATGTATGTGCTCGGGGAGTAAACTTTGTTAAATGATGTTTATCAGATTTGTCAAATAATTTATTCTCTAAATTAACTTTTCCTTACAAATTAGTTAACGTTTCAGTGTTGTAAATTTGCACAAGGGCACACTAAATCTGCTACATACATTTAATCCCATTTAAACAAAATTGAACGGTGCTTTAGTTCTGGACCTACAGCTGATGTTTCCATGGTAACAAGGATAAATATCATACAAGTTGCTTTCATTTGACCCTTTTAGTAACAAATTTTGCGTCACAAGTTAATTTCCTCTTATTTTATAAATTATTCAAATGTAAATTAAAATTAAACTAAGAACAAATGTAATCTGGAATTCATAAAAGAGATCCCTACAACTACAAAATCCACAGGAACTCCAGTTTAGGGAGAACTAAATCCAGATAGTTTTAAAACTCATTATGTGTCCATTCCACATTTTTTACCTCTTGAGACTAACAAACTAAACACTTGTGAAATTCAGTCCTTAATACTGGAAGTATATAGACTTCCACCACAAGTGTAAAGCCTTTAATTTGGGGAAGAGATAACACAATATGTAAATTGTGCTTTACGGTTTTTTTACTAAAGTCTTGAATTCAAATCTTGGGTTGAACTCAAGATAAAATGGGTCTGATGGTTTCAATTCTGTCTTTAATCTCTTCAAGCCCTACTGCAAACCCACAAAATAATCCACCACATTCAGCAGCCTCCTGGATGCTGAACAAAACTGACAAGGTAGCTGGGGGCAATGCTGGTGAAGAACCATCTCCTGCAGAGTTTTTTTTTGCTCCTGGAAAATTTGGCTGAGTGCTCTTTGAGGTTTTCTTCCCTCAGCAGCCCACTGGGTAAAAAAAGAAAGAGCAGTAAAAGCAGCGACAGATAGTGACTTCTCGGAAAGTTAAAATAAAAAACCTGAGGGTGTTGGTTATACAGGCAAGGTAAATGTGGCAGCTGGGAGAGAATAAGATCATGAGTGGAGGAGCCCTGGCCCTTGCTTGGGCAGCTCAACTCATGGAGCTCATCCACACCCATGGGCAGGTGTCCCAGGTCCTGGATGGTGGCACTGGGGCACAGCCGTACAACAAAATGGTGGCACTCCCTCAGAACTTCTTTAAAAGCCATACCTGTGTTTTGAGCATATTTCTCATTCTCACTCTTTTTAAAGGCCATCAAGGTCATGACCTTCTATTACATGTTTCATAGGTATTTAGAATACTGGGGGAGTTAAATCTCAGTCTGAACTTCTCTTCTGCGTAGCTGTGTCGCATGAGCCAAAGCTGACAGGAGCAGATTGTGATTTGAGCCATACGTTGTGTGGTTCATTAACACATAAAATATGCATAAAATACATATTCATAGCTACTATGGAGCTGTGTATAAATGCATAAATATAGCTTTATACAACTAATTAAATAAATTGTGATTCTGAGCTTTCATAGAGATCATACACCACTGTAGGTATAATGATTTATACCCCCTTGCCAAACTACCCATTTATTTATCTTGACAACCGAAATGAAAACTCTGTTCAATAAATATTCTGCTAGAAAGCAGAAAGATGTACAAATATTAAAAGATAATGGGCTTGTATTGGTTTGTGTTTATTTTAATAGATGGTTTTCATCAGGCAAGGGATTACTAATTATATACCCATTATCAAATGCATACTTACACATAACTTAGCACCTGAGATATAAGTTGGACTTATAGAGGATTTTCCAATGCTTGTATGCAATTCTAGTATCTACCTCAGTAGGATCTATTTATCTATTTGTTTCCTAAGATGGAGGGTTACATATAAATTTGAATAAAGTTTTAGCCTGAATATTTATTTTTAGTGTATTTAACTGCCTGCAGATAATAAGAGTTTTTGGCAGATTGATTGACAGATAAAGGATATTTTATTTGTGTTCAGCAAATGGAGAAAATTCTGAAAATCAAGAAGTGCAGCAAACAAATTATACTTAAAATTCTGATGTTAGCGATACCAGTGAGTGTGACAGTTAAAATCAGTAAACAAAAGCAATTTCTCAGTCCATTATAAATAACTGCATAGTACAACTGCTGTTTTTCAAAGAGAAGGTTTAAAACTGTCTCATTAATTTTTGCGAGTTATAATATATTTGATGTGTAAATTATTCTGCCTTTTCAGTGGCATGCATGGTGTATTTTGTGTATGCTGCATTAACAGACCAAGGAGAAAGGAGACTTGTGACAAAATCTATTTAATTTCTGTGATAAATTATCAACACTTCAGGATCTTTCTACTGCTTTGACCTCTCTTTGGAAAAATACCCACTTTAACAGCAATTTGTTTATTTTAGCAGTTGAAAGAGTCTTTACATTTTTACAATGTGTTATATTTTTATGTGATATTTAGTCTGTGTTAATAAACATAGAGCTGTTGTCATTCAAGTATAGACCAGGAGGTCTCTATACAATAATCAGACTTCAAGAACTCACAGGTTTTTTTAACAATGTGTAAGCACCTCTAGAGATACAAAAATTACTTTCCTCTATATAAATTAATTGCTGAGGTATTGACAACCATACTTGAAAATCATCAATAAAAGAATTTCAATTATCTCACTTTATTGCATTGATAAATAAAGTGTTACAGAATATGACAAAATGTGTTATTTTGTACTTTGCTCATAAAAATCCATAGACAAAGATGTACTGAACAGTTATTCTTGCCCCACCTTTCTCTTTGTTAGAAATCTAATTATTCCCTTAGGTGACACTACCATGACCTTTTTAAGTGCAGAAGATGTGATTGTCATATTTTCCCTTGGTGCGTTATGAAGGGGTTCAGAGACAAGAAGGCACTGCATAGATGATACTGAAAAGGTCAATGCAATTTGGCATTATTGTATCTCTTTTTTAAATACTGAAATGTTGTAAGAATACAGAATTATTCTAATTAATAATTACTTAATTCAGCTCCCAATTTTAAGAAGAGCAAGATCACACACACACACACACACACACACATACACACACACGAATAAAAGATGTGGTTGAGAGAATTATTGTTTTTATCAATATTTTTTGTAATATGAACAATTCAAAAACTGCGAAGTGTTCAGTTTGCATTAAGGTAGATCTTCTTTAGAAGCTTCTTGTACCTGTTTCTGCCTGACAGATTTGGCAGACTGTCATTTTATCAGACACACAAGAAGGTAAAAAGTAGGATGGGAGAAAGAAGAAAATCTTTACTGTAACCCCTCATGCACCTCACAGGCAGCTTCTTCTAGGCCAATACTCCTGGAGAGTTGTGGTGGTCAGGGCATGTTGGAGGAGACATAACGGCATCATTTCCTGTTGCTGAGGTAGTATGTGCAGAAATGCAGTAGGAAAAGCAGACACACTGGGTTTGGGAGCAGCCTCAGGACCCCTGGGATTGCTCTGTCACAAGAGCTCGTTGGCTCTAGAGCTATTATGCAATTTGGACTAAAACCAGCAAACACAACTTTTTCACTCACACACTTCAGGCCCAAACTTTGCTCTATGGCAATGCATAGCAATTTTACACACAAATACCTCTTCTGGCAAAAATTCAAACACAGAGATCTGACATGTTTCACAGCACAAAACTCTTACGCCTACAAAAGCCCCATAGCAATATTTGCTATACTACTGAAGTTATTTGCAGACACAGTTGTGTGTGGGCTAGACATAAGGGTGATACTTTAAAACAGAAATAAACACACAGAGATGTGGTACATGACTTTTCGATGCAAACACATTTTTACCATGGTCTGTAGCGGGTTTGTAGGGAAGTGGGTACAAGATTAGGACACAGTAATTGTTGGGGCGGGACAAGAAAGATGCAAGATGACCATCTGGTTTTTATTTAGTTTCAGGCATCAGTGAGTCCTTAGATAAAGTGCGGCTCATGCTGAGATCTGACAATGTGTGAACAGTGTACAAATCCAACAAAACCTCAGCTTCCATGTGCTCCTTCTGCCCACAGCACAGCTGCCAGTCTGATGGGAACGCCATCTACTTCCACGGGACAGAGGGCAGCGAGTTCAATTTCGCCACCACCCGGGATGTGGACCTCTCCATGGAGGATGCCCAGGAGCAGTGGGCAGAGGAGTTTGAGAACCAGCCCAAAGGGTGAGTGTCCCAGCCCAAGCAGGGCCCTGCACAGGTGAGCAGCGTCACTCCAGGGATGAGGAAGCAGGATAAACACAGAACTGCATTTAATCTTTGCTGTGAAGTCAGAGAAGATTGTGACTAGGATAAATAGCAATACTATAAATAGCACATGATTACAGATTTTAGGAGGGAGCAAGTCCAGGAAAACCAGGAGGAACAGTTTGCCTCTGGACTATCGTGTCGCCACTGTTTTTAATGAAAAAAAGTTGGTTTAGTGACTTATGTAGCCATTCTAAAGAAACATACGATGGTCATCTGGTTTTGATCTGTTTTTCTTAATTCACACCAGAGTGTTGTTAACAAGCTCATATCCATATGAAGTCTAATTCCTTGAGAAATTCTTTCCCTCTGGATCACTGCTGCAAGCCTCACATTACTGACAGAGAGCTCCTGCTTCTGCAGATGCCTGCAGGTGCTGGAGGAGGAAGAGGAGGGGAAGGTGGAGGCAGGAAAGCTGAAGCAGCAGTTCATTCTCATCTACCAGCACCAAGAGCATAGCCTTACCTGCTGGGCAAGAGCTCAGGGTCTGGGTGACAATTTACTATTTCTATTTTGAATATATACTTCGTGATTCAAAGAGTCCCTGTAAAGCCATATCCAGCAGGGATATGCTGCAAGGACACAGAAAAACAAAACTGTCTAGGACAACAATATTACTACTCTTACCAAAACATGAGTGAGTTTTAAAAAATGTGTCCTGATAAAGAAGCTTTGTTTTATATACCCCATTATATAAATTCTGACAAAAAAGAAAATAACCTCAGTAGGATCTTGATTCTTATCTATAAAAAAAATAAAATCATTAGTTGCTGTTACCCAAATGCAATGAGAAACATACACTGCTAATTTATGGGTCTCCACTGAATGTTGATTTTAACCTACAAAGTACTTCAGATCATTAGCAACTGATTCAAGTGCTGCCTATGCTGTGCTGAAAGTAAAGAGCACCTTTTAAAAAATACATGCTAATATGTCCTGTGAACACGTGGTATATTTGGGGTTTACTCACTGTGAGCTCTGTCCCAGTTCAAATAATCAGCCAATGGCAGCAGGTGCTGCTTCAGACAAAGGGAAGAAAATGAGCTCGTGTGTGTTGTGTGTGGAACGCCTTTGAGATGTGCCTTCCGTCTTTTTTCCATCCTGAAAAAAACAGGACGAGAGTTCTATCTGCCTTGTCTGTAGATCTTGTCTCTACACAACTGGGTGTTTAGTTAACTTGGGCAACTTGCAACTCGGGTTAGCAAATGTGCAGTTTCCTCTTAATTGGGAAAATTACACTTTCGCTATCAGGCGCTGCCTAGGTCCAACTGCAGGTGGCAAGGGAAGGTGCAGCCCTCCTTCGATTCTGTCATTCTGTGTCCCTGCAACCAGGTCCTGATCTGCCCCCACTCTGCCAGCCCAAGGCCTCACAACCTTTTCCTATTTTTTTCTTCGGCAATCTTACTCTGTATTAGAAACTTCCTTCTTTCTATTGTTCTATAAGAATGGAGATTTAAATTGCACACTGCCATAAATAAACACTGAACTTGGGTGATGTTATGGACTACATCCTAATCACATAAAATTATCACCACTGCTGTTCCTCTTTTCAACGTTTCTCTGGAATTTGTGTTGGGAACTGTATATAAATGCAAATACTTATGAGTTTCCTTACTCACTTCTTAGAGAAATATTTTTGAATCCTGTTTAAACTATATTTGAAATACAGTTTTACTATAATCAGTCACAGAACACTGTATACCTGAGAGAGAGCTTGCAGGAAGTTCTCAGGCACTGCTTTGTCGTATCAGCTGGAGCTTGCCAGCTCTCAGGGGAAGGGCAAAAGCATCCCTCATGAGGGAGAGCAAAAGGAAGCCCAGGTATAGGGATCACCGCCACTTTTCTTCTGCACCAAACGCTCTTGCAGATGAGGGCAGAGGAAATCATCACTGCTTTTAATAAGCAGTTGGTTGGTATTTTTTGCATGTACTACCTGAAGTGGGAGGCTATGTAGATAGGGCTTGCTGCTGTAAGTACCACGCATATTTCCACTGTAATTTTCTTTCTCTTTACTTGGGTAAATTAGAGCCTGATCCTAAAAATGGACAGATGCCCACATCAGGCTGTGTAGCAGGCATGCTGCTGCCTTGGACCTCCATGTTCTGTTGGTCTAGTTTAGGTCCATAAATCACCTGTTTTATAAACAAGAATTCCAAGAGTGAAGGATAAATTAATTCAAATGTAAATGTTGAATCATGCCATGACCCAGGATCCTTCTCCATTTTCTTTACTGGCAGTGTGTTGATGTACTTCTATTAAAGGGTCTTTAAAAAAATATATGTAGAATTCTCCGGTTTTCATTTCTGATGCTGCCTAAAAGGAGAAGATCCCTGGAAACATCCATGATCTGCATCATTCATGACCCCGAGCTGTTTTGTGGGTCACTACAGAGAGTGTTTTAATTGAGCTAAATAGAGCATACAAAAGATCAATGGAGCATTGTGAGATTTTTTGTGTGTAAGTTAAAGTAGGCACAACTGTTTAATTCTGTACTTGCCTTCAGCCTGGGAGACCCATTTTCAAAATTCTGTTTTGATTACATTGCACATTAGCTTTAAAAAATTCACACAATAGAATTAGGGTTAGATTAAACTTGCTTCCATTAAAATATTTATATTTATATCATAAAGCTTTTCAGTGCTGTTAAGCTTGCTAATTCCTGTGTAAATGACTGACAGGTTTAAAGCAGGATTTCCAAACAGGCATGTCACCAGTCTGTCACAGCTTAGGTCCATGGGGAAACTGGCAGCTTTTAAGAAGGTCCTAGAAATGCATTTTGAAGTCTTTGTAATGGTTAAACTAAAAAATAGACTGTTTAGTTCTTGAAATTACAGTTTTTGAAATTGTGACATAGCACATACCGCCTAGAGATTGTCTCTTGTGGAAGGAGAGAGGAAGAGACTTTGCCTCCCACAAAGGCTTCTGAACTTCCATGTTTTCTCATTCCTCCTGAGTCATGCTGGATAGTTAAATTTTTGGATTATCAGGATTTAGTGATTCTAAATAATTTCATTGTTTTATCATCCTTATAATTCTTAAATACTTAATTATGGATTAAGACTTTGACATGAATAATAATAGCATATCAGACCAAAATTATGCACAAGTTTTCAACACTTCCTAATATTTCAAAACATTTTGATTGAGTTTTGAAGTAACCATCACTTTCATTATAAAAATGTATTTTCAATGTAAAATATTTAATTGGAAAATTCTGCTACAGCTCTTTTAATTATCACTGAATAAAAATAAGATAAAATGCTGTACAGAAAAACTGAGAAAGATCGTATCATCACATATTAGAAACACAGCAGTCTTTTTTCATTCTCTGTTCATGTGTTACTTAAAAACTGTTAGCTTAAATGCTCAAAAAGATGAAAAGAGAGCATTTTCAGCTATTACCTACATATTTAATATTTGTATAGCAGATATGGTGGACATGTGCCTTTTCAAGTTTCATTGATCTATAAATCTTCTTTTATGCAAAATGAATCAGCATGCATTTATATTTTAAACATTTTAACACCAGAAAAAAATAATGAAGATGGTAGACCAATACAACACTACATATTTGGTAACAACATTCATTAAAAGCCTCATTTTTTATTAATTAATGCATTTCTGCCAAATTATTTTAAATATTTATATTAACTTTGCCTTTGTTGATTCAACTCAGTTTAAAAGCCAATATTGAATATGTAAGTAATGGCATAGAGCGTACATTTGAAACACTACAGATTTTTTGTCCTCCATAAGAGTGGAAACACTAGTTTTGTAAGTACAAATGAACCCCTATGGCATGTTTTGTATGAGTTTATCAACTGTGTGCTGCTGCACCTTCTCCACCTATTGTTGGCCACTGCAGGTGGGACATCTTGGGAGCCGTCATTGGTACTGAATGTGGAACCCTGGAATCTGGCTCAGCTATGGTATTTCTCAGAGATGGAGAAAGAAAAATATGTACTCCATACATGGACACCACAGGTTATGGGAACTTGAGATTTTATTTCAGTATGGGTAAGTATAAATTACTAATGTAATACAAGATATGAAGCATGTGAGATTTGTATTGTGCAGTGCTCCACAGTTTAACAAGTCTCATGTGGAGAAGCATCTTCTTGTCTTGCATACACTAATTTCACTCAGTGCCCCTTAAGCCATACCTAGAACAGACAGTCATACCTTCGTCATCTTTAGAGGTTTTACAGGCACCTCTTGTATCCTCCTGTAGCCATATCCATGTAGGCCCTGGTGCTAATCCATCTGAGAGTTGCACAAGAGGATGAGATGTGAGTAGCATAGAGGTGGGGCAGCCTTCCCTCATGAACCCATGGAATAGTTTCACCTCCAAAGCTCTTACTCCGTTCATGAAATCCTTCCTCTGCTAGTATGTTGGCCCAGGGTGAGATTCACGCTGAGTGTGCTACGGTCTTGGAGGAGATGTGTTCTACGTGTGGCAACCCTCATGAAAAGCACTGGTGTGGTGCTAGCATCATCTGTGGGCCTTCCTGACTGGGGCAAAGTACAACATCAGTCATTTACCAGGGCTAAAAAAGCTGCCAGGAGCCAAACCTGTCCTGTCACTTCCCCTCCATGCTGTTGTTGTCAGTGCAACTGCACTAGTTTGATGTTGCAACAGACCAAAATCCCCATGAACATGGTAGTTAATGCTCCGGTATTTTTCCAGAACTTTTATTTTGCACATAAAGGAAGTTCCATGAGGTTATTCTCTCAACACCATGTTTAGAGAAAGTGAGGATTTTTGCTTAAAAGAGAATAATAGAATAAAAAAGGAGGAAGCAGAGAAAAAACCTGTGACCTCCACAAGCAACCTTCTGTATCAACAAGAAAAAACACACTTTATTTAATGAGGGGAAGACCTCATGTTGTTGTCCTAAATTGTTGCACATCTCCTCTGTGTTGCATGAATTATGAATAAAGCACAGGAAAAAGAGGATGCTTTTTCCCATTTCTTCCAAGCATTACAACACCTGCAAGAGAAACAGGAAAGAAATTTTGTCAACCTTCTGAACTTAGGAGAGAAGTTGTCAGCAGATGCAGACACGGGATAGCAGGATATTGTTTGAAAAACGTATTCCGTGCGTATTTTTAAATTAAATAAACAATTGTTTAAACATTCAGGCAAGAAGAATATTTGAAAGGACAAATTGATGTTCCTTATTACAGCATAAAACACATTAAAAATGCACATCTTATCCAGTTCTCTGGCCTTCTTTTCCTAGTCCATTAAAAGAACTGTCTGGTTATAGCAAAAAAAAAAAAAAAGCAGAGAAAGTGTTCCAATATGTGCAATCTTTCTACTCTGCAGTCTTTTCGAAGAAGCTTTGTTATTCTGTTTTTATTTCTCTTTCGTGATTTTTTTTAATACCTGCAGTAACCATACTGTACAGGGAAATAATTAATTAATAATTCCTGTTTCAAATACAGAAACTTTGTTTTAAAAACTTCTTTTCTAGAGTACCAAAGTTGTGTGATGATGTTCATCTTGTAACTATAATGAAGAACGTAATGCTCATATTTGCCAATACATCCACTCTTTCACAGAATCTGAATGAGTATTTTGGGTTCTACTAATAGGAAAACATTTCAAATGCTGCCCTCTTCCAGTTGGGCAAGCATTCCACTTGTGTTTTGAGTGGTACAATAGATTCTATCCAGCCAGCCACTCCTTTTAGGATATGGTGTAGATAGTAGAAGGAGCAGCACAACAAATAGGGCACACAGCAGTCTTTCTCAGCTCCTACTTAGAGCAAGTTCTCAGCTGCCAAACTATCATCTGAGAAGTATTTAAGGTACTGTGACTGTGCCTACATGTGTGACTGCATGACCTGTGAGCAGTAGATAGCAGTTTACTGATGAGAACTGAAAAGCAGAGCATTTCTATGTAAATAGAATTTAAAGCACACAGATAGAAGCATTGCTTGAGGCACAGCATTTTCTATTTAAATTGTTTTGATAAGCTGATTAAAAGAGGTACTTGAGGTTTTCGTAATCGTCAACCCCCTTGATCTCTGCCATGGTGTATCTGATCAAACAGTTCCTATACACTGTGTCCTTAGGGATGGTGTTCTTTTGTTTCAGATCCCAAGTTAAATAGCATCTGACTGTAATTATTTTCATAATTAGGGCTGCATATATGATTCTACTTTCCATTAACAAGGGCTTCAATTAATTTTTTTTCTCACTCAAATATGCATTGTACAGGGGGAACTTGTGATTCTGGAGAATCCCATGAAAATGATGTCATACTGTATGCCAAAATCGAAGGCAGGAGGGAACACATACCTCTTGATACCCTGACCTATGCTGCTTACAAGGTAAATTATCGTAAACAAAGCAGGTGGATGGGATGGACAGACCATTCTCTTTTCAAGCCATCACAGGAATATTGTGTGTTTAATTCCACAGGGACACTCAAATGTGACCTTCCCAAACACATAAATCATCTGCAGAGTTGAGAGCAATCAGACACTTTTGCAGCACAGCTCTGAAGTTACTGGTGGTCACTCCAGCCCCAGGCAGTGCAGTGCTGGCTGGGGCTGGGGAAACAGGCAAGCAAGCAAGCAATGGGAAAAAATTGTCAGTTATTAGCTGAAAACTTCAGTGGTTACATCTCCTCACAAAAGATTACTCTTGCTTCCACTCAAGCTCATTCTAGCCACAGTGTGATACTGAGGAGGTCCTGAGAGGGTCATTCATGGTGGGATCAGGGACTGGGAGAGGGTCTGCAGTGATGAGGGCACAGGCTCAGCCATGGGAGGCAGCTGCTGGCACAGTGCGCAGGCAGCATCTCCTCTGCCCAAAGTGCAGCCACCTTCCAGCCACATCCACCACCCTCAGACAGGACAATAAAGACCTTGAACTTGCCTTCAGGATCCTTCTTGTCTAGGGCAAGGGAGCACTTAGACCAAATCTACCCTGAAAAATCTAGCCCTGAGGTCTCTTTATTCTGCTGCTGTAAAACGGGCAAAATCTGGTATTTCATACATGTGCATGTAGACGTACTAGATATTGAAATGCAGGGTGCCCCCATAGTCTGAGGGAAGTTTGATGGTAAAGATGCCGCTGATTTCAAGCACAGGTCTGTGTGAATTTTGTCTGTAACTTTAGCACTTAGAAACCAAATGTTTACAGGGTTTGGCCTGAGTTCGGTTGAGTCACTTGCATTGTTTCATTGTGCATGGCTTCCCTCCTTGCCTGCTTCTGTGTGAAAGACAGGGTAGAACTTTTGTAAAACTAAGGAAATTGTAATTGTAAATTAATAAAATATTAATTAGGGAACTCGGGGAGAGATAGGATCTGAAATTACATGGAATTCATTGTGGAGGTTTTTTAAAACAAGCAGTTTTAGAGCTGACATCCTCTTTTGGCATAATAAAGTTCTAATTATGTTGCTTTAGGACAAAGGCTAAGCTTTGTGAGGCAGTGTTTTCATTTATTTCAGCAACATAACATCCTCCCCACTTATGCCTGTGAACCCCTGCTGTTACTCCATTCTCACGTATCCAGAGCAGACATGCCCCTACCCTGCCTTAGCTTCTGTGAGCTGTAAGACTCCAGGACAAACATCACCTTCCCTTCCCAGCTGGAATGGACAACATAAACCTGCCCTTCTCAGAACACAGAAGATGCTGTGCCTTTACAACCAAACAATCCAATCCCTCTGAGGTGATAAGCATCACTGGTACCCACACAGTGTGCTAATAGCTATCCATATAATAGTAAATGATTTTATTTGGGATCATGTGTGGAAAAAGGTGGCTAAAAACGTTAACAAAATGAATCAAGGAAAGAGAATAGCACATTTGGTGCAGCACAATTAGAGTTGCTTTTTTATTTTAAATGGTACGTTGTGACCTTTTTCAGCTTATTTAAGCATTATTTAATTTCTTTTGAAGGTGCCATCTTTGGTTTCTGTTGTAATTAGTCCGGACCTGCAGACTCCTACAACCAAATTTTGCCTGAAGCAAAAGAGTCACCAAGGCCACAACAGGAATGTCTGGGCTGTGGATTACTTCCATGTCCTTCCGGTGCTCCCTTCCTCGGTGACTCACATGATCCAGTTTTCCATCAATTTGGGTTGTGGAACTTATCAACCTGGTAACAGGTAAAACCGGCGAGATCATTCTTTTGGTTATCAGCTATCTAATATATTTTGGTTTATAAAATCTATATAAGGATTTTTAAATCTTTTTTCAAAAGAAGGGATCCACTTAATAATGACAAATATACGCTGCTCAAAAGCTAATGTTTCTCCTGATCTTTACAGGCCCAGATTTATGTAACTCACGTGCAATAAAGAGTCATTTAATAGCTTTCCAGGTCAAAACTTGCTTTCCTTAGCCCGTTATTCTGAAATGTGCTCATGATTTCTGAGTGACTTTTGCTTCAATTTCTAATGGGTATGAGATTTACTTCTTAATACTGTGTAAGGAGGAAAGCATTAAAGGCAGCAGCAGAAACCTGCCCTGCTGACCTCTCTGAGATTACTGATGCCACAAGCATATCTAATCCTTGTAAGACTGGTGATAAATGACCCTCATCTTAATGACCATCAGTGTGACGAGCTCACTGTCTGTAGGTTGATCACAGAACTCTTTTGCTGGCTTTACTTCTTCTGGACATTCAGTGTGAATTTTTCCATGGGAAAAGGAGAGAAGGGAGTAATTTTAGGCTCTGTGTTTCGTAGAATCATGGAAATGTTCGTTGGAAGGGACCTTCACAGGTTATCTGGTGAAACCTGCTGCAGCAGGAGGAATTGTTACTGGGCAGGTCGGACATAGCTCTGCCTATCAACAACTTGAAAAATCTTAATCTATGGACACTGTACTACCTCTCTGAGTGCCCTGCTCAAGTGATAAAGTACAGTAAAAATGTACAGTACAAAACTGTGAAACCATGTCTTTATAATTATTGTCCTTTGTAGTGTGTCTGACACCACCGAGGAGAGTTTGACTCTGGTTTCCTTGTGAGTGCCCTCTGCACCATCACAGGATGCTGTAGCTCACCCCTCCTCGCCAGGCTGAGCAAGCCAGCTCCTCAGCTCATCCTGGCTTGGTGCTCAAAGCCACAGACAGCTTGCCCATCCTTTAGTCCGCTCTCAGAATTCTTAATATCCTGCTTCAAACAGGGAACCTAAAACTAAACTGCCCACTGTCCCTCTTCCATTATATACATATGAGAATATTTATCCTGATATTTTATGAGGCTTAAGCTACTTTGTATTTTGCAGAGTTGAGAGTTTCAAGTAAGAGACTAGGAGTGCTTTTTTTGTGTCCCATGGCATCTACTTCCAACTGGAAAGGGCTGCATTAACACGGACAGTTCTTGTATCCATGCAGCGTAGCAGAATTCAAGAGGAGGCAAAAATCAAGGCACTGCACTTATACTTGATAGGAAGAGAAGGCAGCAACATTTTCCTACATGAAAAGTGAAAACTTTGCCTGTAAACACGCCTGGCCAGTAAACATGTTATATAAAGTCTCTGTCTCGATCTGTTTTCTGATGGAGATTAGAATATATTTTGAAAGATTAATATCCTTCATTCTGTTTCTGAGGGAGAAGTGAGCTTCTTCATAACTAAAGAAGCATTAGATCACCATTTTTCCTATTTGTATTTCCCAAATACTGCAGCGTTTCACATCTCCCAGTCTGCAGCATTATTCATAATGCTTTCATTACTGCAAATGTGAGAGACTCATACTAGATATTGGCAGTAAATATGAACCTCTAAGGTATCTCTACAGCTAAATGTGAAATAAATCAGTCAAAACCTCCATAAACTCTTTTAATAGATACGATATCGCAGTGATACAATATCACATTTAAATAAAGTAATATTGTCAGCAAATTATCATAAAAATAGAAATTCAGGATCCAATAATTTAATATTGAGGGGATGAATTATTACTTTTATAATGTTCCACTGACATTACTTAAAATAAAACAGAATATTACAAGCTAATTACATGGAGGAAATGACAAGAATAATTCAGTAAAATACTAAATCTGTAGTAAATCAAGCACTTTCTATATTACTTTTTCAAGGTCTTTTGAGTGTAAGGCATCTAAGGATTTCCCTATACTCATAGGTTGTAAACAATTTGAAGGTTTTTTTTACCCAGGAAAGAGACAGCTCATGCATGAACAGCTAGTGGTCTTTTACCACCTTCTGCAGATGTAATAGTTAGCAACTGCAGTTATAGGTGTCCTGTGCTCTCATCATGCCATCTAGCTCTGATTAATCCAAAGCCTCTCCTCATGTCTGAAACTATTTCAATATGAAATATAAAAGTAATGCAGTTCTTCTAGCAGCAGCAGCATAAAAACACTGGCTAGATGGTGGCCCAACAAAAACCGTATTCAGGCAATCCTCAGTCTAAAAAACTTTGGGGTTTTAAACACTCATGAAACCTTGTCTCATGTTTGCATTTGCAGGATTTTTTTAATTCAAATTCTGCTTAAAATTATTTCTTGTTTCCTCATCAGTTATTAGAAATAGCAGATTTGGTGTTTTTCCAACATTGGTACTTCTGCTTTGAGATCTATGTCAGGTACCCTCATGGTGTCTTTCTCCTTTCTTTCCTTCAATGTGTTACCAGTGTCAGCTTGGAGTTTTCAACCAACCATGGTCGCTCGTGGTCGCTGCTCCACATGGAATGTCTGCCTGAGACATGTGCTGGGCCTCACCTGCCCCACAGCACCATCTACGCCTCTGAAAACTACAGCGGGTGAGAGTGTTCTCTGCAAAACTGAGATGCAAGATCAGAGATATGAATTGTAGGTGGCAGGAGAAAGCAGCAAAGCACACAACTCTGTGTGCTCTCTCATCATTCATTTTTGACTACCTGGGAACAGCAAGGAAGGAGTGTTTTGATCTCCCTGGCTACCCAGTAATGAAACTTGAAATGTATAGGGCTGCTTCTGTGGTATAACAATAATTTTTTGATGTTAAAGAGAAATTCCAAAAACTCCACTTGTGGGCAGCACGTTGATAAGAAGAAGAAGAAAACTTTACCTTGTCAAAGCCATAAAAGTTTTCTTCTTGGTCAGAAAAAATACTACTTAATGCTGTATTTACATCCTCAGGCACATTTACTCCCGTGGAATCCCAGTACCGGGTTACAGTGAAGCACATCCTCTGTACTTCTGCAGATGGAGATGGTTATTAGTGTCACTTTCTTGGATCAACCCTTCTCAGTATTAGGTCTCTTCTCTACTGTTCTCACTGAAAAATGAACTGTGGCATTTTGCTGCATAGCACAAAATCCCTTGGTATCCCAACTTCCATAACACTTAGAAGGTGCAGCTGAAGCCTTGCTATGATCTGATGACACACAGCCCCTAGTCCCATACAATTTTCATAGGAAGCATTGCCCATGGTGTATGCAGGAAGTGTGGCCTCTGTGCACGATAGAGAATGATGGCCCAGACTGCAGCATGCCAAATCCTCTGCACCTCTCCTCGCCCTCTGAGGGTTTTCACCAAAGAGTTCAGCCCTGCTGAAGGTTCAGTTTAGGAGATATTCATGGGGATGGATAAGCTGCTACAGCAAAGGAACTTGAGGTCTCTGCCAATTTCCTGTATTCCTATGGGGGGAAATGTCTGGGCTTTATAAGACAATAACTAACATTCATATATGGATTTCTTATTTTTAATTTGTGTTTTCTAAAGCTGCTGTAAGTTTATGCTTCATTTGAGCAGATTTTAAAATTAAGCTTCTCACAAAGCTTCCAGAATACATAAACATATCTGCAAAATATGCAGTTGCTTAATAACAATCAGTGTAAAATGCTAGAGTCTGTTATGTCTTTCAGGTGGAACCGAATAACTATTCCTCTTCCCAACGCTGCACTAACAAGTGACACCAGGATTCGATGGAGGCAAACAGGACCAATCCTTGGAAATATGTGGGCAATCGATAATAGTTAGTATTCTTATCCATGATCATGACACATCAGGAAAGTAAATTTTATATGCTGCTCTAAGTAAACATATTTTCCACAATCACAAGTCAATGAATTAACAGTTTGTTAAATTCCTGTTATGTTTAGTTGTATTTGGTAGCAGGTGCATTTTGAAGCTAGAGAGAGATTCTGCCATTAGAAAAGACAACAGTCTAGTAGATTTTTTTTTTTTTCTGTTTAATTGAATGCTTTTCAGGAAAAAATTTTGGTGGTAGGGGTGTACTATAACATTTTTTCTGTCTGCTTAGTCCTAATTACATAAATAAGTTCTACATTGGCTGTTAAGGATATGTACTGCACCAACCTAAGCAACAGGAGCAGCATCTGGGACATATTTTGCTCCTGGACATAGAAGATCATCTTCAAGCAAGGCTGCTACCAAAGCACTGACAAAACCTTACATTGTTTACCATATTTTCAGGGGGAAGTGCCTTCTGTTTCAGGGAACTGTTCTTCTCTTAGAAAATTATTTTTCACAGACCTTTTCTTTAAGTGGATGTGAAGAAATGGGAGAAGTTCATGTTGATCCATATTTATATGACTTATTACAAAGGAAAACCAGGACCAGAATTAAAAAGGAATACTTCCAAGGGCAGTAAAAAGTATTTAGGAACACAGGGTTAAGTGTATGAAATGCAGAAATAAGTACAATTGAAAGGGCTAACGAAGTGTAATTGCAAAATATTTTGCTCGCTTGTTAACTTTAAATTATTTGGAACTAAGTAAGCTACATTCAGAATTTGTTTGCTTAGATGTGTGAAATACCTAATTTAGAGATTTACGCTGATGTGCAATAGCCTGTGAAATTTTGTAGTGATTCCCTGAAAGGCTTGCTATGGTGCCTAGGAATGGTAAATATTTACATTTTGCAGAATGCCTAAAATATATTGATGCCTAGTACTGACAAGAAAATCTTGAAGCTGTTAAAGTAATATCATAAAGGAAATTTTGTCAGTAAAAGTAAAGAAAATTGTTCTCTTAATCATAATAGGAAGTAACATCATCTTGATATTCTGGACATAGTATTAATGCTTCTCTTTAGGGATGTGATATACATCAAAAAGAAAGTAAAATTAAGGGAAAAGATAGGTGTATAAACATGAGAAGATGTCTGTGAGTATCTAATTAGATGAGTTGCTAGCTAAAAAAATGCAGACTCTAAGTGTTGGAGACACTCATAATGTTTCACAGAAACCACAGCAATATGAAATTGATCCAAGAATACAAATTCCTTACAACAGAACAAAACAAGATTTTGAAAATCATTTGACAATTCATTTATCTGTACAATCTTTGCTCATAGAACATAATACAACTCCATGAAAAGATGCTGCATGTTCCTGTGTGCACAATCTCAAGAAAAGGTTTACCAACCATCTGCCTAGAAAGTGCCTGCTCTGAATTTGAGGTGCAGAACCACGACACAGGAATCAAATCTTAGACATATTTCTGAGGTTTTGAATGCCTCCTTTGTTAAATACTAGTGGTACTGAAGCTTTACACTGTATTGTAGGGAAAAACTTGTAAATATTGGCAAGCCGCTCAAATTCTTGAAGAGAAAAGAGTTTCAGAGATTCAGCACTCTGACTTTTTGCTTCACAACTGTTTCCTATGTGAATTAAGTTTTAAATGAAATCTGGAATCTGGCCATCTTTCAGAAACTCTGGAAAAATGCCAATTGCCATAAAGTTTTTTCATTTTGAATGACATCATTATATCTTTAACCCTTCTACTTTTACCACCCCCTCAAAAAGACCTCAAAAGACACAAATAAATTAAACAGACAGAACAGAATTTTTGCACCTTGAGAAGTGAGAAAATCTAGAAATCACATGAAATCTGATGAGGACTTACTTATAGGGAGTAGCTAACAGGGATTTAGAATGCATCTGCTAGGGAGATGTTATAATGTTGCTGTGATGGGCAACATTATAAAACTAAGAAAAGGAAGAAGTACAGCTTAGAGATTATTTCAAATTGATGGCTATTTCTTCCAAATGTTGCGATGCAAGTGGATAACTCCAAGTAATAGGAATTCTTCAACAGAAAATATGCCACTCTTCATGGTTAAGGCCTTTTAGTATATTGTATTGAAATAATATTGCCCACAAGTTATGACTTTTCTTTATTGTAGTGCAAGAGATTATACTGAGATTTTCTAATCTTTCTATCCTTTGTATTTTTCACAAAATGTCAACAATGTTAATTAGGAGTCATAAAGCAAAAGAGCAAAACAAGCGTGGTATATTTTTGATCACTTAGGCTGTGGGATTTTTGTTCCATTTAAAAGAATCAATGAAAGAGTACGATAATTAATGTTATTTAAGACATATTAGGGCTGGTTCTCATTCTCCTAAATCCAGCAAAGTAAAGTATGTAGATTTCAATGAGAGAAGCAGTGACATATTTTTTAAATCTACAAGACTGCTACTGGAATGTACCAAAATATAGATTGGATTAATGTCTCTGAACTAACATGAAGGGAATGTCAATGAAAAATAATGAAAAAGGTCAATGCCTACCAAATTATCTGCTCTCATTCACAGACTAGTAATTAAAACAGTACTAGTGGCCACAGTAGTGTGTCTTTAGCGACAGATGGACGTGACACATTAAATAATAAATTATCCCTGACTTGACACAGTCAAATGCTTTGTATCCTTTCATAGACGTTTTCTAGGCAGTGGGATTAAGATAAATACAATAATTGTACAATCAGGTCTGTACACTTTCTTATATTCATCATATTTTGTTCATCACATAGCATAACCCTCCATTTAACTGATTTCTCTTCTCTGCAGTTTATATTGGTCCATCTTGCCTCAAATTCTGCTCAGGGCGAGGACAGTGTACTAGAAATGGGTGCAAGTAAGTGTTATATTCAGTACTCATGTTCAATTTCTGTCACAGAGTTCACTTGGTAGTGTAAAAGTTGAAGTGATTTTCATTTCAGTCCTTGCTCTTTTAGATGACTAAATATAAAACTAGTATAACCCTCAAAATTCATAAAGCTCACTGGAAAGCTAAAGATCAATCTTTCTAAACAGCCACATTTTTATTATTTTTTTTATGATTTTCTTCTGGTATAGTGTCTAAATTCAAGTTCATCTTAAAATGTGCTGCAGAGCTCAGTGATGTATACTTTATACTGGTTATAGAGGTGATTTGTGACTTTATCACTTTTGTATTAAATGTTGGGAAAGAATTACAATTTTAATAGTTTTAATATCCCGTAACCTGAGTATGTCAAGGACAGAAGATCGGCGCTCAACTTTTTCCTGATAGTCTGGCTTGTTAAAAGGGTTCCACTCTAAAAATTAAAAGGTACTTACTCAAAACCAGTAAGAACATTCTAAATATTGGTGTAACTACGTTTGGTATTAACAAGAGTGTGACCCACAGGGCAGTCTTTTTTGTAACTTAATTTCCTGTAACCACATCTAGTATGCTACAGATAAAAGCAAATTGGTCATTTTACATATGAACAACTATAATTATGTCAGCAGGGGTTTTGTTCCAAAAATTAATAAAAATATTTCTGTATTGTGTTATGTGTAGCTTCATGGGGTGTTCATAAATACGTAATTGTTTTTTAATTCAAAAGGAAATACTAGCTAACAGAAATCATTCACTATGCACTTTACCTAAGTAAAGCTCAAAAAGGTTCTTGGGCCATAGATTTGAGAGGGATCTTGTGGGTATCCTCAGTTCATGACCAACTGCAGCCACCACCTTAGTTGACAACCAGCCAAAGACGGGTCACTAGTCGTGCTTTTGCCCCTTCCTCGCCCACAGGTGCGACCCCGGCTTCTCAGGGCCGGCGTGTGAGACAGCATCACAGACCTTCCCCATGTTCATCTCAGAGAGCTTCGCCAGCTCCCGCCTCTCCTCCTACCACAGCTTCTACTCCATCCGCGGGGCCGAGGTCAGCTTTGGCTGCGGCGTCCTGGCCAGCGGAAAGGCCCTGGTCTTCAACAAGGACGGGAGACGCCAGCTTATCACCTCCTTCCTGGACAGCTCCCAGTCCAGGTGAGAGGGAAGGAGGAGTAGCGTGAAGCAAAGGTGTGGGGGAGCCCCTTCCCCTCCAGCTACAGCCTTGTCTATTATGAAACTTGTTGCCTTCGCAGGGTCAAAAAAAACTTTAAAAAACCCCTAGTTCCATGTTTTAATGGTGATTTCATAGCCTTGCCTTTTTTTCCTCCTGCTTTGTAAACAACAGAGTCCAAAACAGACAGGAGAGGAGCTATTGTACAGCTAGGATGGAAAATATGAAATGTTAATATCAAACCTGAGTGTCAAAGCCAAGTGCTAATTAATTATTTATAAGGTTGTGTTTATTTGACAGCTTGTGGCAACTGATTAGATCCATTCACCATCTCTCCCTCCCCTTCAGTACCTAATAAATAATTAAATGCGGTAATGATTGGCATTTTTTTAACTATATGTGCCACAATGCATTACTTGACAATGAAAACAAATCACACGAACAAAACAACATAAGCAATATTTATCAAAATTTGCCTAGATTGAGAAGATCTGAAAAAAAACTGGTTAGGGGAAAAACCAAACCAAACCAAACCAAACCAAGCCAAACAAACAAACAAAAAGCCACTGTGAAAACGATACCCTGCAAATACTTGTGTAATTCTGGTGCAGGTTCCTGCAGTTCACTCTGCGCCTGGGCAGCAAGTCAGTGCTGAGTACCTGCAAAGCGCCCGACCAGCCCGGGGAAGGAGTGCTGCTGCACTACTCCTACGACAACGGGATCACCTGGAAACTGCTGGAACACTACTCTTACCTCAACTACCACGAGCCAAGGTACATGCACGAGTATTGCAAAGAGAGTTATTTGCATGCAGTTACGCTGGTTGTGGTGGTCACTGCAATGCGGAGACTGAGTACGTGGTACAAGAGGGAGTGAAGAGTTTTTATTGCACGCTGAAAGTTACTGTCTTTCTTTACAATTTTGCAGCTGTTCTAGGCACTTCCCATTTTGTCATTCTATAAAAATGAACACATCAGTTTAATGGCTTTCAAGTCTCAGGTGATACAACAGAACAAGCTGAGGCAGTGCAGGATGAGGGATAGGAGTGTACTTGTGGGAAATAGGGGCATGTCTCTTCCCATGAAAGCAGCCACTTGTAAAGAAAAATTAACATAAATTATTTGTAGCTTTGAAGCTATAGATACCCTCAGTACACCATCCTCTGGGATTAGGAGTTTACAGGCAACACAGGACAGCTGAGACAGAATCCAATTGTGAGGATCTCTGCAGGATTGTGAGGATCTCTGAAGTCAGCAGTGAAACTACACCTGCTCCCACTCTCAGGGCAATTGCATGACTTCGTGGCTTTGCCTCTGCCCTGGGCTGGGCTTGGTGCCCTGGGAGAACCTGCTGGTGGTGGTGCCTGGGACTTGCACAAACCCAGAAGAAGTGTAATGAAGAGCTCATCTCATCTAGCAGCACCTATGTTTGATGTCAGATAAGAGAGGAATGTATCTCTTGTATTTAGAGATACATTTGGGACACCATCCACCAAATTTATTAGAGCAATACAAAATCAGGAGTTTCCATGAGCATACCTGTACCAAAAGCCTGGAACAGTCTGGTCTGGGTCTATGCAAACCCTCTCAAACCTGGCAGCAGCCACCTTCGCTGGGAGCTGCAGCAGAGCCAATAAATGCCAATTAAAGGAGATGCTTTGCAAAGGGGCCCAGAAGAGGCAGAACTGACAGTGGCATCACTGGACTCTTTCCAGCAAGTGCATTTCCTGCCCAAGGGCAGCTTTGACCTGGGTATTGCCCTGTGTCTTCTTCTCTACTGAGTTCAAGGAAAACATCTTAGTCAGCCCCAGGGGTGGGACTGTAAATAGCCTGCAAGTCACTTTAGCTACACGTAACTTTCATTATTTATATTTACTGAGCTCAGATGACTGCTTTTTTAAAAGCAACAACAACAAAAATAGATTTATACATTTTGTCAATAACTCAGTACAAAATTACAATACTCAAAGTGTGATTAAGAATATTCTAATGGAAAAAAACCCCCTTGTACCATTACAATTATTTCCTGGGACCTATAAGAAATAAAAATGTAAGAGGAGGACTGTATTTGATAGAATCATTGTAGACTTGAATTTTTGAAGTTCTAAATGTTTCCAAAGGAAAGATGCTACAGACTGGGACACTTATAAGTCATCTTCAAAGTTTCCTTTGCCTGCCTTTGTTATAGTCACATATATATTTTATATGACCCTGTTTCTAATTCTTAGATTCAAGATTACATCTGTAGGAATTATATTTCCCTAAAGGTTTTTAATATATAGCACTATGAAATTTTTATAACAAAAAGGAAAATACATACTCTGGTGACTGATTTTAATGAAATTTAAGATATAAATGTAATAAATTACATAGATGCCAGAGATTTTTTTTTTGCTTTTTGAGGTTAGGTATGAAACACAATTCCTGTTGTTCTGAAAAGGTACAGAGCAAAGTACAATATACACAAGTTAGAGGGATTTTGCCATGGGAAATAGATAGATAGATAGATAAATTAGATAGATAGACAGACATATAGATAAATAGATAGATAGATATTCAGTCTACTCTGGGTAGACAGAAAAATGACATACATACAAACCTGAGGCTAATGCTGGCAATAATTATGAACAAAGCTTCACCTTTTCATATTATGTTGTCTGAAAATAACAGCATTTTTAGTAACATAGATGGACTGCTGCAAAGTTTGGCAATCAGTCTGTATCCACGAGTTTAATTAATCTTCAGTCATACAAAAAAAATTACACATTTAATGTTCCGCTGAAAAGGTGCATTTAATCTGCTAACATTTGACAGCTGCATTTTTCTTCTGAGCAGAACAGCAGTGGCTTTTCAATATTAGGTATGCGCATAGCTTGAAAGAATGAGATCAGAGCAAAGGTCTCCCAGCTGGTTTTTAAGAAATTTAATGGTGGCTGGTAATGTAAGTAGGAACACTTTTCTTCTCTGCAGCAGAAAATTCATTAGCAGGAATCCCCCTCCCTCTCCATCTATCTCCAACAAATCAAAGCCAGACAGGAGAAGCTGTTACAACTGGAGGTGTAGTCAGGTTCTGCATACTAACATATGTGCCATGCATGGTGGCTTACACCTGCATGTTTAAATTGTGTTAGCTTAATCCCTTGGGATGGGGAATTTATTTTAACGTGTGTTAAATATTTTAACATCTGATATGTGTATCAGTGGTGTATGTCATGATTTAGGATTTTCTGTATATTACTGTCTGTGAAGATTAGTGTCCACGTGGGCAAGTTAAGAGTGAAAGGGAAGATACAGGCATCAGAGGCAGCCACCAGCAGAGAAATATGCCTTGGATTATGGCAGAGCATTAGCTCACACAAGTGCCAGGTGCTTCACAGTGCCTGCTGGCTACCCTGCTCCTCCTAGCCAGGGTATCAGCTTTCTTCAGGCTCACGCCCCTGAATCATGGCAGAAAAAAGCATTTTAGCATCTGTAGCAATTTCTTGTCATTTGTTCCTTTAAAAAAATGACCCAAAAGGTTATGGAGTTGCTTCTTATGAGAGAATCCTTGGTAGAAAAGAAGCTCTTGCAGTTTAGTCATGTGCCAGAGAGCAGTGAGGCCTGGTCTTTCTCTTAGAAGGGTATGAAGTCACTCAAACATATTTATTTGAGTGTAAAGGAAATGTATCTACTTATCATACTTAAAGTGTATACTGTGCTGATCTCATGCCACTGGGACATGGCCATGTCACCTCTGGCTGTCACTCCACACTTCTCTCTCCAGTCTATGGTCAGCAGAAAGCAGCTCCTAGAAAAGCCAGACAGGACTTTTTCAGTGCTTCCCACCTGTTTAGCCAAGCTCTTAGATTTTTTTCTGATTTATGGATTAATTTATTCTTCTTTAAAATGAATGTGACACTAAACAACAGTATTATAAATCTACTCTCCCACAAGGATGTTGTAGCAAGTAATTTTTAAGAGTGTGGTTTTTGCACTAAGAGCACCACAGGCATAAGACCCTTTCATATGCAGAGAACAAAACATTACAACAGGCAGCTTAGAAAGCCTTGAGTGAAAAAACAATTTGGTGCTAGAGTATAAAAAGATGCTTTCAGTTTACCTGATCTATAATTTTATCCACATTTCCTCTAAGAGAGAAAGAAAAGTATCAGCTACATGATGAGCTTGCTGAAAACCCTTTAGCCAGCAAGTAATTGTACCCCAATGGAGAAAAATGTCCCTGTTGCCAGTCTGTCTCACAGCTGACGTGGCTGTGTGGGGTACCATGGTCTTAGTGATTTATGGAGCTTTCAAGCAAGTGTCATTGCTGTGGCAATTAATGCATAATCCTGCTGCAGTGTATGAAAATTGCTCCTGGAAATTCGATAATACTCTTAATTTTCTTTGCAGTTTGTCAACTCTAGGTGTGTTGACATAGCTGCCATGACAAATCAGGTGACCTTGCATACCAGAAGCACCTGGGATCCACTTCCAGTTGCATCTCTATGCAGCTACAAAAAAGGAGTGTCTGTCAAAAAAGACTACACCTAATCACACTCTCTGACAAGATGAACTTTTTTCACTTGATTGTGGCAATTTACAGGGCTGGGTTCTTCTAGGACAAGAGCACCACTAGAATGATGTCAATACTATGTGGGAAATGCAGATATTTACAAGATGCATATCTTGAGATCCGGATAAAACCCATTGGGTCTGATGAAAGGGAACTGGAATTCTTAAATCCTTGTCAACTCATTATTCCTTTGTTAATTTACACCTTTAAATTTACCAAGAGCTCCACAGTGGAAGCAAAAATTACAGATTTGGTAGTAAATCTTTCTGGTGGCTTTTGCACATGACAGTTAGTTTTCAGTAAACTGTCCCTGTCATTGGTAGCAGCTATACCAGCAGATGTTACAGTATTTGTGGGCTGAATTTACCCCATGATTTTTGGAGTCAGTAAGGAAAAATTATGTCCCCATAGAATTATTACAAACAGCAAAAACTGGCAATAATCACTTTGTTTTGTTTTCCAGAATAATTTCAGTGGAGCTGCCTGAAGATGCAAGGCAGGTTGGCATTCAGTTCAGATGGTGGCAGCCATATCACTCCTCTCAAGGTGAAGATGTGTGGGCAATCGATGAAATCATCATGACCTCCATGCTTTTCAACAGCATCAGTCTGGACTTCACCAACCTGGTTGAAGTCACACAGTCTCTGGGGTTCTACCTGGGAAATGTTCAGCCCTACTGTGGACACGACTGGACTCTCTGGTGAGAAACATGCATTCTTTCCTGTTCTACTTTTGTTTTCCTTGTCTATTCATCCTGCTAAGGATCAAATGACTGCTGCAAATGCATTTTTCTGGTAGCTATTCAGAGTAATAATATGTCTCACCCTCACATCGTGGACAAAAATACAGTCACTAATCTCATTGCCGTTAGCAGTAAGTTTTTCACCTCTTTGCAGAGGTTTATTTTTCTTGGGCACATTGAATGTAGCACTCTTTTTCCATGAAATATTTAAAGAATATCCTATTAGAAAAAATCAGAAATATTTCATAATCTTCATTTAAAATTCAGGCAGGGTAACATGGATATTAAAGTAATGAAATAATCTCTTAAATACAGGCTGAATATTTTCTAAGTGATGTTAAGGTCTGTGTACATAGCCATTATATTGTAATCCAGAAAGCAAAGGCAGCAGAATATAGGCAGAATGACATTATCCATTTGTAGTTGCTTTGTCTGGTATTATATACACCTAGTCATTTGCACTGTGATCAGCATTATGACATATTGACATCATACCCCTCAAAGGAAATAATGGCAAGAGAAGCAAAAGAAGGGGAAAACAAAGGAAAAAAAATGTTAGGATTGCATAAATATAAGCTTTTTAACTAAAACATTAACATGCTTCACAAAAAAAAGTCTGGAGCACTTGAGGAAACATTTGGAATTAATACACATACTTTCAATTTAATCTGTGTGTTTTGATTAAAACCAAATAACAGTTTCATGCTAGTCTGATCAACCTATAAAACCAGTATAGTTTTAATTGGCATAGAAATATTTCTTTGGAGAAAGTACAATCATAGTAATTACAGAAAAGCTGAAGAAAATAAAATAATTTTAGCGTCCCCATGGACACTCAGAGAAACACTGTTGGAATTTTATTAACAAGTATCTCTGAGCAATCTGATTTGACTTCCTGATCATCTGTCAAACTAAAAGGAGTTGGATTAGCAGTAGGAACAACACCAAATGTGTCTTAGCACTGATAATGAGGCAGTAGAAGCACCATTAACCACTTTAATAAGGACAGGGAAGGTACTCACTGCTCATTAAAATGAAACAACATGTTAGGGCTCAAACTGTTTGCATCTTCCTCATCAAAGAGTTGGAATGAAAGCCTTTTAATGACATTGTTTTCCCTTTGTACTTTTAAGACCAGTTTATCATGGGGAGGGCAGATAAGATAGCAGAGGTTCCACTCCTTTCCTCCCATGACTCTAAATCAGAATCAAAATAATAAAAGCTAAGCTGAATTCTCCATCCCATATGCTGCTGGACTAGGATTTGTAGTGCTCAGTCATAGTAGAAACATTGAAGTTTCCGTGCATCAAATAAAGAATCAAAGCCTTCCTCACTATTTATGTCTAAGTATTTTTCATTATCACTGGAAAACATGAACTCTATCCTTCACTGACCTTCCTTCTCTCAAGGGAAATTTTTAAACTTACACAAAGTCTGTACAAATGGTTGCTAGTTAAATTAATTATTGTTGGGTTTTCCCAGCTGTGAGTACATTTGGTTCTCATTTTCTAACTCATAAGTTTCTAACTCACAAGCAGATCTTGCAGTAGCACTGGCAACATCCTCTTGAGAACAGTCTGACAACAGCTTTTTCATTAGTACAACTATGGGAAATATGCTATCAATCATTTTACAGGGTGTCATCCCCAGGCCCATTTTCACAGAATTGCTTTTAATTGTCTGTTAGGCCTCCATTTCTGCTTCAGAACCTATAAAATTGAAACATTTATCCTTAAAATTGGAAAAAAACGGGGGAAGGATTTTTTTTTTTAAGAGACAGATTATTCTTTGCCATCCCTGGCTTCATTAAAAAAAAATTAAAAAAATTGTTGATAAACATATGTTTTGATCAAAGGTGATTTTTTAGTATTTTCATGGTCTATGTCTGAACAGTCATTTTATTTGATTGTCATCATCATTGTCATTTGGTTTCAGAATGGATCCTTAACTTTATTACATCAAGTGTATTGGTTGTACTGAAAGGACTCTGGAACACTTTTAAAAGAGGAGTTTGATGATGTACATTAATTCATCACTTCTCCAAAATGCTCATATTCAGGCAAAGTTCTGAACCAAATGTCTCTGGAGTACTACAGGCTATATATACAGGCACTTGCTGAAGTTCATTTAAATATTGATAAGTATGCTAACACTATTTATATATGAATAAACTGTCTTCAGTCAGATTACAGCATTATGATTTAATTCGGTGTAGCAAACAATAGTGTCCCACAGTCCCTGGAGAAGCCTGGGGAAGACTGTAAACCTGCCTTGTCATAAACTATCTTTATGGAGCAATGTCATACAGTGGTCCTACACCAGCTGGGTAGTTTACCAGTGTCTTAAATGTTTTGTTGTTTTGAGTAATTGTTACTCTGTAGCATGCAGAGAGTTTCTTTCAGGTAATTGACTCAACTATATTAATAATGTTAATACGTTTAGGAATTATTTAGTAAAGTATGTATGATGAGATGCAAAAAGGCACAAACACCCCTTGCTTTTGATGGCAGCAAAGCTGTGTCTGGTGTGAGCATTGGGCCATTGTGTCAATATTTTCAGTCAATGCAGCTTTACAAAACAAGCTGCATCCGTGTGGCTTTTCAGTATTCCTAGAAGTACCAGCCTTGAAAATATGGTAACTCTGGGGGTCTCAGAGCAGTTTGGAGCAATGCAGTTTGGCTGACATTGACTGTGATACCGTTCCCAGAAGTACCAATTAGCTGGCAGTGCTCGGAGGCAGAGTGATTGTTCTGAGGGCACCTATGGGTATTGTGTTACTGTGCCTCCGCAGGTCTAATTATACACGTGCCAGAAACCCACTCACAGCAACAAATTTATACAAAAATGAAGCCTCTGCATTCTCATTTCTGAAGATTTTTTAGTTAATTATTGTTACGCCAGGGACAATACTTCATCTTTTACAAAATACAGAAAGGTATTCAGCTGTGTGGCTCCCAGAACAAAGAAAATATTTGGTATTCCAGCGAAAGAGCATACCCCTAACCACATACATGAGAGATCTGGAGAGCAAAGAAGTGACAAGTAAGGTGGAGCCCACAACTTTAATGCTTCTTGTGTTCAGCTGGAGGCAAAATGTGGATGATGAAGGACTTTGTGTACCTGTAATGTGATTTCCTTCCCTTAAAAGAACTTCTTATAAAGCATCACATACTGCCTGCATCCGAACACTAGCTTCTTTTTCCACATTTCTTTAATATGCATTTTAAAGAGCTGTTTTGACTTTTTGACTAACTTAATATACTGTGCACAATATCCAGTGAGCTAAGCTATTAAATTAAAATAAACACTAAATTTAAAATATTTTAATCATGACCTGAATGCTACCAGAAAGAAAATATTAGGGTTTAAGACTTTTCTTTTTCTTATTTTATTTTTCAGTATTGAATAAAGGGAATTTTTGTGAAGACAAGAGCAAAATGTAATATTTAATTCTTTGTCCCTTTTTTCACTATGAGTCCTTTACTTCTCTTCTATTACTTTGGGAAGACAGCTTCTGGTCAGATGTTTCATCAAATTGTTGAGTTTCAACTTCTTTATTCTGTTCAGATAAGATTTAGGTAATTGTGATGTACTCCTGTGCCCAGGTTTTTGTGTGCAATGCCAAATCCTCTTCCAAAGCAGTGCTACACATATCTTTCAGCTGATTACACCGCACATGTTTGAGCGATACCTGAAGAGCCGGGTTGTATTTATTGGCACAGATTTCCCAGCAGGGCTTCAGCCTGTGTCAGATCAAATTAGCTTTCACTTTTAAATTTGCGGACTTTTGTCATTCTCTAAAATACAAGATAAAGTTTAGAAGAAATTCAGGCATTATCCAGACAAGTTCTTCTGAGATGCATTCAGTTCTAACCACAAAGCCACAAACCATAGGTTGCCGGCTGGACTACTGATGATTGTACATTATATTCTCTACTCAACTCAAAATTATCCTTCCTGTTGAGAAGGAAAACACTGACAACATCAACTGAAAGGGCAAACACTTCAGATACAGTTTTCCAAGACAATTTACTGCCTTGTACTGCCAGTTGCCCACAACAGTACCCTTGTCCCCTCACAGTGAAGGGAGTGTCCATCCACAGTCACTTTGGGCTGCTGAGCGACAAGACAAATTGAAAAATTTTATGTAATGTCATGAGCTTGATCATCCTTTAGGAAATCGAGTCACAAAAAGTAATGTCAGAGAGTAGAAAGCAGCCTGGATCTTAACTTATGCCAAGTAACAGAAATTTGATAATGACAAAACTAATGTCAGCTTTCAGTAATTTCTTCTAGAGCTTTAAGGTGGGGTGCTGACATTTATGGTTTAAGTGCTCTCTCTGGAAAGGACTCTATAGAAAACAGTGTAGGTGAATTAATTTAAGAGTCCTAAGTGACACTGACTTGTATTCCTTGTCCTCACACTCCCTTTGTCGTGACCTTGAATATACAGGAGTAGAAGCTAATATGTTCTACTGTATTGTATTTAAAGATTATGATTTCTTATTTAAGATAATGAACTGTAGCTTACTCACTCATAAGAGCAACCTTGAACTAGATGATTCTCTTCATCACCACTGTATTGAATGTAGCTTTTTTTTTTTCCCATGATGATTTGCAGTGATTTTCTTTAAAGAGAGACAATCGCTTTTCTAAATTGTTCACATTTAATAATAGTCTTAGAAAATATTGAAGCTTGAAAGGACTACAGTACTTCTGAAGACACTAAGTAAACATCTCAAACTAAGGAGAGGGAGGCGATTTTCATTCTATGTGAACTTTCATTAAAATACTCTGTTTTGAAGGCTAGTGAGCAGGATCCAAAGTTTAAGTCGTTATTACTTCCTCTTCATGCCTCCATTGCATTTGAGGTTTTGAATTTGGTTGTTTCCTTTTTTCTTTTGAATAGTGCATAGAAGAAAAAGCTGCATTTAAAGTGAAATAACCTTGGAATTATTATTATTAACCTTGGAACTGTATTACTATATATGTGATAACTGGGTGCCTTGCAACATATATGTGTATGTGTGTTCCAGATATTACTATTGTTCTCCAATCCACTGGAAAACGTAAGTCTTATATCAGTACATCCTACAGAAAAGAAGCCAAGGATAGAAGATTAAATCTGAAACACAGTCAAGAGTCAGTGAATGAATTGCCTATAGGATCACTTGAAAATCAATTAAATGAACAGTCTATGTAATAAGAGTGGTTTAAACTAGATTCTGAATATCTTAACTACCCTGTATTAGAATGAAATTACAAATCTGACTGTGGCATGACCATAGGCAATGGACACTCCAGGGAAATGAACTTTATTTATGTTGTTTTTTCCTTATGTTGCCCTTTGCTAGATCCTAACAAGATCTTTAATACAAAGAGCATATGGTAAGAACTTACAGAATAATTCGGTGTTTCACATTCTGGGGTACATCAAGGCCATCCTGGTAATTTGCAAAAGTACCAGCAGAAAGATTCTCCTGTGCGTGGTCTCATCCCACAGGCCAATCTACAGAATAAAGAAGCACCACTGTATTTAACCCAGAACCATTCATTATGTTCTTTTTCAAATTATTTTGGGGATCCATCCTGATTCTTTCCTTACATCTCTCAGTTTTACAGGAGATTCAAAGCTAGCCTCTAGCATGCGCTATGTGGAGACGCAGTCTATGCAGATTGGAGCTTCGTATATGATACAGTTTAACTTGGTGATGGGCTGTGGTCAGGCCTTTACTCCTCATATGGACAACCAGGTGAAACTGGAGTACTCCACCAACCATGGCCTCACATGGCATCTTGTTCAGGAGGTAAGGCTGGCAGTGAGGACATTCGTCTTCCATAAACTCTGCTTTATACAAAGATAGTCAGAGATACACTTTTGGCATTGAACAAGAAAGATGTTTTCCTTTTTCACCTTTCAATAAAGAAATGCTCAGTTATAATCAGTCAAAATGATGAATAGAGGTATTTAGACTGTTCCTTGTAATATTTCGAAGAAAGGTATCCAAAAGCCTGAAATACAAAATTGTGACAGGAGTGGACCAAGGCTGAGAAAAAAATTGGGCCACAGTTAGAACTACAGGGTAATGGCTGAGATCTTTCCTGTGCTATTGCTTTGTTTTTCTAAGCAAAATGCATCTACTGTTTCCTGGAATTTAAATGGATAGAAATTCTTTCTGCCCTTGTGCGCAGCCATTTCGTAAATGGAAAGCACATTCCTTCAGGGGATTGTAATGTAGAGCCTTTCATCTCCCACCCTTGGTTCAAACACAGTCCAGGGCTGTAATGACCGGCCGTTTCCCCCACTCTGCTCCAAGTGCAAATAGCAGCATTGGCTGCTCTTTCCCCGGGTGGCTCAGTGCTGTCTCAGTACAAACACGAGCAGCACATTTGGCCATAGTTCATGCTCTTGTTTTCCCTCTTAGATTGAAAGCTGGACTTTCCCTGGCCTCAGGGTGAACTAACCAAGGTCCTTTGGCTGCCTCTGAGCAGGTTTAGAGGGTGTCAGGGAGCTTGTCCTTCTGCCTTTTCACTGCCTGCTCTGCAGGCTCACCGAAGGATTTGTATGTCAAGTTCCACACCTTCTATGAGCAATTTAAGCTTTGCCTGGTTACCCTTGCCATGTTGGGTTTTGCCACATTTACTTTGGTGGGCGTCATAAAGAAATGGCAATAAATGAATTTTTAAACTTTGGAAATCCAAATAATGATTTCTTACCTTAAACAGAATCCAGGGGAAGCTGTATATCATATATTTCAAACACCGTTCATGTCTTTTATACCAAGCGGGCATCATCGTGGTGTCCAAGGATAGGTCCTAGCGGTGGGTGTTTGGGGTTTGTGCTTGCCATCAATGGAAGATAAGTTGCCTTCAGATTTTAGTGCTCCTTTCCTTGCACAGCAGAGCTGAGTTCAGAGAGAACAAGCTAAATAATTTTTCTCACACCACCCATGTTGCTGTGATAAAAGAGTATTTGTAGTATATTTCAAGGACATTATCTGGCAAATAAACAAAACACTAATTAATTAAAATGTTTGAAAATTTTGTTTGCTTTGCAAACACTGATCAGATCCTGTTTTCTACAATCATTTAGGAGAGATGAATCAAGAAAAGATGTTTGAAAATTGCTGAAAAGGAAATTAAGCCTTTAGAAAATCTACTAAAAAAAACCCCAACAAAATAAGGTCTCAGATCTTCATTTAATGCTCTAAAATATTTGAGCAATAGATTTCTCTGTAAAATAATATATTCTGACTTTCTTCGTATTTAATACATAACTATTACTGTATAATTTAACCATATAAATATTCTTATCTTATCCATAACTTCTGTAGAGAGTCACTGCTTTATTATTAGTTTCAGAACAGTCAAAGTAGGCTACTTGCATGAGCAGGTGTCTGTTCTCTTGCCCAATATCCTTCATGGGGGTGAGCATAGCAGTGACCAGCAAAATACTCTTGGGCATGTGGGGATGGTCAGGAGAAGCTTGTGGTGGTAGGAGGAGGAGGAAGGGACTCTGAATTGGTAGCTAGAAGAGGATCACAGAGGTTGGTAGTAACTTCCAAGCACTTTATTAATACCTCATAGGCCAATTTTTTGGGTGCTCTTCTGGCAAAATATAAATAAATAAATTGAATATTGCAAAAAATGAAGTAATATGGGAAGGGCAGTGCTAGAAAACACTAAGAAGTTGAGATAGTGGACTTCATTTATATTTATTATTAAAAAGATGTGACAATGATCATATTTTCTGATTTAAAGATATTGAATTTGGGAAACAGACCCCAACAGGAATCTGAGTTAAACGCAGAAATAGTCCCAGAAGCAGGAGGGAAGGATTTAGACCGTTTGCTGTTGGTGTCAAAGCTAACACAGCTGCAGAGCTTGGAAGGGCCTATGGACACAACTTCAGTAGGCTGTGGTTGGGCCCTCTGGTGTGGCTCTGTCTGCTCCTACTGCTGCTCCCCAATGCAGATGGAGGGCGTGGGGCCAGCCAGCATGCCCCACAAGTAGGTCTCTGAAATTACCTTTATAATAATGCGGAGGTCATTTTCAAAGCCTTACTTCATAGTCCATGGTGGATGCTGAGGTGAAGATAGTAAAAAACAAAGAGATAGACATTCCTCATGGCAGAAAGCAAAACATTGCCAGTCACGAATGCTAAACTCTTTAAATAGATTCGTGTGGCTTTCTTCCATCCTCAATTGTACTACTAGTTTTCTGAGAAATTTCTCTGCATCATGGCAGGATTTTTCTCTTCTGGGTCTTTCACTCCAACATCTGGACTCGGACAAGTTCCTGGTTCTGTGAATGTTTGACCCTTGTTTCTGTTCCCAATTATTCCTCAACATTAAATCTGGTTTTGAAATGTTTTATTTCAAGGAATGTCTTCCCAGTATGCCGAGCTGTCAGGAGTTTACATCAGCAAGTATTTACCACTCCAGCGAATTTACTCAGTGGAGAAGAATCACCGTTCTTCTACCACAGAAGACTTGGTAAGCATTTATTTCCTATCTTTTAATCTTTTTTTTGATGGAGTGCAGACAATTTGTCACATCAATTGCTGTGACAAAGATCAAGTCCTCCGCAGGTCATACTCAAGCCAATAGATGGGGTTCCAGGGCTGACCCAGTTGCAGGTATTTCACATAAAATGCATTCCTTACATAATTAGAGAATGAAATGTTGGTGAAATCAACAGAAACTATTGTTTAGGATTGTTTTTAATACATGCTCTGACTCTCCAAATAAAGTTCAAAAGTTTCAAAAATAGTGGCATTTGTCTATAAATGCCCTGTTGGAGGAAGGCTTTATTTGGATTGTTAATTTTTATTTTGCACATTCCTTATTGTTTACATCTTCAGACTAAAGCCTCATATAAACAATAATTAATGATTCATTTCTGGGAATTTTTTAACTCTTGTTTCTTTTTATAGCATGTCTTAAAAATTAATATTCTCTCCTGGAAAAAAAAGAGAAACAAAAATTATCAGAAAGCCTATTAATCTTGTTGTAATCAAACTTGATTTGCCTTCCCTAAAATTTTTATTTATTAACTAAATTGTTTCTTTCATTGTTTCTTTTTAAATCTTTGTTGTAACATACAAATAAAAAGTTGTCATAAATTCCAATAATCCTAAGGGCATCCTTCATTTGAGAATTTAATTATTGCAATTAGAGCCACATTTTGATTATGTTTGACCTGAACCCATCACAGCAATTGCAATGAGAGCTTGCTCAGATTAAGTCATCGTTGTATTCCCCTATCCTTCATCATTATTTTTTTGCACTCTGCATGGCCTCAGCACAGCCTATTTCCATCAACCACGCCACAATGATACCTTCTTTCAACACATTGGACCTTTTTACTGTACAGCCAACATTCAGAATTTCCTATTTCTCGGCAAAACATCAAAGGCAAATATTGAATCTTTAGAACACATCATATCACATAATACCATATGGTGCAAGTAAGTCTACAAATAACTGCTTTGTGGTTAGATTATAATATATTAAATCTTAGATGCCATTATGTGCCACCATCTGCAAAATCTGTGGCTCATATAGGCACTTAGGAGTTTAAAAGTCTACAATTTTTTGGATTACACGCTAATGTAGGCTGTTATTCCAAATTTATAAATATATACTGTACTCAGTTATTATACACTGTTATTTGATAATGATACCAATGTTGTGGCACTCATTTTCTTTAGGATCTACTAATTTTTCTCAGCATATGAGGTGACAGAAGCATATAATTCCATTTTTATTTAGGAGACTGTGGGGAGAAATTATAAGGAAGTAATAGCTGAGTTCCTGTTCTGTGCTGTGCACAAATCATAAATATTTCACACTCTGTCTTGTATCTGAAGGGATTCCCGTCTGTTAGCAGAGTTTTGTTCGTAATTAAGGTACAAATTACTACTGAAAATTTCTTAGCCCTTCATAGAACACATTTTCTGTGTTGTTTTGTGCTACAGTGCTATCAGGGTGAAGAGGAAGGGTGGCTGCATGCTCCCCACCAGATGCAATCCAGCACACCACATGCATCTCTCTCTCTCACCACTTTCCCCTCTTTCTAACATTCCTTTCCACTGGCAAACACCAGGCTAAGGGCTCAACAGTTCTTTTGGGTTGAGACTGGGAGGGGTTCTTTTACAGGTTTTTAGAGCAGGCTTGTGAGCAGAGAGCAAGTTTCTGCCTTTCCAAAACCTGGGCATTATATGTACAATTTGATGTGCAGCTCCCCGCTGCCAGCCCAGCCACACGGAGAGTGTTGTTCCAGGTGGCTGGTAGTGAATATGCTCTCTAGGGCTCCTCTTTGGGGTGCCCTCCCTCCTTCTCCTATCCCTTCCCCACCGGCATCCACTGCAACTACCACACAGAGGCAAAAAACTTAGTGGTGGCCAGGAGGAGCAGTGCAGAGCTGGAGAGCCAGGTCTTCTGCCTTCCCAAAACTGGGATGAGGGGGAAAAGGTTGCCAAATACACAGCCTGTCCTGTCCTTACTGCACAGGGAAACAAATCACCTTAACGAGGTCTCAGGAATGTCTCATTAACCTTGTTCTGGCCCTTGGTGGCCTCAGCATGCCCTCACACCCCTGCACAGCCCTGTGTGATTGCTGGAGCTTTTATCCCTGGATGCACAGTGCTCAGCTGAGGGTTTGCCCCTTGGGTGTGTGGGTCGTGTCAGGCTGTGGCACTGTGCTCATGCAGCTGGAAAATTGTTCATAACAGATCCTATTTCTCTTGTAAAACTTTCTGGGTGTGCTGATATTTCTGCAGATCTGTAGATGTTCTATATCTAGCAAGCATGAGTTTACAAGGTTCCTATGTTATGTGACATTTGGGATGGTACAAAAACTGCTGCAAGAATGAGACTTGTTCTGATGAAATGAAATGTAAGCACCTGCTTGCTGAAATTGTATTGTACTTGAACTGAAGATTTCTAACACTGATGAAAATTAATTTCAGTTTTATGCAAGGCATTTACATATGAACAGGCTTTAATGAGATACAAGCAGCTGTCAGTTGCTGACTTCATAAACAAATCAACACCTAATGACTGAATGAGAGCTTCAGGATAATTGGGTAAATGTAATTATGGTAACTCAGAAGGTAGCAAATATAATTTTATCAGTCACAGATTTGCATTAGATCATTAAGGCTTTTAATATCAGGAGGGAAGGCAGTGATTTTATTTTAACTCACATATCAGAAAAAATTTATAATAGAACTTCATTTCACTCACAACACTTCTGGGACATGATTTCCTTGTGCTTATGCAAAATGTCACACAACAAAAATGACTTTTATTTGACATCAACCCGACTTAGATATAATGTCATTAGAGAGCCAGATTGCTTTCCAGTAACATTAAAAATATTTGAGAAACTATGAGGAACTAGGGAAGTTTATTTTGCTTTTAAGAAACGCTTTCATAGGTCCTCAGTGCTGCACTTCCCATTTCAATAGATGTCCAAATGGTGCTGTCCAGAAAACCAGTGTTTTATCACTGAGAATGCAGCTGACACTCATCTCCTTATTCTCTTTTCTTAATTAACATGGCTTTTTTAAATGGTTGATTACCATTTTTAACAGCATAATCCTCTTAAACTGTTGTTACCTTGAGATGCAGAGCAGCCTTGGAAAGCTTTCAAAAGCAGTGAGCAGGACTGGTTTCCAGCAGCATTGCTTTTCGCAGTTGTCAATTCAGCCTAACACACATTATCCCTCACCCAGGGAGGAATCTGAATCCATAGAATTTTCCCTGCCCACAGCTGTGTGACCGTGGCAGCGCTTCCCTCAGGACCCCTGGCAGCAGGCTGGCTGGGAAGGTGAGGGCAGCCCCTTGTCCCTTGCAGCCTGGGGCAATGGGATTCCCTGGTGGCAAAGCTGTCCCCAGGGGAGGGCTGTGTGTCTGCAGATAAAAATAACTCCTCCCTGCTGGGATGTGGCTCCCTGGGGTCTGTCCCCAGCCTCCAGCTGCTGCACACACCTCCATTTGGGCCACATGTTCATCTCCAGGCAGTAATGAGCCGCCTCCCCTCCTCCCCTCCCCTCAAATGAGAGAAACAAACCTTCTGCAATCACTGCATTCATCTGGGGCCACTTCCCAGTCACAAGTGGAGCTGAGTGCACCCTTAGCTTGACATGCAGCCAACATCTGGAACCCGAGGAAAGCAGATGGAGCTCTGCACCTGGCAGGGTGACAGTCCCCTGCAGCAGGAATGGGACAATAAGACTCTCCAGGGAAACATTTTGGTCAGATCAAATCCACATGACCCCCAGCAAAGGGCTGTCTGCTCTGGTGCAGGCAGCTCTGTGCCTTGCCATGCCCTGGGAACAGCCCCGAAGCAGAGCTGCACGGGGATATTCTTAGCTGGGGCTCCAGGGGTTGTTCTCCCCTGGGCACAGAGGTGTCCTCTGTCATTGCACAGGGCTGGGCTCTCCCCACTGTTCGTGCAGGTCAGGGTGAGCCTTGTGCCCAGAACCAGCCCTGGTGCCCCTGCACAGCCACCCTTCAGGGTCATTTGCACCTGTCAGCAGCCACTGAGTGGCCAAGGCAATGCCATCAATGCCACACCAAGCTCTTTTTACATGGCACCACCACTTCTTGGGCACCATGAGACTTCCACTGCATGGTGAAATTGCCTCTGTATCACTGTAAATCTCTCCCAGTTTGCTATAAATACCCCGGGGCCACAGGGTCTCACACCCCAACTCCACCCGTGCACCCTCCCTAATGAAAAACAGAGGTGCTGGAGCACAACGCTCTCCCTCCTGTTACCTGGAAAAATAACATGACACAGTTTGACTGTGCTGGGAGTTCACAGGGGGTGTGTTTGCCTGCCGTAACACCATTCCTTGGTTTCAGTACTGTCATTTTCCTCAGCACACATTAGAGTTAACACTAGTCATTATGGCTCTTTCCAGAGCCTACAGTCTCAGTCAGGGCTCTCTGTGGTGCCATTGATGCGAACATGAACCTCAGCACCAAAGTGATGTGCTGACTTCAGAGCACTCCAAAAATAAACAGTAAATAATTGCAGTCAATATTGACTGCCCATTGTGCCTACACAAGCTTAGGAAGTCCTTAGTGTGCTGATTACTGGCTTTGTACACTTTTAATGGATAATTCATAGCTCTTGTAATGTAACCTATCAATGCATTATATCCTGAGGGAGTATTTAATCAGCAGATTTGCCCCTGCAGATTAACTCTGAGTGCTATAAAATGCTTACAGTATTTGCAATATCAAACAGATACTTAAAACAGGCAACAAGGGTCATTTCAATTAAAAATCAAGCCCTTGGGCAGCTTCACTTGTTCTTTAAAGAAATTCAAAACTGGTATTTTAAAAATTTATCCACGCATGCACCAAACTTCTCATATGTGCCAGAGTGGCTAATTGCTCTGCCACTCTGCCCACTTCAGCTGCACAGGCCTGCTCTGTTTGTTTTTTCACTTCCATACATGTGAGCAGGTGGCTCAGCCACCTTTACAATATTCATTTTAATAAGTCTTATTCTACATAAATTATTGGGGGTGGGGTAAGGGCTTTGTATCTCACAGTGGAGTAACAGCATTATATCCTGTGCCACCATAAAGTAACCATATGGCTCAGAAACCAGCTAGAAAAGAAGCTTCTAATAGGACCCGCCTGCTTCTCATCCTCAGCACCCCCAGCCACCCCTTGGCCAGACACAGGCCTGTCCCATTTTAAAACTGGATTTTTAATTCTCTTCAGTCAGCCCTACTTTCCCTGTCTTACCCGTCCACAACAATGCAATCCAGCCTCAGTGCCCGCATTGCCACCACCACCCCTGTTTACTCAGACCCGTTTTGCAGCCAGCACAGCCCCTTTTGCTCCATCATGATGAACAACCTCCCATCTTTGTTTCACTTCACATGCAACGTATTCTTCTTTATCTCATTCTGACGCTAGCATGGAGCAGAGAGTCTCTGTGTCCCCCATCTGGGAGTGGCCACCAGCCAATGTCTGTAATCTGTTGGACATGCACAGTATTGCGGGGCAGCTTGAGAAGGCTTCATGATGACAAAGATTGTTTTTCTCACGGTTCTCTTTCTTCTCCAGCCTTGGTTTTTTGAGGGTGGTGGGTGTCAGGCTGGATTTGGCTAGCAGGAGTCACTCCCTTGGAAAATGTCAATGTTGCATTGGACAATCTCCTAAAGGGCCAACAGTACACGTTTTTTAATGGATAATATTAGCTGATTTCACTGTTGTAAAGAAAAACAAGCTGTTGAAGATAAAACTATTAGAAAGGAGAAACTAAAGGAAGGCTTTGTGCTTGAAGAATATTACAAATATCCAGGGCTTAGTTAGGCAAGAAATTTAATTTGATGATTCCCCACTACAAACCTTGGGTGTTACAGATTTTGGGGTTTTGGCCAAAAGCAAGCTATTTGCAGTGTGAGAAAAAAAATATGTGTAATGAAACAGGATCTTTGTCAAAAATTTGTGCTCTCAGTGTCACCAGTGATATCTGAGCAAAATCTATTTTAGAGTCATCCTGACAAAAATAAATTATATCCAAGAAAAAAAAGTCAACTCTGGTTGAATGGAAATAGTTGATATTTACTTGCATTCAAGAACTTTAATAATTTTTTAAATAATAAATATCAGGAGAAACCTCTTTAGACAGTTTATGACCTGTTAACTGTGATGAAAAATATAAAAAACAAAGTTATGCCCTAGATTGACCTTTCCAATTTTGCAACCATAACACAATAAAAATCCAGTAATATTCATAGGTAGGCTTACCTTAAAGTAATGCTCAAAATCCCTGCAATGTGCTCTTCCTCAGAAATGTCATCAATCACTGGAAAGTCCATTATATAGCCCTGTGCAGGGAGTGGCATCATCTAGAAAGTTAATTTGCAAGAATCTGTCTTTGATTGTGCCAGCCTTTGCAGCCTCGGCTGTGACTGGGATACTAATTTCTTTTTTTTTTCTTTGGTTACATTTTACCTCTTTTCCTGCCATTCTGTAAAGAATCAGAACTTAATGCATTGTTATTGATTTTAAGGTCCAGTGCCACACGTTTCCGCTGGAGTCAGTGCTACTACACAGCCCAGGATGAGTGGGCCTTGGACAACATCTACATCGGCCAGCAGTGTCCCAACATGTGCAGCGGGCATGGCTGGTGTGACCATGGTGTTTGCAGGTATAAAGCATTTGCCCGTCCCTCTTAAAAATGCTCTCCTGATACTTCAGGTACCCTACTACTTTCCATACTTTCCTTTTTTTCCTTGGCTGTCGTTCTTATTTTTGGATTAAACATTAAAAAAACAAAGGCATCATAAGGGGTTGACCATTCAGGCAGTACTAGCAGCCAGTTGCTCCACACCAGCCTGTCCAAGAAGCCATACCCTTGGCAGATCCAAGCACTGGAAGAGCTTTCAGTGGCACAGGGCTGCCCTGCTGCAGCTGTCCTGGTGGCCCCTCCAGCCCTTTGCACAAGGACTCAGGGCCAGAGCTGCTTAACTGAGTCAGAAGGATGCCAGCAACCAGCTCAGCTCTACTTGGCAGCCACTGTCTAGAGTGGGTGCTAAACCAAGGACACAGACTGCTACTCCCTTCCAGTTTCAAGCTTTCTGGACACCACAGGGTTGTTTTTTTTTTTTGTTTTTGTTTTTTGTTGTTTTTTTTTTTTAAAAAAAAAAACAGCGTTTTCCCATTTTTTTATTATTTCAGTTTGTTTCCACCATACAAAACTGATCAATTCCAGAATGATTTGTTATTTCACATCAAATTTCATAAGGCCAGTGCACTACCTTAACTAATTGTTAGCATCAAATAAAGTCCTTAAAATTTGTTATATTTATGCTTCCTTCCAGGTGTGATTCAGGGTTTCGGGGTACTGAATGTCAGCCTGAAAATCCCCTTTCTTCAACCATCATGTCTGATTTTGAGAACCCAGATACCCTGAAGACGGAGTGGCAGGAAATTATTGGGGGAGTGATCGTCAAGCCTGAGGAGGGCTGTGGGGTCATCTCATCTGGCTCCTCACTCTACTTCAACAAGGTACTACAGAGGGCTGGAAGACTGATAAAGGCACATATTGTAGGTTTCTGTGGAGCATTATGTGGCTGTGTGGAAAAGAAAAGGGAAGTGGCAGGGAGCTGCATGCAGTATTAGAAGCGTGTTAAACAGCACAATTGTGCTCTACAGGTAAAGAACAAAGCAATCAAAAGAGATAGGGAAAGAAACATGCACTATGTATTCAAGAAACAGCAGCTGTAATGAAAGGTGGTAATTTGCCAGTGTGCTGGGAAGTGTGTATATTCACAATGTCTTGCTTGTACATTTTCTTATTTAAGACTCAGTTCGCAGCATCCAGCAGCTCCCATTTGTTTCTTCTGTAATGGCCTGGGTAAGAGATGGGGAAAAGTTGTCTTTCCAGGGGAGAAGCAGCTTAATTTTAGGCCACAGGAGCAAAACTATTGAAAAAAAACATTTTTTCAGGCTTTTAGAAAATGGTTAACCTGAAGGAGAATATTCTTTTGTACAACTTGGACACTTTGCAGACAAAGAAAAATAATAGAACAGGAAAGAGATATAGGGAATTCTGCTAATTAGTAGCAATTATAGCTAAAATAAAAAGAGATCTTTATGACCAGATGTAAGGTTATGCGTTGTAATCACAGATTTGTTTTTGTGTTGTTGCTCCTCAGGTCTAGTACTAAGGTTTGTTTTGTTCTTAATTGAAAGGAAGAGTATAAATGCAGCTATGTGCCTCTCTTTTAAAGGTTTGATCAAACTGCCACTGCTGTCATGAGAGCCAGATTAGTCCCAGAAGAATAACCAAATATGCAACGCTGTGTAATTGTGTTGTTTACCTCATTACAAAAATCTAACCCATGAAATAACTTCCAGCACTCCTACCTAGTCTCACATCCAGCTCCCCTGGAAATAGAGCACTGCACTGAAAATTTCATAATAGACCAATCAGTATAACTAGCTAATTGTGATAATTGGATTTTTATACATAATTGTCTTCCCTGTTAGATGTTTTTCCTTCTGGCTCAGTTCCTTATGCCAAGTTTCTCAAAAGTAGTTTGCTAAATTAGAATTAACCTGCTATGATCTTTCTTCTGATTCCTGCTAAGGAGGAGTGAAAAACTCATTTAGAAATTCTTGGCTTCTTTCTATTGATCTCTAAGGGTTATGTTATCACTCTTTTCTTGAGTAGCAGCAGTCTGTGTGCTGTCAACAGAAGGTGGTTTATTTAATTCCTGTTTAGATCTTTTTCAAGGTGTCTAGGGGCCATACTGGTAGTTAATAAAAAATTATTTTTATAGTTGCCAAACAGTTCTGTACTGTTTTGGGGAGCTCATATTCGCATTTCTTTTCATTTGCTCAAACATACACTTTTTATTTGAATGTCTAATGTTTGCTGCCATAATCAATTACTGCTGCCAGAATTAATGTTAGATTTTTTCTGACAACCCTCTATCTTTTGTTTTACAACTCATTTTAATCAATTGCAGGTGTGTTCACAATTCAGAGCTCTTTCAGTTAGCCCCTGCCATGCCCCTAAGGCTTTATGTCACTCATGCCCTCTCAATTAACCTGGTTCTGTGATCACCCCTTTGGCAGGCACACCTGCTGTGGGGTGTAGATATGGAAAACCCACCTGTAATAGTTTTAGAGCCAGAGCTTGTCCCACTGCAGGTCAGCATGCTGGGTGCCCCCAGCCAGCCAGGACGCATCAGCCCATGGGACAGCAAGAGTGTTTGCATTCTTACTACCCATTACTGGCTTGATTTGATGGTGACAGTTTCAAATTCCAGTGTCTCCAATGAAGCTGTAACAGCAAACTACCCAGAGATTATCAATGTCACCTTGGCCAGTGATGCCTTGGGTGTAGCCCTGGTCAGGCTCTTGTCCTGCCCAAGGTGTATCCTAAAGGCCTTTCAATAAAGATCTACTTTATTCTCTAGTTCTGTCCAGTCTGTTTCAGGTCAGCCTTCCCAAGGCATCACAGCATTAGCCACGCGGGGCTGTGCCAGGAAGCTCGGGGCTGCATCCAAGGCTGAGTTCTTCTCACTCTTGTGGCACCATCCAGGAGGGAATTCCTCTCTCAAGATAGGAACAAACAAACAAATAAACAGAAACAACAAGAACAATTCTGGACTAAATCATTGTGACTGTATCCTGTATGAGCTTTTTGAGAGTCAAAGGATTCTTCACAGATTTTACTGCCTTATCATCAGTGGTAGAAGCCAACAAAACTTCAGACCCCCATGTATTAAGCTTCCAGAAGTCAGTCTTACAGTGTGAGGTGACCTATTTGGTAGGGTCTACAAATGAACTCAGCACCCAGGCTGTTACATCAGCAAAGCAAAATATTCTGAGAAAGAAAGCAATAGACATTTATCTCTGCTGGGTTTACCCTCAGCTGTAAATTCATCTGTCACTTTATTAAAAAACACAGATGATATTTTAAATCTCAGCTCCTAAATTGTGTTACTTGTGTCCAGCTAGATCACATCACTTGCTTATTTCAAGTTTGTTTGGAAATGTGTCATAAGGATTCTAAATGTACAAGTGAGAGAGAAAAACACAAACATAACTTAAAACATAGGTGTCATAACTTAGCCTTGGTTTTCCTTTTTTAACACTTTTTGTGCTTGGAGATGGACAGAAACACAAGTTTTTAAATGGAATTAGAAACAGTAGGCATGATGGCAGTCATGGTCCACTTTGGGGAGTAATGCCAGGTTGCAGCTACTTTAATAAATGCAGAAATATGATCCTTGCATCCTCTCTCCAGCTGGCCACGAATGGTTTTGCCCTACCTATAAAAGCTGGTGGCAGCATGATGCAGTGCCGGGGCAGGGCTGTGCCAGACACAGGGCATGCAGGTCACCTCTCTGGGGACACTCTCATCCTGTGTCCTGCCTTGTCACAGGCAGCTTCATATTCCATGTCAGCTTCTTTTAGGTCGATGTACAAGTCCACAAGTTCAGCCTCAAGCCCCAGGCACAAAAGGAAGAGGGGTATGAGATAATTTCATTTACAATAAAGGGCTCTTAAACCTTAAAGCCTTTTCTTTAGATGAATATGCTCTGTCTTCTGAATATGCACTGAGTGACCACGTTAATTTCCTAAATTCAAAAACAGTCTTGGAAAAGCTGTTCACTAAATTTTACAAGGCTGTTTCTCTCAGCTATGCTTTGGTAAACTTGAAACTAAATCCACATGTTTTAGTTGAGACACTCCTGATTCACGGTCCTTACTAGGAAAAGAATATAGTTTTGTGTAGGAACAAATCTTATTCAGCTGAAGCATGAAGAGAAAATGCCATTCCCTGGTTCTTGTGTAGGAGATGGACTTCGAGCAAGGTATTATAGGAGCTGATTTCAGGTGATTAGGTAACCTTGTACAGTGCGTGATTTAACCAGGGAAATAAACCTAGAGAAATGGCCTTTTACTGCTCTATGTATTATCAGTAGAAAGCTGAATACTTAAAAATTTAGCCTGGGTTGATTCAGGATATCCAGAACCTGCTCTTTGTCCTTGGTCCCAAGCTGGGACCAAGGGGAAATGAGATTAAATTCTTGTGTGGAAATTGTGTTGTGAAGTTGCATTGTGTGTTGAAATCTAATAATAAAGTTCTTGTGGGATCAAATCAGGGTGACATAAAGGATGGCCAAGCAGAATAATTGAAAGACAAAAATAGCCAAGTTGATACAGACGTCAATGTCCCCCATGTTGTATAATTTTGTGCGTAATATTCGTCTGTGGTGGACTTCAAAGATACCTATTCATTGTGAAGGTACCATCATTAAAATTATTATTATTGTCCCTCTGTTCTTTGTATTGTAGGCTGGAAAAAGACAGTTAGTAAGCTGGGATTTGGACACAACATGGGTGGATTTTGTACAGTTTTACATCCAGATTGGAGGAGAGACTTCTTCATGCAATAAACCTGATAGCAGAGAAGAAGGTGTGCTGCTGCAGTACAGCAATAACGGCGGGATCAACTGGCAGCTACTAGCAGAAATGTATTTCTCTGACTTCAGCAAACCCAGGTATAATTGTGATCTAAATTAACCAATCCATATGGCATCAGCTTTTAAAAAATAAATATTTCTCAGCTTATGAAAACATGAATAATAATTTAAAGTTATAATGCTTAGAAGTCGTCATTATATAAAAACTTTTTCTGGCTGGCACAATAAACTCCTGTCACTAGGAATGAAAAACGTAAGCAAAGTAGGTCTTAAAATCTAAAGTAAAATATAAAATTACCTATGAATTTCCTTCCTATTCCTGAAGTAAAATTACCTTCTATGTGAAACATGACTAAAATACTAATATCTGCAAAACATTAGCAAGCAAATACAGAACTTGCCCAAAAGAGGTGTAGAAATCTTCCATTTCCTCTGACTCTGGTTTCAGATCTAATGAACATGTATTGATGTCATAAGAAGCAAAAGCTCCTTTAAATAAATATTTAAGGAGGAGAAGAAATCGTGTTCATCCTTTCAAATTTGCTGTCAGATACCTTGTCAGTGAAAATTTAAATTGTATTTGTCTGCATGGAAGCTAACATGATTTCTATTACCTGTAGTCCATGTCTTTCAACAAACAATTTTATCTTCTCATTTTGTCATTTTGCATTGCAATGAGCAATGCTTTTGGAAGGACTTCTGTAACTTGGCTAACTGTTCTTTTCTAGAGGTGATCTAGGCACTTGCAAGTATAAAACTCTTGAATTTGGAATAAAATAAAGTAGAATAGAACAGAACAGAATAGAATAGAACTATTTCAGGTAGAAGGGATCTCCAATCTGTGGGATTTGTGCTCAGGGATCTGTGCTCAGTTACTCCATCCTAAGTGCAGAATCATTTCCAGTAGTTAAATTTTGTCCCGTGAATCAAGCCCAATGCTCCAATCTGTCAAGATTCCTCTGCAAGACCTCTTGACCCTCAAGAGAGTCAATAACACCTCCCAGTTCGTATCAGCAGCAAAAGGATGCGTGTAACACCTGCATCCATACTACTGATAAATACCTCGAACAGGACCTCCCTAGGTTTGAACCTGAGGAGCACTGCTGGTGACCGGTCACCAGGCAGATGTGACCCCATTCACAATTTGAACTCTGCCCTTCAGCCAGGCCTTCCCCAGCGTGTTGTGAACCTGCTCATCCACAGGTGGCCAGCTTGTCCGTAAAGATGCTGTGAGGTACAGTATCAAAAGCCTTCCTAAAATCCAAACCATGGCTACCCCCTTCCCCTCATCTACCAGGTGAGTGCTTTGGTCTCTACTTGGTCAAAATTACAGGACACACCCAACAAAGAAGCTAAATAATGAAAGCTTCAATACTGGACTATCCAATACATTTTTAGACAAAACATTTGCCCTTCTGAGCAATGAAGAGTAATGGTCCTTACTGAACATAGCTATGCAGTTTTATTTTTCTCTTGTTTTAAATGTGATCCAGATCTCATTTTCCAAATCCTATTCTCCAACAGTAAATCTAGGAATACTTGGAAAAAAGAATGAAAAAGAAATCTTTCTCCTCCCTCTGCATAACTGTCAAGTGAAGTGGAGTGCATGGTACAAAAACATGTGATATAAATAAAGAGTTTGTATGTATAAAGAATTGTATGTATAAATGCATATATATAAGCTGTCTGAAATAGGACAGGACAAGTAACTAATTCTTGTACTCTTTGACATAAGTATGATTAGGCTTGAAACTCGAACCTTTATTTAACATCATTTTTGTAAGGGCATTTTTTAAGTTGAACATAAAGCTAACTGAGCAGACTGAAGTTCTTTTACAAAGATCTGTATAGGAGGCCTGAAATATTTTTACCCAAAGAAAACTGCTACATAATCTATTGCATTGTAACAGAAGGATGCTTTTGTCTACAAATAGGACCAATCAGCAGAAGAGAATGGGAAATTAATTTTGCTAGCATATGTCACTAGCACTTCCTAGCATCAGAAAAAAAATTAAGACTTGCTGAACATGGATCAGCTGAAGAGTTTAATTCAAAGCTAAAGAGCTCAAATCAGTTCCTTATTGTGTTTGGCAATATAGTAATAGAGCATAAAAAACAGACGTTGGTTTTAAGATTTAACATTCTCCACGGACAAGAAGAACAAAGAAAGCTTCTTGATATGCAGTGTATAAATAGGTATCCATATATATGGAAAAATAGAATAATACCATCATAGAATCATTAAAATTGGAAAAGACCTCCAAGATCATGAAATCCAACCTTTGACCCACCATCACCATATCAACTAAATTACACCACTAAGTGCCATATCCAGGGTTTTTTTGAACACTTCCAGGGATGGTGACTCCTCCAGCTCCCTGGGCAGCCCAGGGAGCCCCAATGCCCGACCACCTTTTCAGTGGAGAAATTCTGCCAGTTGTCCAACCTGAATCTCCCCTGGCAGAGTTTGAGGCAATGTACTCATGTCCCTGGTTGCCTGGGAGAAGAGGCTGATTCCCATCTTACTACAACCTCCTTTCAGGTAGTTGTAGAGAGCAATGAGGTCTCTGCTGAGCCTCCTTTCCTCCAGGCTAAACAACCCAGATTTCCTCAGCTGCACCTCATATGAGTTATTCTCTTACACCCTTCCTAAGCTCCATTGCCCTTCCCTGGACATACAAATTACCAAGGACCTGATAGATGCTGGCTTTCCTGCCTCTTTTCCCTGTTGAGTGATATATTTCTCTACAGACTGTGTTCTCTGAAGTTCTGTTCGATTTTTTCTCCTCAGGTTTGTCTATTTGGAGCTGCCAGCTGCAGCCAAGACCCCTTGCACCAGATTTCGCTGGTGGCAGCCGGTGTTCTCAGGGGAAGGGTACGATCAGTGGGCCATCGACGACATCATCATTTTGTCAGAGAAGCAGAAGCACATCATTCCTGTTGTTAATCCCACCTTACCACAGGTAATAAGCAGGAGCTGCTGTGGGCATCCCTCACGAAACAGGAACCATCCTGCTAGGAGACTTGTTTGAATACAGTTTTCTTTGAAAATACTGTGTCTCTTTAAAGAGACAGCTGTAGTGCTTGCAGCTGCATCTCTCTGTGGGAATAACTTGAGTCTTTTCACAAAATTGTCAGGCTCCTAAGCTTTGTGACAGAGGATGTAATGATGTATCTGCAAAAAGACAAGACTGAAGTTTTGGAAATTAAAATTTTTTGAAAACTACAGGAAATAAAAATTGAAAAATTTGAAAGTTCATCATTTGGGAAATTATTCGGAAGTCACACTGCAAGGTGATAATACCTCTGGCTTTCCTTTTCATTTCTAACAGAATTTTTATGAAAAGCCAGCATTTGATTACCCTATGAACCAGATGAGTGTATGGTTAATGCTGGCCAATGAAGGGATGACCAAAAATGAAAGTTTCTGCTCTGCCACCCCCTCTGCCATGCTCTTTGGTAAATCAGATGGAGACCGGTTTGCAGTGACTCGAGATTTAACTCTGAAGCCTGGATACGTCCTGCAGTTCAAGGTATTCCTTAAATATAATCTCAATATCAGTAAAACTGCCCTTAGCCAATACTTGCAAGGTGCTTCTGGGTCTGCTGTTCAAAAGAAGGTGATAAATTAGATAATTGCATAAAAAGATGCAAAGAGCACAAGTATGAACCCAACCTTTGAATAAAATGCCATCCTGCTTTCTAGAAGAATAGCCAAAATCTTGATGCAGGAAAGCATTTTTACCCCTCTGGTGAAGTTTTAAAGCTTTCTGTTCTTCAGCACATTTCAGAAGTGGGTTGAAGTGACTGTCATTATATTCAAGCCAATACTAGGAAATGCTACTGCACTGTCAAGCAAAAAAGGATTTATCCCATCTGGGACCCTGTGAGTACAGAAGCTCCAATGTGGTTTGGGTACATTTTTTGTATTTTAAACTATTTAAGGACTTACAAGCTGCTCTGTACTCCAGTGTGGGTTTTTCATATAATTTACTTTTATTGTGTCAATGAATATAGGCTCCAATTAGCATTTTCTTCTTTAAAGAGCTTTAAAAAATTTCAGTGGTCTGACAATACATCAGAATATTGGCTCCAAAGAAAGTGTATTTGCTTTGACAAGCTCTTGTTTCTGAACCCTAATCAAAATTTTATTGAGTTTATAATGAAATCCCATTGGTGAATTCTGGAAGTTGGTTGCAATGCAATTTTAATGAGCTCCCCACAAATACATGGTCCTTACATAATTGGTGGATACAGACACTGAATAATTTACAAGTGGAATTATTAAAAAGATCAGATGTTTACAGTCAGCTTTTCAAATATAATTCCCACAGTTCTATAAATAGGAAAGTTCATTAGAAATATTGGCATTTGTAAAATAATCTAATTTCAACTAAAAGATATGCTAATAAAATGCTTTACAAACTGAAGAATTTGAGTACAATTTTCTTGTGAGTATTGCATGTAGTTTAAACTTCAATCTGTCTAAAACCCAAAGATACCTCAATATATAAATACCATTTATAAATACCAAAGATGCTATTTGCCTCTTTACCACCTTCCTGTATTTCAGTGACTAAGTCTCCATTCTCTAGGTTTGATGATCAACAGCAATTTAAAAACTGTCTAGGTTAAAAAAAAATCAGTACTTAAAAATGTTTCATACACCTTCCATCACTGAAGCACTTGACAATGTAACACAACTGTACAAAACATAAGAATGTGTCACAGAACAGTGAGTTCTTCTTTATAAAGTTCATTATTTAAGTACTGAATTTATACTTTTTTGGAAAGCTTTTCAGCCTGCACATAAATGTGTTAGTCCTATTTGCATGTTTTCGTGAGTGTGTGAAATTTCCATTTGAAATAGCAGACTGGAATAATTTTGCATTGATAAGCTCAAAGACAGTAATTTGTTAGAATGATTTCATTTTACATGAATGATTTTGTTTTACATTTTACATTCTACAGCTCAAGTAGAATTTCTGCAATAAAATAATGAAAACTAATATTTTTCTGATAGCTTGAAGAATGAAACTGAAACTTCAAATCAGTTGATTTTGGTCTTGGCTGCATTCTCATTTCACATTTGAATACGCATTTTTCCTCTTAATCCAAATTTTACTCTATTCTGGGGCCTCAAACTCCAGTGCCAACTCCCAGACATTTTCCTGCAAGGCCAGTGAGAAGGCTGTGGTTAGGGCTAACCTGGGAGTCAGGCTGATGCTCTGGGCACACTGGTCTGCAGATGGGATGTGTCCCAGAGGATTCAGCTCTTTCCACTCCTGGGCATGCATGTGTCTGCATGGAGCTTGCTGTTTGGGACTTGCTATGTGCAGAGACTCTTGGAAAGTTCTTTGCACCTTTTTGTGTGCTGAACTCAGCTACCATAATGAAGGAATAGTGAGAATTTTTACCGAGAAATGTTGTATTTCCATTTAAGAAAGACTCTAAGCACCAGTCACTGTCTGCCAGCAGGGTTCAGGACAAATGCTCAGACCATTAAGCATCCCAGCACATAAAAGTGATTTGCAGCCAATAGATACTAATAACAGCACGGGTTTCTTCATATCATCTCTGACTCTCTGCTCCTTTGCAGCTGAACATTGGTTGCACCAACCAGTACAGCAGCTCTGCCCCCGTCCTGCTGCAGTACTCACACGACGCCGGGCTCTTCTGGTCGCTGGTGAAGGAGGGCTGCTACCCTGCGTCCCCGGGCACCAGGGGCTGCGAGGGCAGCTCGCGGGAGCTCAGCGAGCCCTCCGTGTACCACACGGGAGACTTCGAGGACTGGACAAGGGTTACCATTGTCATCCCCAGGTCACTTGCAGCCAGGTACGGCGCACTGTAAACCCATGGTGCCAGTGGGACTGTGGATTAGCTGATTTAGCTGCTTCTGGAGTGGTACATTAGGAAAAAGTTGCAAAGTTGTGAATAAAAGTGGTGTTAAAATGTGGCAGATCTGGGGGAAATATACTGTGCTGCCCAAAGCAGTGAGAATTTTCCATTTTAGAGGCGTCAGATTGGTCTATAATACATAATCAAATTACAGAGCAACAAGGAACCCAGCACTTTTTAATTTGATATCAATCCCTTTATTGTTTTTATCCATGTCAGCTAGGTCAGAGGCACCAGCAAGAGAGTAATAAGTCATATGAATTAAACAACCCATTTGAACAGGATTAATTTTAGTTACCACTGGGCAAAGAAACCTTAGCAAGGTATTTTAGCTGAAGCATAATGTGCTGTCACTGAAGGCAGCCAGAAGCAAAGGAGGGAAGAATGGTAGTTGTGCCCGTCTGTAGCACAACTTCAGCATCAGATTAATACAAGTGAGAAGACATCAGATGGCAGAAGACACAAATAAGCCATGAAATCAGGAGGGGTTTTTCAGCCTTATCTGGATTTGGCTGAAGTTTCTCACTCCCCTTACTCTCTGTCTTACTCCATCAGTAAAACGCCCCAATCTGATTTGTTGGATGCACCAAGTGCTGCCAGCACAACCACCCCACCAGGCCCTGGCCATGTCCCCCTGCCTCCTGCCTCTTGCCCCCCCAGCAGCTTCTCTAGTTCTGCCTCTGGATTTCTGACCCATCCTCCTCCCTCATTCTCAATGCCATTCGAGTGTGTGGCATATTTTGTAGCAGGGGGGCCAGTGCCTTTGCCACAAGGATTTGAAATGGCAGTGTGTACCATAACAAGTTTGTCCTTTCTTCAGTAATTAGCCAATAAAAGTGGGTGCCAAATTGCACAGATCTGACACCAGCTGATTTGATTTACCCAAAACAAGCACGGTAGAATCAATAGCAGCAATCTGTTTGGCATTATGTTCAGTAATGTGATGAGGAATAAGAAGCTCATGCTAATAAATTGAAAATGTAAGTATTGTGACTGCAGTGAGTGTCTTAGCATGTCGAGAACTGAGTTTATTGAGGGTCGCTTAGAAAATCATGGTTCATGGGTTAACCAAAAAGAATCCCATTTCATTTTTTGGTACCGAGCATGAGCATGATGATCACCTACCTACCAAATCCCAGTGCACAGCAAAAAAGAAAAAGCAAAAGTTTATTATTTTTTTAGGCAGAGTAGCAAGGAGAATATTAGTTAATCCATTATATTGGCAATGACATTTTAAATCTGTTCCCCTCTCTGGAGCTCATGTAAAATCATTCCGCGAAAAGTTAAAGACTGGAAATTAATAACCAAAATATTTTTTTTTCAACAAGTTTCCTATGCAGTGAGTCAGAGTTGCGGGCAGAGTGGGAGCTTCCAGACAAGGTTTATTGAAGAAGCCCTCCCACTGAGTCATGAGGTCAAGAAAGGACCCCACTGCTTTCTAAACTCCTCCTCAGAGAGGAGTCTGAGTGCAGCTGAATCCAATCTTAGCCCTAGACTTTGTTAGTGGTTTATGTTTAAAGGATTATACAGGTGTAAGGGAACCTTTACACAACTTTTTTCTGCAGGATTAAGGATGGCAAACTAGATATATTTATATAAATATGTTTATTTATGATTTATTATGATAACAATTAGACAAGAAGATCTTAATCAGAATTATTTACTACACAGTATTGGAGCTATAACAACTATTATAGTGCACTATGAAGCAACATTGAAGAAATTGTATCAAAGCAATTGTATTAAAGCTAGAGAAAGCAATTATTAAGTAGAGATTGATGTTACTCACCCAAACAATGACCATGGGCAAATTTCTTGCTCGGCCTCAAGGATTAATCTTTAGGGGCATCCCCACCCAATGGAGGAATCTGCAGCCACTCCAAGAAAGGGCATGTCAGAAGACCTTGCCATTAAATTTGGGACTAGGCTTTTAGAGTATGAACTGATTGACTGTCTCTGGGCCAGCTAGGTCAGCTCAGCAGTCGAACATAAGTTATTAGTGATATCACTTACTTGTTCCTTCATGCATGTTTTACCAGTTAAACAACCATCAGGATGTTTAACTTTGGGATTGAAGAGTCAGAATGGTTATTTGCCATTCTATTTAGAAAGTGGCTTTTTTTCTTGTCTCCAGATAACTTACAGGTTTTTTACTCAAAAGTGTACAATGCCATAATAAACTCTGCATTACTGAGTTCCTTTCAAAAATACTTTAAGAAATGAAGTTCTGAGATTTTGATATGTAATTAGCAGTTTGGGTTGGACTGAGTAGTAAAAAGCATCTTCAAAGTCACATCTGATCATTCACTGTTGTTGCTAAAACCATGTATTTGTTCTTTGCCTCACACTGATGGATATGGGCCAGAGAAACAGAGGAAGTCAAAATGCAGCCAAAAACTCTGGAAGAAATATCCTTAAGCAATGTTGCACAAATGTAGTCTGACAGAAATCCAGGCATACTATTTGCAAATGGCTAATTTGGGAAAAGGTCCTTTTAATCTTAAGCAAGGAGCAGTAGCTGTTGAAGCCAGGAGTAGCAGTGCCGTTGTTCTTTCCCTGCAGTAAGACCCGATTCCGCTGGATCCAGGAGAGCAGCTCCCACAAGAGCGTGCCTCCTTTCGGCTTGGACGGCGTCTACATCTCCGAGCCTTGCCCCAGCTACTGCAGCGGCCACGGGGACTGCGTCTCGGGGGTCTGCTTCTGTGACCTGGGCTACACGGGTAAGACAACCCTCCTCAGGTGGGATTACAGTAAGCACTGGCTGAGTTAGACCTGTGAACCTGGCATCTTGTTTTTCCGCTCCAGTATTCTGGGGAAATATATGATGACATACATTGCATGGGCTGCCAAGAGGAATCTTTCTTGTTTTGCTAAATTAAATTCGGCACAGGCAAAGCAGAGCAGCTGAAGGCAGCGGACACCGTCGATGTTTCTGGCAAACACAATCTTTGAACATCACCATCTGTATGAATGGGAAGGGACTAGCAATAAAAGAGGAAAACAAAATAAAATATTATAAACTGAAAAGTCTGCTTAAAAGCCTTGGATCATCTTCAAAAGAATTGTTGCCATTTTTGAGTCCCCTGGCCATCAGATGGCATGGGACCAGGAGGGAACATATGTTCTGACAAGCCCTTCTGTGGAAAATTCTGCTCACTTGTGGTTTCAGGGGCTTTTATGCTGAAATAAGAAAAAAAAACAAAACGCAGACCCTGTGAAAGAGAAAAAGATTGACACAACTAGTTGCACGTTGCAATCTTTTCAACCCACAACCAACAAAGCAATAAGCTAACATCTTTTGTTCGATTTGTTTAAAATTAAATAAAAGGATAATATTTTTCTATTTGCAAAAAAATGCCTTATCAACATAAAGCTTGGCTGTTTTTCACTTAGGGAAATAAGCCATCTTTGAGTTTAGAGGAAAGGGCTTATTCTTCCTACAGAAATTTGTAAAATGGGTTTAAAAAGGTACAATCCAGTCATCAGGGAATTTTCTTAGAAAAGCCAGGTGCTTTGTCACATGTAGATGCAACAGAACCATGCGCCAGTGTACTGTATCTGACCCTTACTCTGATCAACAGCATCTTCCTCTTTTTTTTTCTTGAAGCATCACATGGAACCTGTGTGTCTAATGTACCTAATCACAGTGAGATGTTCGACAGGTTTGAGAGGAAGCTAAGCCCTCTCTGGTACAAGATAACAGGAGGTCAGGTTGGGACAGGCTGTGGTGTGCTCAGCGATGGAAAATCTCTGTACTTCAATGGACCTGGCAAAAGGGAGGCAAGGACTGTTCCCCTGGACACCACAAATATCAGGTCAGTGCTCGGTGCCACTTCTCACAATTGCCTGTGTATTCATGTTCTCTGTTCTGTCTGTTGCAAGCGTAGATATGAGAAGGTGGGAAATGTTTGTTTATGGTAGTCATAACCTGTACAAGAACTCTGAAAGACAGAAAAAATACTTTTTTTTTTCATTCTGGTGTAGTATTTCCTTTTTTTGAAAGAAATTACTAATGTTACAAAGAGTGGAATAGCATAAAATAAATAAAATAAAATATTAGCTCTCTATCTTTCTGAGAATATAGTTTGCATTGTATTCTGAGGCAGACGACATGGTCTTGAAAATGCACAAAACCTAAGCCTCTGCCCATAGCTGGGGAGAAAAGCTCCTTTTCCTCTGACTGCGTTGAATTGCAGGCATGAGGATGGCATAGCAAGGAGCTGTTGTTTACTTGCCAGATGTTGTGAATTACTCCACTTGTCACAAGTGCAAAGGAATGGAATGTGAATTGTTTCTGCATAGCCAAGAGGCTAACAAGCCTTCACCTCTCTCCCTGCTGGAACTGAATCCTGCTACATTGGTAGCAATTATCCTCTTCTCTCAAATTGCCTAGCTGATTAATGTAATTAGGATGAACAAGGGGCTGTTAATTCTAACCACTATTTAGCTTGGAGTTTGCTGCTGCTTTGTCCAGTCTCATGAGAGATTAGGCACCTGAAACCTTGAGCACCCTACAATTTTGGCAGTTAGCTCAATAAAAGATATTTCTCCTGACAAATACTGCTCTGAGTGTAAGCAGTGCCATGATTTGCTCCATTATTGAATTTGTGGGCTCACTTAGCGAAGACTGGCCAGAGGTTACTGGGATCACTCCAGCTCAGGCAGGCAGGGCTCTGCAGGACAGAGTGGGGGCTGCTGGTTCAGGGGAATCCTCAGCTGCTAACTGGCACTGCACAGCACTGCACCAGCTGCCTTTCTTCTGTCCCCTGCATGTCTGAAAAATGTGTGTCATAGTTATATGATTATGTAAATTAGTTATTCATTAAACTAATTAATTGTTTGACAAATAGGCTTTGGACAAGTACATGTTTGCCCTGGAATTCTGGGAAGATGGGAGCACTTCTGTTCCACTATCTTCAAATCCTGTGTTATTTATTAATCCTGGGAAGCATTATGCTGGGAGTAGTCTAGAGTACTTCCTCAAGAAGTCTACATTCAACACAGTATTTTTGAGTTATTCCTTCTTTCATGGAAAAATCTTTTTATAAAGAAAAAGTATTCCCTTTAGTTTTAATATTACTTTGAAACCACTTTTAATGCCAGATATTCGTATACATAGCTTTCCATTTTTGCAAAGTTTGAACCATTTTAAAAGCCAAAAGATGTTTTAAAATTCTTAGCAATGCTCTTTCTTGATGTTTTTATTGTACAACTGCTTCTGTTTTGCACAATAATGTGGTAATCTTGTGTCTTAATACTGCCTCAAAAACATAAATGGCCAGAGAGACTCTTGGTAAGAGAAACTACAATCTCTCTCTTCTGACCACGAACTCACAGTGTGAGCTGCTCTCCTGCTGGAACTGATTGTCATGTCAAAATAAATCA
>WBMY01003223.1:0-106799 GCA_013397315.1 Donacobius atricapilla | reverse complement strand
TTTTTTTTTTTTTTTGTAAGCATCACAGTGAGCAGGTTAACTCTCTTGAACAATTCAAGCTTGAAGCCAGATCCCTGGGCTGTTTGCTAGGCAGAACACAGTGGTCATCTCAAACACAAATGGGACTAACATGGATTTTTTCTTTTTTCAGTGTGGGCTCAAAGGTAGTAGTCTCCTGGTGCTACTTGACTAGAACATGAGCTTTCTACACTACAGCACTTACCCCAGGCTGCTTTTGTGTTCAGAGAAGAGAATAGCTACTTCAAAAGGGCAACACAACTCATCCTAATAGAGCAGCTAGCAGAGAACAGTGCTTTGTCTTCTGCAAATACGTATTTCTTTCTTTCACTAACTGTAAGGCAGCCTGAGTTGGCCATGTATAACTTACACATTCAGCCTCAGACACCTTGCTCTGAACAGATGCATCCCACTTAAATGTTTGAGGCCATCTGTAACATTAACTCTGTCTTCTTATCTAGAAGCAAAGGCACACAAAGTTTTTGAGAGTGTGAAGGGTTAACTGAAAGGCTCATATACTAAAAAAAAATAATTCCTCCGCCTAGAAAGGTTTTTTTCATCATTGGAGTTAAAATTAATGTTCTTTGAAAAGAGAGATTAAAGGGAAGTACTTTTTCCCATTTTGGTATTACTTTTTGCATTCAGTAATGCCTTGCATAGAATTCAGTTATCTTATTAGGAGTCATCTTAGACCCTGCACAGTTATCTTTTATTTTTGCAAAGGTTTTTTTGATTGGGGGGTTTTGGTGACTGAGTAAACAGCAGGAAAATATGCCTTGAAAGACATACTGTTAGATATGTGGATTGGAGGTTGTGAATAGGAAGGCTGAAACTCCTGCAGTAGATTTTTAAGCTGCTTATTTTTTAGGTTAATAGTGTTTTCCCAGACCTTTTAAGATCTTGTTTTGTTAAATCATGCATGGAAGAGCCTGATAGAAAAATTGAAAAATATTGCAAGACACTAGATTTTTATTTTCGTTCTGAATTCCTACAGATCTACCTATGCATATTCCGTATCATCAGTTACAGCTTTTTGAATGTGAAATGTAAATTTTATGTAAGGAATATACAGACTTCTTCCTTTTTTTTAAGTACAAAGATCATTTTCCCTTTCACCCTTCTCTTCCCAGCAGAGCATGGTCCATGAGGGCTCGGTTTCCCTGGTTTTCTCTGCTCCGAAGAGGTTGAGATTTGCCAGCCTGAGGTGTTGGTGCTGCTCTGGGGGCAGCCACACCCGGCTGCCACACTAAAAGCATTTCAAACTAAAGCTTGTGCCTGGGAGCCAATGACCATTAAAAAAACACTCGAATTTTAGTATATACATTAAGTGGTATTGTAATCTTTGCTTTGTTTTTCCTATTGTCTTTTTATTCCTTCATATGGTTGACTACGCCTTTTTTTTCCCAGATATTAGGAGACTGTCACATAGCCCTAAGAGAGCTGTAAGTGTCAAAGTTCATGTCGCCCAGATCGTTTTTTTGCCTTACACTTCACAAACCCCCTGGAGTCTCTCCATTCCTTCCCTATTGCATGGCCCAACACACCAAAGGCACAATTTCACCGGCAGTATTTCCATCCTGCTGACTGACAATGTGCTACAGGGATGCATTTGGGTTGCTGATGAGCTGCTGCCTCCCATTTTGATGGCCTGTCCCTTATGACACTCTTAACTATCTGTTCAGTGGGAGTATTTGCACACAGTGCCTACCTGGCATCTAGATAAAAACCATGGAATATACATATATTTTTTCCAAGTGGTGACATCTGGCTTGTTAGCTGACTTGGCTCCCATCTGCTTTACAGCCTCAATTGCTAATGATTGTGCAACCATCCCAGGGAGCTGTTCTGGGTCAGACGCTTAGAGATCAGATGGGCTGATTCACCCTTCTGCAGGAAGGGTTTTTTGTTCTTTGGTTTCACTTTTTAATGATCTTCACATTTGGCAGTAATAAAAGAATTTCATCACAGGACTGTAAATCTATTCACCTCTGATGGTTCTGTCTAGAGTTTTATTGCCTGAATACTGTCTCCACCAACAGAGCTGCAGCAAACAAATAGAACCTACCTGGCTAAATAGTGTGGTACTGTGAGCCTGACTGTCTAGAGCTATCTATGGGGTTATCTTAGCAATGAGATTGGTGAGGATATTCTGGCTTGTCCTAGACCCTATGGATATTCAAAACATCTCAGAGAGTAGACAGATTTTGATAATAGAACTGGAATGTGGCTGGATTTAGAACCTGGATTTAGAGGAGGATTATGATACTGTATATGTAACAGTGGGTGAGGGAAATTGGAGTCCTGTCTGCACTTTATTGGCTCTGGCTGTAGTCATGTAGCTTGTCTGTGATTTTACCAAAATTACTACAAATTAGGACGAAACCCTCTAAAGCAAAAAGAGTTATCCTTGTAGAGAATTATTTGAGTGGCAAAAATACATGTCAAAATTTTTATTTTAAATAAAGACATTGTCTACATGCAATGGAATTAACAAAGCCTGATTTTCTGTCATCCTGATTTAAAAATTGGCCAGGAAGCAAGGAGGAGAATGGCACTGCCAACTTGCAACATGCAAAATCTTACTGTGGGGTTGAGTCTGGTTTCTCTTCTCTGCTCAAGTGCTGTTTTGGGTGTGCAATGGATACAACCTGTGAAGAATCTGTAGATTAGGGGATGATGGTATTACGAGTCATCTCAATGCTCTTTACCTTACTTATGAGCCAGTAAGACTCAGATGAATTCCTGAGACATGCAGTGAAATTTGGGGAGTGAACAGCAGGACATTAATTGAAATTAATTGTTGTTATATAGCACAAAAGTGTGTGTCTAGGAGAAAATGTAAACCAGTCTAAAACCACAGAGTCATAATAATAAACACAAGCTCAGCAGGGATACTGTGGCATTGCTGCAGATTGGGTGAAAAAAAACTAACAATACTTTGGAGCACAAGGATGGAATAATACTTAATTCAAACATCGCTAAACAGGGATGTTCCAGATTAATCCAGGGTTCTGTCAATAACACTAGCAATCCTGTCTGAAGGAGTTATGTGGCATTAGAAGGGTTGCAGAAAGTAGTTTGGGGAAAAATTGAAGACATGGAAATATGTTCATGCAGAGACAGATGCAAGAGTTGCCATGGTTTACAGTAGAAAGGAATAAGAGAAGGTAGGGAAGTGATAAAAGCACTGACTGCAGGGCAGGCTGCAAGAAAAGCAGCTCAGGAACATTTTTCTTCACCACTTCATGATGTGAGAATACTGAGAAGAGAATACAAGAGAATATTCAATGAAATCATAATGTATAGGTTCAAAATCAAAGGGTTTTCCTCACAAAATGTTCAGCAAACTCACTTCACTGAAAATTGTTTGCATCAAAAATCTAAGGATCTAAAATGGATTGGTGGTTTAGGAGGATATAATAACTTTATTATGACTCTAATGCTGTATTTTAAGACTTCACCTAATTTCCAGTTACAATAGGCCAAGGTAAGATCTGATGTAAGGAACAGCTTTGTCTGCTTTGGAGATGTTGCAACATTTGTGTGAGATGGAACTGCTAACTTCTCATACTCACGCAAAAACACATTTATTAGGCACAAGATTAATAAACCACATGACTTTCTTCTGTCTTGGGCCCTTCACTATCTACCATGCCCATGTTTTGTTTCTCTGGGAATATTGCCTAATCAATAACCCTGGAATAAAGACCTAACTGAAAATGCCATTAGTTAAGAGATGCAAATTATCCTGACTAATCCTGTGCTATCAGAAGATGATTACACTTCTTTTTTATCCTGTGTTTTTAAAAGGCTGGTTCAATTTTATGTACAACTTGGAAGCAAGACTGTTGGCAACTCCTGCAACAGACCAAGAGCTAGGAATGAAGGTAAAGCCCCTTTTATTAATAATAAGCCTTTTTCATTTTGTCTTCTGCAGTGTTTTTGCCTTTTGCTGCCTTTACAAAATGAAGAAGACTTTTTTTAACAAAAATCAATTTGTTAAATTTCAGGTTTTATAGATGTTGGAGAAAGCTATTTACTTTTGATAGATATTTCTACTCATAATTAGTTACACCAAACCTAATGGTGATCCATCTGTAGGCCTAACTGTGGGAGCTGTGATGGTCTAAGAAAGACAACATTTACAAAGCAAGGTGTAATAGCTTGTATTAAACTATTTGATAGTGTTGGAAAACAGGTAAATTTTCGAGTCCACAGGACTTTTCATAAGGTCTGAAATAAAAGGAATGAAATTCAAGTTCAGGATAAAGTGGGCAAACTCCATTTCTGATCTGAAGAAGAGTTGTGTACCTGAGAACTTGTTCATCTTCTCAACTACACCAGTGGGTTTAATAAAAAATTGCCTTCCGAAACAAGCTTATGTGTGATTTGCCCAAAACACAAGATTCTAAAGTTGCAGCTGAAAATTCATTTAGTCTGAATAAATTCACCTGTCCCAGATGTCTCCTCTCTTATTTGACCCGCATGCTTTAAGTTACTTAGAGTGGTGGAGGACTGATACTTGCATTTGGGATCAGCATTCTGGGAGCAGATTCCCATGTAAAGTGGTCTAGTTACATGAAGACAGACAACTGACGTGAGCAATGAACAAATGTAATTTTCCTCTCAGTATAAAGCATTTAACATCAGTGGAATTTTTTCCTGATATTTGGCATTTACATTGACTCCCTCACTGAGTAGAGCTGTCATCTTGCAGTGCAGATTACACCAAGGGTTTGATTCTCCACTCATTTGCACCAGTATAAGACACCAAAAAAAAAATTCATTATCTTTGAACATACACCAATATAAAAGAGTTTTAAGAAAAGAAATATACACAGGTGCTTCTTTCTTACATTATCCTTTTTGATGAGCTCTGTGGGGCTTCTGTTGTGTCCTAGTATTTGCCATACAGTGTGCATGATACAAAGACTATCTTAAATTTTCTAAATATTATGATAATTAATTTCCAAGGATGCTGTGAGCTTGCATACATAGCAGGAGCATTGTAATCCCAGCTATCAGAATTGAAACTTAGTTTTTCACACAAACTGCAAGGATACCCAACATGAAATAAATACTGTGTAAAGAAAATCACATTATTCCTATCATTTCTGTGGTATGATCGTTAGTTTCCCTGAGGGCATAAAAGATTTGATCCTTTGAGTTTGGTGAAAACAGTCAAGATAGCATATGGCAGCTGGTGACCCACGTCACCTTTGCAGCAGGACTCTGTCCACAAAATGCTCCTGGAGCAGGAGTGCCTGAAGGGAGGGGCACATGTCAAAAGCCCCGTGCACCGGGTGGGAGTTGGCAGCTCCAGAGCACAGGGTGCACTGCCCTCTCTTTGCTCCGCACAGTCACAGTAACTGCTTTTCCTCATTTTAAATACAGGACTTGTTGTTCAATACACAAATGACAATGGGATCACCTGGAGTTTGCTGCGAGAGCTGGACTTCATGTCATACCTGGAGCCCCAGGTTGTCTCCATAGACTTACCCCGGGAGGCCAAGACCCCTGCCACTGCTTTCCGCTGGTGGCAGCCACAACATGGTAAGCAAGGCCGTCCTAAAAATTCGTTCAGCAGCTTTACACAACCCACATGTCAGTGCTACTCAGTATAGACATGTTGTGCAGAAACCTCAGGTTATGAAAAACATGGTATTTTGAACAGTTGGATGTTGTAAGAGCATATTTGGGCTTTCCTGAGTCACACTGTGGCCATGATTTTCTTTTATAGCACCAAGCTGATGAGTGGGCTTAAGAGTAAAATTGTTTAAGAGCTAAGTTTAAACCAGAGATGCTGAGATAACAGGAGGGAGGGAAAAAAATTACATTAAAAAAAAAAAAAGCCTAACTAAGATCAGAGTTTTTACCTGAGTATAGAGTGACCTGGGATATCAAATGGCTTATACTCTTAATCTCATTTTTATTTTGTTGTGGAAGTGTAGGCATAACTTGGCCTTGAATCTGCCTACCTGGTGGCTCCCATCTCACTATTTTAATATCTCCACACTCCAGAACAGGACCCCCTCCTCCCACCATTTCTAGTGTCCCTGCCCCTGCAAAACCACTCAGCCACTTCCCACATCCTCAACTGAAAATTAAACCCCGGTGCTGACTGATTCCTACAGCCACTGTGAGAGGTCTCACCTCACATGGGGACACATTACCTACTGAAAGTGTCCTGATTAAGACTCACCTTGCACAAGGCAGCAGCTCCTGCATCTGCAGGAAATCTAAGGCAATATTCAAAAATACAGCAAAGTACATTTCAAGAGCAATTCCTTAGGGAGCAAAGCACATAGCTTACATTCAGGTAATTACAGTATGCAGCTTCTTAGACATCATTTATCATTTTGATGGCTGATTTTGTTCACACATTTTCTTGTACGTGCTGGACTTAATTGTCCTCACTAGCTAAGAGAATAGACAAGACAAGAGGGATGTGATTTAGTTAAGAAGACAGTTCCTTTGGCAAAAAATGCTGAGCAATGGCTGGTGCACCACAGACCATCGTTCTGTGATGATCATTTGCATTGGTGAGTGGTGCAACGCCCAACCTGCTGCACCCTATAGCTGCCTGGGTGGCACCCCGAAGACATCTGTCCCTGCTGAGGGTCATCACTTAAGATCGCTGATGGCAGCCCTGTGGCTCCCAGTACAAGCAAGGTTTTATGACTGGAAGTTGAAATATCATGTTCCACACCAGTGCCTACAGCAGACAACCAGTTCTGATTAGAGATGTTAGCTCCTTCATGGACTATCCTCTATCTGCCATTCCTCAATGCAGAATGGCCCTATCAGCCATGACCCACGTTCCTCTTGGTGGCAAGGCAAAAGTACTGGCACATTGCTGCAAGCTCACAATTCATTGTAAAGGCTTTCCTTCCTCTCCTGTGAGGGCAGTTATTGTGCAGTAAGGTGTTCTTTTCAGCATGCCAGTAGAAAGGTGAATTGAAATGAAGGCTGAAGAAATGGGCTGGAGATGATAAAAGTGAAATGCCTGTAGGCTGGAGAGCAGGAGGAGAGCAATTTCCAGGAAGGAGAACAGCACTTCTCCAGATACTATCTATATGCAGAGCCTTCAGCATTTTCCTTCAGGTTCTATTCACTTTCATACAAAATCTATTTTGGGAACTAGACAGAGGCCTTTCCAATTTAGCTATGAGGAACAGCAGGAAGGTTGTGACCCATAAAATGAAAATCCCCACTCTAGGGGCTCAGGGTGTATGTCATCCAAACAGAGAGAGAGCATATGATGGCAAAGGCACTGAAGCTAAAGAAATGAAGAGGGAAATACCAGTGTTTATCTGTAACAGAAACATGCTCTAGAGTCCAGGTGCATCCTTGAGCAATGTTTTAGTCTTGTTTAACAGCACTCAGTCTATGTGATTGAGCACTGATCACTGAGTGAACACAGCATATGGGCATTAGAAAAAACTTGCAGGGACTCCACTAACTTGTCTGTTCTGTTTTTTGTAGGGAAGCATTCAGCTCAGTGGGCTTTGGATGATGTGCTTATAGGGATGAATGACAGCTCTCAGACTGGCTTCCAGGATAAATTTGATGGAACTGTGGATTTACAAGCAAGCTGGTACAGAATACAAGGAGGTCAAGTAGACATTGACTGCCTGTCTATGGATACAGCTCTGATGTTCAGTGAAAACATTGGTATGTGTCATCAAACATTGTTACATTTTGTATGAGTCTATTTTATAAATTATGTAAGGATCAAGTTTTACAAGATGGGAGGTATAGACAAAGCCAGGTATTTAGTAATCTGTAGGGAAGAGAAGGCTGGAAAAAGGTGAAGATAGAGGTAAAAAATTTGAATGACAGTATTGAAAGCATATGCTGAGGATACACTTTGTCGTTGTATTTGTTGTTTTTCTCTCTTTTCTTAGGAAAACCTCGTTACGCTGAGACTTGGGACTTCCATGTATCAGCCTCCACATTCTTGCAGTTTGAGCTGAGCATGGGTTGCAGCAAGCCATACAGCAATTCCCACAGCGTTCACCTGCAGTATTCCCTAAACAACGGGAGAGACTGGCACCTGGTGACAGAGGAGTGTGTCCCCCCAACAATTGGCTGTCAGCAGTACACCGAGAGCTCCATCTACACTTCAGAAAGATTCCAAAACTGGAAGAGAGTTACTGTCTACCTCCCACCCTCAACCAAGTGAGCGCTGCTCTTCTGGCTGTTTAACATGACAAAGGTTTTGCTGATCTAACTAGAACAAACATCCTCCAGCTTGGGAATGTTCTGCCTGTCTTTTAAATTTTTAAATGTGTATTGTCACGCCACCAGAATTTTAAATTTCACTTCAAAATATTTCATCAGCAATAAGTGAAGTGTAGGGACTAAAGGAAGTTACAACTTTGATGAATGAATTCTAAAATCTTGCCTATAATTTATGACAGTAAGAACAAGAATGCTAAACCAGCTTTTCTAACATTTACGTAATAAGAGGCAAGAATAAATACCCTGATCCATCATTTCCTACAGTAGTGTTTTCTGTTATTGCACATGAAGTTGTCATCCAACATTCAGGCATGTTAATCACAACATTCAGCAAGTCAGAACACGTCACTGGACATGCCACCTTCACCCTTTTGACCAGGAGGAGAGTTCTGCCGACCCCCTCAGGATATCACAGGGCTGAAAATGGATGTGCCAGATGTGTTGGCATCCATTCCTCTAAATAAAACCATGCTCTAGTTTAGGAATGACAGGCAGTGATGACACTGTTTACCATTGTTCTGAGTAGTTCTGTAACTCTTCAGAGCACCCTACAAATTACCTCTGTACATTTCATCACCCAGACACACAGTTAATGAACTGGGCCTGGGGTTCACGCTTGGTTTCCAATTCCAAAGCTCACTCCAGAGGGCCATACATCATCTTCCAAAGAATTCTTCTCCAAAATACTTTCCTCATTTGAGTATAACAAAGCAGTCAGTGGTGACAGCAGTGTGTATGCATGTTCATATTTGTACATATAGATTCATACATTCTTATATATATATATAGACATGAACAGATATAAACACTGTTTTTATCTTTACACAACACTTAGTATAAATGAACTTTCATAAGTTCTTACTTTACTGATGCAATTTTATTGTTTCCATTCTGCTAGCAACACATGGAGCTCTCAAATGCTAATGGAACTACTAATTTCTGCTCAACCACTTTGCTGATCAGCAAGTGTCTCAGCAGTGTTCTTTCTTGATTATCACTTTGGGCACCTTTCTTAAGAATATGCTGGAATTTTGCCTAAAAAGACTAACTTGAGAGATTTAAACTTCCAGTTTCCACTAGAATGTGAATCTTTTCAAAATAAGCGGGCTATGCTTATTTATATGCTTTTCTTCAGAAGTCTGTGGGATTTTCATTAGTATTTAGCACTTTCTGGATTAGAATTTTGAATCCTGAAATACATTTCCTCTGTTTGTAATAGCTCTCCCAGAACACGGTTCAGATGGATTCAGTACAGCTATGCTTCTGGAGTTGATTCTTGGGCTATTGATAATGTGGTCCTGGCGACAGGATGCCCCTGGATGTGCTCAGGGCATGGCATCTGTGATTCAGGTCATTGCATGTGAGTAGAAAACTGCTAAAGCTGCTTCACAGAAAGGATGTGTTTTATCCAGGCCAGATAATACCTTTTCTTCTCAATGTGTTGCTAGGTGTGACAGAGGCTTTGGAGGTCCATACTGTGTCCCTGTCCTTCCTCTGCCATCTGTCCTGAAGGATGATTTCAATGGAAACTTGCATCCAGACCTTTGGCCTGAAGTCTACGGTGCTGAGAGGGGAAACCTGAATGGTGACACCATCAAGTCTGGAACAGCTCTCATTTTCAAAGGGGTCAGTGATTACTTACATTGAAAAAAAAATGAATGAAAATCAGTAGAGTTAAAAAGATAAGGTAAATTTTCTCTTGTTAGCTCTATATATTTATATTGAAGTCTTTTGGCTACAATTTGACATTTTCATTTTTCTTGTCTTTTCCTACCCTAAACACACATCATGTTTTCCACAGTTGGGTTTTTTAATGAACAAATAGGTTTCATCTCTCGGCTGTGTATTATTTTGTTTGTGGTATAAACTCCTCCTTGACCACTAAAGGAAAAGAATGAAACTCTTCACTGAGATTCTTGAGGTGAACTGTTTGGAAATATGGTGCACATCACAATCATCTGGAAGTCTCCTGATTGGCTTTTTAATATTTTGAATAATACAAATTAGTCAGGGCTGTAGTCTGTGTAATTAGTGTTTCTGTAGTATGCCTGTATTTTACTCAGTTCTATGATTTTGATGTTTTCTAGTTCTTTAAAGATTTATTTTTGTTGATTGCAGATTTCAAAAGGCCAGGAAATAGATTTTCTGAATTTTTCGATTCTTAACAAAACGAATAATAGACTTTTGTTCACAAACGCACAAATTCTCAGTTCATACAAGCCTTAATTTGACACTGTGAACTCAGGTGCCCCCCAAAAAGAAAAGTTAAATAATGTTTGGTATATAAATTAATTCTTTGAAGTATTTATTTGCAAAAGCTTGACTCCAGTTCAACCTCTTTAGATTATTTAAATCCCAAATTCTGAGATGTGTATTGTCAAAAATTTGCATTGCTTGTTCCTGCAGATTGTTCCCCGGGGGAATGGGTCTGGAAAAAGGACAGCTCTGAGAGGTGCTTTGCCAGATCTCTGCAGAACAGGGACTGGCCCTGGCCCCAGGATCCACACAAGAGTGAGCTCAACTGTAGAGCTGGACAGGGACTCAGGGGTCCCCATGAGGTTTCCTGTGTGCTCCCTTTCCTTACAGGTCAACAGATTGCCCCAGAAGAGGATATTTGTACAAAATGTGTTTTGAGGTAGAAAAAAGAACTCCTAGAGAGGACTGCCCCTGCCTGGAAATTAGGGTGCTTGGCAACTGTACAGTTTGTAAAAAAAAGGAGTGTTGTAGCTTGGACTCAATGTCTAAATCAGCGCTTGCAGATCCAATCACATCCCAGGGGCTCAGAGCACAAACTGAATGAGCTGTAACTGTGCCTGTGCCTCTACCTGTGGTTGTAGTTGTGCCTCTGTCTTATCTTGGCTTACTTTACCAAGGGTGTCACTGTCATTTTCTGCCTGGGAAAAGGTGTGGTACAGAGAACTTCCCCTCTTGCTGCCACCAGCAGTCAGTAGCAGACAACATCTAAGAAACAATAAGCTGCAGAATACACTCAGTAATGGGAACTGATATTCATAAGGTATATCCTGTGTTTGCAGGAAGGACTGAGAATGCTTGTGTCAAGAGATCTAGACTGCACTAATACGGTGTACATCCAGTTTTCATTTAAATTTATTGCCAAAGGTAAGATCACTGTTGATTTACTATCACTTCTCTACCTTTATTAGTACATAGTAGCAACACAGGAAAGAATACAGATTTATATTTTCAGCTTCAGTGTCTGGAGGTGATTAACAGTTTATGGTAGATTATATGGGAGCTGGTTTGAAATTTCATCCCTACCTTGCTCCCAGCCTACCTGGCTGTCTGTGCAGTTCCTAAGGAAAAAGTAGACTGCAGCATCATCAAAAATAGCACAGCTAGTAAAGTCTTTGGGCAGAAAAGAAACAAAAGAGCTCAAGATTTTGTAGAGATTTTCCACTGTGTTGGGAAAAAATTATTTGTCCAACTTTTTATGTCATAAGATGGTGCCTACAGTAAATTACTTAAGGGACTAATAGTAAACTATAGTGTATTTAATTTTTTCTTCAGTCCAGTGCATTAAAATCTCTTACCTTTTGACTGTCTAGTAGGTATCTTAGAGATAACTGAAACTCCATAATTCTATTTAATTGATATGAAGAATAGTCAGACTTTGCAAGACAAGTTTTATGTGCTGTTGTAAATAACTTGTGACAGTTCCTCCAATACAAGGGCATTTAAGCCAATGATTCAGTCTTACCCTGCTCCAAGGCCCTGCCATCCTTGACTCTAAAAAACAATTATATCCAAGTCTGAAGTGACATGATGGAGAACCACTAAACTGCTTGAAGGTTTGAGCCACTCCCATGGAATTTCAGTTTCCCTCAAACTTTCTGATAGAATTGGCACTTCGGGGCTGAACTCTGAATGTTGAAAAACTCCTCTCACTCTGGTATAGGAAGATGTCCATAGTTTCTGTGGTAAGCTCAGTGCTCTGGGTCTGTACCCTAACTGACTCAATATTTACCAAATGCTTGAAAATAGTTTTGAACCCCCTCTTTCTTCCTAAATAAGTATCTTAGCTAAAACTTTCTATGGACAAGTGAATATATAGCTCTTTGTGAATCATTATTGATTTTCTTTATTGGGCATTTAATCATGTATATCGGGCTATTTATTACTGGGTTTAGTACTTTATCAAAAAGAGAGAAAACTGAAACACCCAAAAACATAACATGCCCTCAAATGATAACATACTAAATATTTCAGGTTTATAAGTGAAGTCTTTGTGAAGACTCCTTTTACAAAATTATTCTTCGGTAATATTTCTTCATATGATCATTAAAAAAATATTTAAAAATAAAATTAATAAAAAAATATTACTCTGAAGGCAGGAATAGCTAAAGGCTCAAGCCTGGATTTTGACTCACAAGGAGTAAGACCATCAAACTCCAGGTGAAATCATTCCTTATTGAATCTGTATAACTTGTTAGCCCACTGTTGTATCCAGGACTTAGTCCCAACAAGCTCCCTAATGCTGAATATTAATGAATATAGCTGGGCATATCTCTCAGCTGTGAGTGTTAAAAGCAGTGTGTTGTTTACTGTTAATTGCTACAGATAAGCTGAAATCAGCTCCTGACTGCAAACAGCTCTTCCCTGCTCTGCTCCACAGCCGGTGGTTGAGTACTTAGCACTGGAGCAGAGGGGAGCTGGAGCATGTGCATCAGGCACTTTGGTTTCAGCAAATGTGGTAAATTTAAGACAGGAACAAGGGAAAAGCTTGCACAGTAACGTGCAGTGAGTCAGGGGTGAAGAAACTGTCCCTTAGTCCTTTCCTTCTGTTGGTTCCTGACTGAGTTTTTGGGGACATGCCATCACTGTGCCACACCATGAAGGGAGCAGAGAGTGTAAATTTGTCTGAATGAGACCTCAGTTCAGAAATACCATCACTTGGACACTGGTATTCCTGGTCAGCAAGTTAGGCACAATCCAAATAAAGGCTGGGGGCTGAGCTTGCGTGTGCTAACCAGCGTCAAGAATGAGTGCTGGGCTCTAATTAGCATGTGTTAATAACTAGGGATGTAAAGAGCTTTTGTTTTTTACTCTTTAATGCTCTAAAAAAAAATAGGAGAAGCTGGTAGTTAGAAAACGCAAATTTTACCGTCAGTTCCACTGACTTTTAGGCTGAGCTTAAAGCACAGAATATTGCTTCGTTGATGTTAAAACGTGCTAATAAAGATCCTCAGTGCTCCCCATCAATTATATAATTTCTGAGTACGAAACACATTCCAGTGTCTGCAGTGAGAGCCATAGACTCATAAATTTATGAGGATAGGGACTGTGTTTTTATCTGTGGGTGCTTCAGATAGTGATGAAAATGTCTGGTACCCGGACAAAACAAGCAAATAAATACCGCATTACTGGAATACGTTTGTAGTAGAAGGAGCTGGTGTGTTCTAATCTAAAAAAGTATAACATTGAGATAGCTTCATATCTAAGTAATTAACTATGATTGTATGTATAATGAATAGTAATGTAAATTTAGGCCCTATTTCATTGGCATTTTGCAGACAAACAAGCAAGGGAAAGCACAGAAAGACGTATGTCTACAATGTGTATTTAAGATCTCAACAAAAGCTGTTGTTAAAGGAAGCCCATACTTTGTGCTGGATATCAGAGCAACATAATTTAATTTATACTTGTTAGAACTTACTGGATTTTAATGAGCATAAATCCATGTTCTTTATGCTCCAGGCACCCCTGAGAGGTCTCATTCTATCCTGCTGCAATATTCTGTCAATGGTGGCATCACCTGGCACCTAATAGATGAGTTTTACTTCACCCAGACTACAGATGTCCTCTTTATCAACGTTCCTCTGCCCTACGCAGCCCAAAGCAACGCAACGCGGTTCAGGCTCTGGCAACCTTACAACAATGGTAAGGAAGAGACACACTCCTGGGAATCCAGGTCCATGCTTGCACAGCTCAGCACCTCTAAGAGAGTGCATTTTTTGAACTGAACAATTAGAGACACTGTTAAACCATGGGGGTTTTGTGTTTGAACTCCTTCAATTAGAATTACTGCAGGATTATGTTTACTGCTCTTATAAAGTGGTTGAATGCTTTAAAGTGAAGAGCCTTCACCTGATAGCCATGGATTGTGCGCAGAAAAGCATCAGCTTTGACCCTGGAGGGAGCGGGAGATCAAGCAACACCAATAAAGTTAACTTCACTCAGGTTTTTCTCATTATTTTTAATGGACATGATTCTCACTTACACTGAAGTCCTATTAGGATGCTCCAATTATACAAAAGTGTCTCAAGTGTAACTGGGCCTACCTTACTCAGAATTAACTAGGCATTAAAAACCCATTTAGAAAGAGTATGTAGAGAGCAGTTAATCTTTTGATTAAATTGTAAAGGACTGGAAAACCACAAGAGGAACTCAGCTCATTCCTTCTGCTTACAGGAGATGTGCCAGCTGAAGGAAGCTCTCCTTTGCTCTCAGTTACACTGAGCATAGTTCTAAGCTGACATAAAACAGCTCTAAAAAATTCCAGCAGTCATTTAGACATGGTGATTCAGGAACAGTTTATTCCGTGCAGGTAAATTTGTAGCACACTCCTAAGAAAAAAAGCAAATTCAAATCTGGTCCTGACAATCCTGTTTCAGTTCATTCTTCTGACGTGTCCTGCCTAAAACAATTATCTAAACTTTTCTCTGATGAACTCAAACACTTTCAGATAAATGAAAAAACGTTACACAGAAGATCTGTCCATTTAATCCTTCCTCTTCAGTTTGAGAATACCAATTTTCTGACATATATGAATACATAATCCATTGCAGAGAAGAAGTTTCAGAGTTTCCTTCTCTGTAGAACTTCTCCCGGGCAAAGACAAGCTGCTGCGTGTAAGGATGTAGAATGAAATCGCACTTTCAGGCTGCTTTGACTCTGTAGCAACTGCTCATTTAGATGATTCTTAATTGAAGAAGACACTGACAGAATTTCAAAGTAAATGTGATATAAATAGAAGATAATTGTTCAACACCCATTGCTTTTCACTCTTTGTTTTGCTGTGACTTCTATAAATTTTAGGGAATAAAAATTAATTCCCTAGAGTCAGGCTGCAAAGCAGTATGGGAACTTTTCTCAGGGAAAGTGAAAATAGCAATCCCACACTTTTAGCATCCTCTTCTTCACATAATCCATAAATACTGGCTTCTGTTCTGCTCTCTGATAATATTAGTATTAGGTCTTAAAAGGAATATTTCTCTTTTCTTTGTAGGCAAAAAAGAAGAAATCTGGATTATTGATGACTTCATTATTGACGGAAATAACCTAAAGAATCCTATTATCCTTTTGGATACCTTTGACTTTGGTCCTAAAGAGGACAACTGGTTTTTCTATCCTGGTGGAAACATTGGGCTTTATTGCCCATATTCATCTAAAAGAGCTCCGTAAGATTCTCTCAGCAATACAATAGAAAGAAATGACTTTGTAAACTGAATCTAAAGCACTCCTTCCCTTGATTTTCAGGGAAGAAGATTCAGCTATGGTATTTGTTTCAAATGAAGTTGGAGAGCATTCCATTACCACAAGGGACCTGAGTGTGAATGAAAATACTATCATCCAATTTGAGGTACTTGTCCTCAGAAAGTTATTTTGCCTTTTGCTTTATGTTCTTCTATATTCTGCTCTGGTGTATTTGCCCAGCTGTTCTGATTGCCAAATAGAGAGACTTTTCTAATTTTCCCTCTTATTGATTTGACATTACTCTCCCGCATATGAATGTATCATAATGCTTTTAATACACAGACAAGGGAAATTTCTGCCTCAAAGTCGTCTGCTTTCTTGCCTAAATTACTACTTTGCCCATGCCTATATACTTTCACTGATAGCATTAAAGTCTATGTCCTATGCATTGGAGAGTCACAACTGGCAGGCAAGAGGATGGGCAAAATAAAAGGAGGGTCCAAATTGCCACTTCACGAGGTAAGAGTGCAGCATTTCTACAAGCTGACCACTGGAGAGCTACAACTTCATCTGTGACAGTAGAAAGTATTTTTCCTACCTGCTGGCGTAACTACCCAGTTGTACTTTCTCAGAGAGACAAGTTTCTGCTTTCCTTTTGCTTCTGCTCTAGATGGAGCTGGTTTTGGCTATCATGGCCTGAAGTCATCCCATTTATGGGAGCTGAAGAAAGTTCATGAATAAGGAGCATATTTTTGTGTTTCATATAGTCAGTGGAAACAGGTACCCCAGTGACAACACAGAGTCTAAACTAAACTGTGTTTCTGATTTATCTTAGACTCTAAACTGTGCATTGGCTGGGGCAGCTATTGATGGGAGTTACCAGTAATTCATTAATTTAGAGAGGTCATTATACTGTCATTAAGAAACTGGAAAAGAATCTGGCAAGTTAATTGCCATGTCACAGTTACCAGGCTGCTTCTAACAACAACGTGGCATGTTGTTGCATTAATATGAGCTACATAATAATCAGCAAATTATATGAGTTTATAAAAATTTCTAGAATTATACTAAGGGTTTTCCAAGAAAATTAGGTTTTGCTGTGTACTCATGCACTCTTCAATTTGTCATGCAACTAATTCATAAATTATTGAATGCAAACCATTTTCTCTTTTAAAATATAGATCACAGCCTGTAGAACAAAAATGTTTGAGGTCACTTTAAGATATTCATAAGCCTTGATAGCATTAACTCATAAAATCTACATGTTTACTTCCATATGTGGTAAGAACATCATTTTCAGCTCACGTTTTTGAGAACATTAGTGTAAACGAAGGGGTTATGCATAATGCAGCAGCTTCTCTCTGTGTCTCAAGAGTCAAAACCTATATTGGGTCAAGCATCTCTCTAAGCTTCCAGATGAGTAGACAACCCTTCTAGTCAAATGTAGGTTGATGGGTTTCATGTGCACTGAAGAGTGATGAAGGAAATTCAATGTAGGATACACTTTCAACATTCATGAACAGTTACTGGCAGTCACAGTATTACTACATTTTAGAAGCAAATAGATGTTCTTAACAGAACAGCATCCTACAAAGACACATTTTTTTGTTTCAAAGATGTATAAAAATAATAAAATGTTACATAGTTTTAATGCAGGCTTTCTATTTCATCAGTAAGTGGTTTTTGTTTGTTGTGTGTTAAGTACAGTACATCTTATTTTATTTGCCAGTCATTCTGTAAAGAACTGAGTTGTCTTCTGTTACAAAAGCGATTTGAAATTATAAGATCTAAATATCAGTGTAACAGGAAAACAGACTAATCTGCACTGGTTGTCTCAGATTCTGTATAAAACATTCTGTACTTTTTTCAGTAGTAGAACTGGTTTTCATGTTCTGCCTTTTCTACTGTTCTTTATATCAGGAATCTTATAAGCACACCCTGAGAAGTCTGACGCTGCCAAACTAAGACATTGAATCTAAATCAAGTCCAGCTATGATGCTCTTGGGCTTTGCTATTATACATGAATAAATAGGTAGTGAGTGTGAAAGCCAAACATATTGAGGTGATAAGCTTTTTTTTTTACAAGGATGTAAAAGAGAATCATACTGCAGCACAGCAATTAACAGCTCAGCATTGACAAAAAGTTAATGTTTGCATTTTTTGTTTTAATATTTCTGCTTTTATAATGCACATATTCTTGATGCTGTGATTACTTCAGTACCTGCCAGAGAACTGCAAGAGCTGGTGCATTTACTCCAGCAATGTTAGCAGCTCTCCTTTGGGATTTGCCCAATTAACTTCACAGTTTTTTCTAGGTAGAAGTTGTTGGGGATTTCTTATCACATTCATTTTATCATGGCCCATAGTGTGATATACTCATGGACAGGAGAGCAATGTGAAGGAGTTCCTGTTCACGTGTGTGTCCTGAGTGCATCATCCCTGTTGTTAAATGGGTTCCCAAATCACCATTTTCCTGGACTAAGAAAATACCGTACCAAATGGGGGAGGCTGACTAAGGTGAAGAATGACTGGGAGTCCATGATATATGTATGGAATACCACAGCCTGCCCTGTGTCACCTTTTGTCTTTGATGCCTTGGCCCCCAGATCAATATTGGCTGCACCACTGACAGCTCCTCTGCTGACCCAGTGAAGCTGGAGTTCTCCCGAGACCTGGGGGCCACGTGGCACCTGCTGCTCCCCTTGTGCTACAGCAGCAGCAGCCACCTCAGCTCCCTCTGCTCCACTGAGCACCACCCAAGTAGCACTTACTACGCAGGCACTACCCAGGGCTGGAGGAGGGAGGTCATTCACTTTGGAAAACTGCACCTCTGTGGGTAAGTGTCCAGCTCCTGTTCCTGCCCAGCTGCTTGTTGCTTTGCTTTTACTTCTGTTTTTCACGCAGAACAAGAGTGTGCTAAAGAACTGCAGCACTAGAGCAGACCAAATGACAATTTTTCTCTGCTTTTTGCAATGAATGTTAGCTAGTGTTCAGGTGATTCCCCAAATCATATTGTGCCTAATGCTGATGTAGAATAACCACAGGCAATTTCCTATTATCTATATATTTAATTAGTGACAATTCAAGAGAAGGGAGTTGCTTGGTGAAATTAATGCAAAACTGATTGCTTAGATCTGAGTGTTCTTTACAGAACAGCATCAGCCATTTGAATTCACTGATGATATTCTTGGATGAAATTTCATCTTCATAAGAAAATGCAGTAAAATGTGAGCTAGTATAAGCTTGATTCCACTTTAGTATGAAGAAATGGTCTGATCTAAATACAGTCTCAGTCAATCAGGTTGGATTATAACACAACATATGAAAATAGTATGTCCTAGCAGGCATAGCAATATATAACTTTTCAAAGTAAAAACAGTACTGTTTACTTTTTCAGGAATAACTGTCATCTAGCATCAACTCACTTTATGTAAAAGATCACACCATTAATCATTAAACTCTAGCATGTATAAATGAAAATGAGCTGTGCAACTGTGAGACTTTATGAGTCTATGCAGCTATGAGACTGAGTATTTATGAGACTACTGCAGTCAATGGGTCCTCCACTAAATAAATGACCCCATATGTGCCTCTGAAAGTATGAAAAGACCAAAATAAGAAATAAGAATCAGTTTGGAAAGACTGAATGTTTAATAATTCAAGGAAATGTTTAAATTTTAAACTTGAGTTTTCTGGTTTATGACAGTTAACATTTCAAGCATGGAATAAGTAATCATCTCTTTCAGCAGCTCACTTGTACTTCCTGGTTTTGAGCAAAAGAATTATTTTACCCTTTAGCCAACCATCAATGCATCCCTCCAAATAAAAATTCTGACTCTGCGGACTGCTAACTCATTTAAACCTTCCAAGATTTTGATTTAGTCCTCTGTTCCTGAGTGCTTCTATCCTGTTTTTCTACCTTCCCTCCTTCTCTTTCCCCAACACACCAGGCCAGGAGCCCCTTGCTGACAGCTGGCCAAGTCCAGCAGTGCAGGGTAGCTTACATTCAGTGCATTAAATCCTTGGGCCAGAAGGCTGAAGCGGGGATTTCTCCACCAGAATCCACTGGAATAACATGAAAAAAATCCAAACCTTTCTCCTTGTGTAATTCTAAAAAATCCCCCAGCCTTTTTATCCTCCAAGTGTCGAGTGGTTATATTTTAACTGAGGATGAAGACATTTTAAGTTATTTCCACTATATGTAATTTTAGAAATGAATATATGTTCTCAGCAGACAGCTGTAAGTAATAATTAGTATTCCAGTTGTGTCCTGAAGGAAAGGTCCAGGGCCTGTTGAGCCAGAGAAGAAACCCCAAACAAGCAGTGGTTCACTCTCTGCTTCAGACACAAGTCGTGCTTTACCCTCACCAGGAGCAACCCTGAGAGGAGGAGCTGAGTTGTCTGAGGAAAAAAAAATCCAGCCTGTGGGGCAGAGGTCTACTCTCAAGAGGAGCTTACGACACCTCCAGCCTCACACTTGTGTCCTTCCCCTCAGGGCACACTGAAGCTGATGATTTTGACTTCCAGCAGAACCATGGTTCACAGCCATCGTTCTTGTGACACTTAGTAGTGTCCCCACCCATCAATTATTGGTTGCCAACTAAATCCCCTCATAAAAATTTCTTTTCAGCAAATCAAGGGGGAAAAAACTGTCAGCTACAATTACCTATGGAATTGATTCGCCTGCTGAATTTAGATATCTTTAACAAGACACATTAAACACGCAAGGCAATTAAATGCTTCTCCCTTCTCAATCTTCTGGTTTCCTTCCTCCCTTAAAACGTTTTCTCAACTGGGAATAAAATTAGTCTCTCAAGTATTTTCTTCATCTCAATTTGTTTGCCCTCCTTCCCAATTGGTTCCTTTTTATATGCAGTATTGATGCGAGTAGTACTTAGGAGATGAATTAAAAATGACAGGACAGCACCCAAAGGAGAATATAGTTTAAATTAACAACTTGCAATATCAGCCTGGTTTAAGATTAAACTGCCTGAAAGCAAGCTGAATACCTGGTGACATGACAGATCATGTTTTCTTTCTGGGTAATTGAGGGTGAGATCCTACCACTCCTCCCCTACAGGTGGTCTCCCTGGGGGCACAGTGGAAACATTAAGTAGAATCTCACTCTCCAGGAGAGGGTGAAAGTGGCTGGGTCTGACCCACACACTGTACACAAAAGTAGAAGGGAATCCACCAGACTACGGCCATTCATCTTCCCCATGAATGATGAAGTAAAGAGTAACAGGATTTTAAATTTTGAAAATCATATCTGTCATTCAGTTTTGGAATTACAGCTAATGTTATTTTTATTACTGTCAGTACTTGGGTTGAACGTCAACATAAAGATCCATGAGGTACTGAAGGAATTTGATCTAGCAGTCAGTTTCTAGAATTAATCTATTTATCAAGCCAGTTCTAACAGAAAGAATAATATGTATGTGCACATAATGATATATGTACAGAATACCAAAAAAAAAGGAACTATTATTTAAAATAAGTACACATTATGCCATTTTCAGGTTGGCGAGGTTCAGGTGGTACCAAGGATTTTACCCTGCTGGATCCCAGCCTGTGACTTGGGCCATTGACAACGTGTACATTGGTCCCCAGTGTGAGGAGATGTGCAACGGGCACGGCAGCTGCATCAACGGCACCAAATGCATCTGCGACCCCGGCTACTCGGGGCCAACCTGCAAAATAAGCACCAAGAACTCTGACTTCCTGAAGGATGACTTTGAAGGTATCTCTTTTGGGAGGGGGCATCTGAATACTGCCTGTCCATCTTAATGCAGCCAAGGGTTCCAGTGATTAAACAGCAAAGCCTTCCTCATCCCTGCATGCTTCTGATTAGAACTTATGCCATGGGGAATTCCCACAAACCAAGTAGTTCAGATGCCATTTGCAAGTGGGGTTTGTGAGTACCTGATGCACTGTTAATGCTGGAGTACAAAATCTTCATTGAAACAGAACTTCCTGAAACTCTACATGTAGAAAATAATTTTGAAAGCCAATTATGTTTTGATGGTAGTTTGACTTTAGCACAGACAGAGCATTTGCAAGTGAGGCAAACAGTGGAGGGCTTTAAGATTGTGTCATTTCTCACTACAAAGGAAATCTGACTCACCCTACTACAGCAAACATGGTTTCAGAGCAGACCATTCTCTTAGCAGTGGAAGCCAGTGCTCAGCAGCCACAGCAGACCCCAAGAGAGGGCAGGCAGGATGAAACTCAAATCCTCACACACGCCTGGGCACACAAAGCATCCACACACACAACTCTAAAACCCCTTTTAGGCTTCCCCCGCTAGCAAGCAGGGCAAGAGGAGCAGGTTTTCATAAAGCAGCACCTGTGAACCAAACCCATCCCTTCACAGGTGCTGCTGTTCATCTTCAATTTTGCCAGCTCTTGCTTGCATGCTACCACAGGGAATCCAAAGTTTCTTTATAGACCTGAATTCTTTGCTGTTACCTTAAGATAAATGACAAAAGGTGGAAAATATGCTTGTGAATACCTGGAAAATAAAATCCCAGATTTCATACTTCTGGGTTTATTTTGTTTATTTTGTTTGGATTTGTGTCAGCTTTCTAGAATACATGGCATTGGAAACACTGAATATTTCTCAGTCAGCGTGTGGTTTTTAATTTATCTCTCTTCCTCTGGAAGTAGCAGTCTTGCAGCAGGAGCACTTCAGCATAAATCATAAATATGTATTCACTGTGTATTCAGGTCAGCTGGAGTCGGATAGATTCCTCCTTGTGAGTGGTGGAAAGCCATCAAGGAAGTGTGGTATCATGTCTGGAGGAAACAACCTTTTCTTTAATGAAGAAGGTTTACGTATGCTGATGACTCGAGACCTAGATTTGTCACAAGCCAGGTAACACCCTTTCAAAAGTTCTCTCAGGAATTCATTGAGGAAATACCATACTGAAGAATAATACATATGTGGTATTTCTCTAGTAAAAGCAAGCTGACATATTCTGTGGTCCTCACACTAGCAAATGCTCCATTTTAACCACTGTCACCACGTTAATTTCAATTTAAATTGAACTTTAAATGCATTAACCATTTAAATGTTGGGTTTTTTCCTTAAATAAGAACTCCAGAAACTGCTGCCACACCTTCAGTAGTTTATGCAAGTTTTTGTTTCCTAAATCCATAACATGAGAAATGCGCTGCTTTTCTTACAGTCTGGTGTATTATGAGCCATTGCTGAAACTGGAGTATCTGCTGAAAGTATAACTCTTACATCTGTCATCTCATAATTCTTTCATTTCTGAAGCTTGTTTTTTTCCTTATTGCGCACATTTGTTTCCAATAATTCACTGAGAAAGTCCCATCAAGCTGTCACCAGCTATTGAAAACCAAATATTTTATTGTATTTACAGTTTATGTTGTAAATTTACAGCCTGCAGAGGAGACGTGATGAGTGAGACATGCTAAGCAAGCCACATTAAAAAAATGTACACTAATATGAATTAAACTCCATCCCAATTGTACTAACAAATGTTAACAAATAGGCATTGTTTTCTAATTTATTCTGTATTTTAGCTGATATTCTGGAACTATTATTTTGGACAGTAATAATATAAGAATATCATAAAGAGGGTAGTACTCTGAGACTTTTTTTCACTGATCTCTTATGAACACCCTACTCCTCTCTGATGTTCTGTGAGAAATATTTTAACAGGCATTTTATCTACTTTTTACCTGTCAGCATTGGTATTGAGCTTTAAGTAAAGACTCGTGGTCAGTAAAAAGGCCTAATATCTAACCATTGTAGTTTTTAGATCATCACTTAGCTAAAACTCATTGATGTGTAATATTAAGGACCCCTGTGATTTGAAAGGTTCCTCGCAGCAAACTTTTTTCAGAACCCAATAAAAACAAACCCCAATTCTCAGCACTAATTTGATTCCTAGACCATTCCTCTGAAATTAAAAGATTGTTTTACAAAAGACACAAAAGATCTTGTAAGTTGTTGCATTAGACTAAATTATGTTTTCCTTATTGCTCATGTTCAAAGAACCATCATTTATCTCTCCTCCATGATGGTCTGTAGCTGCATTTGCAAATACTGACCTTAAGGTGTTATATGGAGATAAATTACTTTTGTTTTAGGAAAACAAAGCTGAACATTCAATTTCTTGTATATATGCTTATGAAAAATAACAGTTATCAACAAATAACTGTATGTTCTCTTCTGAACAGCAAGGCACACTGCAGTGGCATTGCTGGGAGCTGCTCTTTTGCAATCTAAAGTGATTGCAGTGGGATTTGCTACATTTCCAGACTGACTCTGTCAACCACCTGCAAAGCACAACAGATCTGGCTGTGATACAGATGTGCCAAGTTCTGCACAGGATTGGGGAGAGGTTTCAATTTATGCTAGGAGTGATGAGAAAAAACTCTTTTTTAAGGTTGCTAAACTCGGTAGTCCCATTAAAACTTCCTCTTTCCTTATGAGGAGATCCCCTGAATAACACAGGCGAGCAGCCCTGTCTGTCAGTGCTGCAAGCCACACTCAGCAACCTGGGGATTGAAATCAAGTGCACTCTGCAATCCAGTGCCATCACATCTGTGTGTTAAAGAATTTAACACAGGGGACTGTGTATCACCATCACAGTGATACTGGTAGCTGAAACTGTACCACATGAAATATCAGTAAGGAGAGGCTGTTTTAGGTATCTTGGCTGATCAAACCCCTTTCAATTCTGAATTAGTAGAACATCCACACATTTGACTGTTACTAGATTTACAACAACCACTTTGCTTTTCCATTTCAAAATAGACAGAGCCTTTGGGATAAGAAGAGAGATAATTAATTTTTTTTTATCTGCTAGACATTGTTACCTATATTTGGGTTGGTTATTACTACATTAGTAAAATCTGAGATGTAGGAATAGCAATGCAAAGAAATCAGATGCAACACAGACAAGGTCACCTGGGTTTATTTCCTTTGAATTATGTGGCAAATGTTGGAGTAAATCTGAGGAGGCAGAAAGACTTGCCAGCAGTGAAGCAAATCCATTACATTTGATATGTTGATCCATGGGGGTACCCAGTGCTCCTTTACAAGCACAAGCAATATGTTATGTCTGGGACATGGAGGTGGATATAATCTATAGCAAAAGCAGTTACATATAGTAGCAAGAGAAACTGTGAGTCACAGTGAGGACTAGAATTAATTGACTTGTAGGTCTGGTGTTTTATTGGAGCTTTGTCTGCCCAGTATCTCTGCAGCCTCCATTCCCAGCAGATGTACCTGCAGATCAAACCAGAACAAGATTTTTGATACAAAACTTCTATGGCACCATTTCATTTAACCATGAGCCAGGCAGCACTAATGCAATAATAATTAGAACAGATAAAACACTCTAAAGCTGTGCAAAAGCTGTGCAAACATGAATTAATACTTGTAATATCTCTGCAAGTCCAATAAGTAAATATCATTACAGCATGGTTCCCTCCACTCCGAGTGCACAGTGGAGCTATTTATGAGCATCGGCTGATGGGGAGGATTTCGCAGTTTGATACAAGTCTATTGTGCAGCTTTGGAGAAGCCAATTAACTGGGGGATGAAAGCACTGGTGTCCCTGGGTGGCTTGGGCTGGCTTCAGGGAAGCCAGCACACTTAAACGGTGTAATTTAGACAAATTTCCCAGGCTGACAAAATGGACAAAATGATCCCTGAAAGTGAAATGTGCTTTGTTCTCCCGCCCAGATTTTCTCTGGTTTATGCCAATTGAAAACTGGGATGCTTATTTTGAATTTAAGCATTTCAGCAAATTCATAGCAAATTATGATCTACTTAGAGCACAGTTGCTTTTCTGCCACTAAAATCTGTACTCATGGGATACAGGGATAAAAATTTCACCCAGGATTATGTTTCTGATACATGCAACACCATCTGCTATGCAGACAAAAACTGAAAACATAAATGACCAGCTTTGTTCAGCCTCTTATGCCTGGCAAACTACTACACAGGCAAAATGAATTTTTGTCATACCACCTGTCTGTCTAGTTATATTCTAGAAGCTTTGGAAAGGAAATCATAAGATCTCCCAAAGATGACTCTTACAGCTAGAAAATACAGGGGCTCACCAATAGACGAATTCCAAGGCTCTCTGGTTTGCTGTGTAGGATGTTGTAGAAAATAAATCTTTCTGGTAAGTGGAAAGATTTTTCCTGTTAGATTTGTGCAGTTCTTCATGAGACTGGGATGTGGCAAGGGGGTGCCTGACCCCAGGAGCCAGCCTGTGCTGCTGCAGTATTCACTCAACGGGGGCCTCACGTGGAGCCTTCTCCAGGAGTTCCTCTTCAGTAACTCCAGCAACGTGGGACGATACATTGCCCTGGAAATTCCCCTGAAGGCTCGTTCGAGCTCCACTCGGCTTCGCTGGTGGCAACCATCCGAGAATGGGCATTTCTACAGTCCCTGGGTGATCGACCAGGTGAGGAATCCATGCGGGCATTTCTTCTTTTAACATAATCTTAGGCTGGATTCAGTCTTCATCTTTCCCTTTTTTTGGCATGTATCATTTCACTGAGACAAGCAAAAATGCTTAGTAAAAAGACATTTAAAGCACAATTACTGTTTGCTGAACTCACAGTTTTTATGGCACCGTTTCCATGTGGAGCACTGATTGCCCGTTTTGAATCTAGGAAAATCTTTTACATGTGTTTAGAGTCTTGGGTTCACATTGCAGGAGGCCTTACCACACAAAATGCAAGTCTGATTTCAAACTTCAAAAATCTTCATTTAAAATTTATCCAAATATGTAATTGGCTTGGTATAATGTAAAAGAAAAATGCTACAGAAAAATATCAATCTGTATGAAAATAAAGTTTCATATTTGGGATTTTCTTTTATAAAGATTATTATATTACTTTGTATGACTTGATATAAATCACAAATGATTTATCTCTAAAATGATTATGCTCTAAGTAGTGTCATTGGGTTGTCCAAGTACGATTTGCCTTAATATTTATTACTTTTTTTAAAGAAGTTAGTTCAAATCGTTAGGAGAAACCTAACCAGCCATTTAAATGTTGTGGTTACAAAATTTTACTTCCCGTCCTTCCATTGAGAAATTAAAAAATACTCATTGTTTCAATACCTTCATTGAATGCAGTTATATTAGTTCAAAACAGTCAGAAACTGAATTCAAAATAACAAATGAAAAATAATTCTACCTTGCTTGCTGTTGAATAGTAAAAGGATGATGTTTTATAGTCAATGGAAAAACAGAGGCAATTTCCCCACTTCTATCAACAGACACAATCTGATAGCAGTGCACCAGATTATAGAAGAGCAGAACAACCACTAGGAAAGTGCAATCACTTTGTTTCTACTAACACTTTTCTTGTGAGCAGTTTTACTTCATTAAGATTGGAGGTCACCTCCCTGAATTTTAGATTTGTACACCTGAGCCAATCTCTTTCCCTTACAGGAAAGAGATACTCTCCCTTCTCATAGCCTAAATTATTTTCTAAGTAATTTTGTCCATTTTGGACCAGCAGAATGAATACACATAGTCTGGTACATCTCTTCATCCCTCAGGTTGCTATGTGACTTCTATATTTGTGAAGACTTCTAGATTTTTTTCCTTTTCAATAACAATTTCTTTCCTAATGTTTCAGATTCTTATTGGAGGAAATATCTCTGGCAATACGGTATTGGAAGATGATTTCACCACACTGGATAGCAGGAAGTGGCTGCTCCACCCTGGAGGAACAAAGATGCCAGTCTGCGGCTCTACTGGGGATGCTCTGGTGTTCATTGAGAAAGCCAGCACCCGCTATGTTGTCACCACTGACATCGTTGTCAATGAAGACTCTTTCTTGCAAATAGATTTTGCAGCTTCCTGCTCTGTCACAGACTCCTGTTATGGTAATGACTTCTTAGTAATTCCTGCCATTCCTCTTCCTCCACTGCACAGGAAAGTTCACTTGTTTTCTGGTTACATTATTCATCATAACAAGAACGCAGAAACAAAAAAAAAGCTGCATGTTTCTGTTAGAAATTGTAACATCAGCTTTTTTATTCCAGGTGTCTGAAGCCTAAGATAAACTGAAGTAAATTATTCCTTGTGAGCATCTAAGTTGCAGTTCAATCCATCTCAGAAAACGACAAACTGCCTTACTCAAATCCATTTAGTAGACAGCGTCCACTGCTTGGGGTGTAACAATAAGCAGCTGGGTGCTCCAGCATACGTTTCTTGCTTTGTGGTTTTGCATTTTCAGTGTAGTCTCAGTTTTGATCTCATTTTTACCCATATATCCAAGAAATAATTTATACCAACATACATCTGACACTTGCTAAGGCATGATCAGCTGCAAAAATTTATATCATCCATATGAAATAATAAATAGGTATAGACCTATATATTTCCAAGCATGAATGTGTGCACATGTATCTGTTTATGTATATATTTATGTATATATCTGTTGATGTATACATAATGATGCAATTTTAATTACTTAACTTCCTTTCTTTCATATGATGTCTACTGAGTGCAGAGCCAGCTTTTATATGTGTATATATACATATATACATACAGATAAATAAATAAAAACATGCTCTGTACTCAATACACATCACATGGAAATTAAAAATTGGTTCATTATATGACTTTCAAAGCACACAAGAAATAGGTTTTTCTAAAAGACAGGCTTTTTAATGCTTGTTCTACACATCCTCTTAGAGCAGGGTTTTGAGGTATAGATGTTTTGAATGAGGACAAGAATACAATACATTGCATCATGTGGTATGTGTTAATTTACTGGGTTGCTGCCTTTTCCTCTACAATTCTGTAAAAAATTGAAAAAGATTTTACATGAAGTCTCAGATTTAACTCCTCTGATTCTGCTAATCTGAAGCTACTCACATGCTTAAAATTTTTTCTTTCTTTTGTTATTAAGAATACTGCAGCATCCTGAAATCATCTCTGCTAAGTTTAGAAACATTTTGGCAACTAAGCCATATACTGGCAAAGAAACAGGTCCTTATTTTGTTGAGGGGAGGGAGGTTTGTTTGTTTCTTTGTCTACAAACCTTATCATTATCTTAACTTCATATTAAATTGGGCAGGACAATACCTAATCATGCTTCTAGTCATGATGAGCAAAGCGTTTCTTTTGGTGAGCGAAATTTAACACTAAAAACTCGTTTACCCTTGTTTGTATCTACTTGTCCTTGTATTTGTATAGCACTGTCCTCTGTGCTGAAACATCAAGTAGGACTGATTGGGTGATTAAGGGTCATTCCCTGTGCATGAGGGGAGAAGAAATGGGTCTGTAGTAATCAAAAGAAGATCACAGATTTATCACCCTTGTCACCGCAACCACGCTCCATGTTTTACACAGCTAGCTCAGCCAGAATGCCTGACAGCTGGAACATTTACTTCAAGTTCCAGTTCTGCATCTATCGTTATTGACTTTTTCATGGCTGCATGAAAGTTTGACTTGAAGTATTTAGTGAGCTTGAGTAACCTTTAATTTTCGTAATAAAAGTTTATAAGCCATAAACATCAAAACAATTAAATTGGTGATTTTCGCTGAGAAATGAATACATTAGTTTAATGTGGCTAGGCTGTGTTTGAATGGAAACAAGCTCACTAACTAACAAACTCAAATTAAAATTGTGCTGGATAATGAAATGAGCTGATCTGCAGGAGGAATGGAAGGCTGACTAAGCCATCTTGTGACAGAGCCAAAAGTTTGAATTTGAGTGTTGCTCTGCTTTACACAGCCATCACATCCAGCTGAATCTCAGTCTTCAAGCCTGAGAAGCTAAGTTTGGTGGTCATGGTGCTGTCGCATCATTTTCTTGCATGCTGCAGCCACAGACATTGACTTAATCCTGGCAACTTCATGTTGGCCCTGTCTTTTCATCTGCAGTCCCTTGAGTTAGGTGGCAGATGCAGGGATTTACTGCAGACTCCACCTGAGCTATACCTGCTCAGCAACATGTAACCTATCTTCCCACACTACCGCCAAAGGAGGTAGCTTTGTGCTTCTGACACAAGGGTTTGAAAAGTTCTGGGTAGTTATTTTGTCAGCTCAGATTTGTGATACTGTCTGGGGCTTGCACTTTATTATAGGCCTATAGATAGAGGTCTCTAAATAAAGTAACCAACCATCTTTCCACCCTTAGCTATTGAACTGGAATATTCAGTGGACCTTGGGCTGACCTGGCACCCAATTTTGAAAGACTGTCTTCCCACTAATGTGGAATGCAACAAGTACCATCTCCAGAGGATTCTCATTTCAGACACTTTCAACAAGTGGACCCGGGTTACTTTGCCTCTGCCTCCCTATACTAGGTAACTTCCTCTGGTTTTCTGCAGAATAAATCTAAAAGCATAACTAGGTATTTATAATGTCATGATACACTATAGAGTTTAAGCAATTGTACCTTGTCCGTTTGTTTGGTCCATGTAAATAGCATCAAATAAGTATAAGTAAATTAAGCCCTAGCCTATAAAAATGGCAAATGCATGTAGCAAGGCCAGCAGGCTCTCAGCACTATTTGACTCCACAGCTTTGCTCCTCCTGCTGAGCCTCATCTCCTCACATAGACATAGGCTGAGCTAACTGCTGGCTCAGAAGTATAAAAGCACAGGTCGAGCCTTGAGATGGTTGTCATGAAAGATGCCACCAAAGGCACATACAAGTTTGGAAACAGAGACCTTTATTTTTTAGCAATTGTACTGAAAGAGCCTAGACAGTTGCTACATGTCTTGACATTAGTAGCGGAAAAGTCCATGTTCTGTTACTAATCATTTGGGACATCTGGACTCTTCTCTGTCTTTGGTGCAGTTACATCACGTAATAGTACTTTTCTTAGGACTTCTTCCCAGCATTAATTTTCTGAGCTTCCTCTTTTGTGCAGCTTTGCTACATGTTGTCTGTAAAAATCCATTACCCCGTCAGTTTTTGTATCAAGACCGTAAAATTGTGTTCACAGTATCTTTCTGGGGTTGAATGGGATAAATCAGGGCTGGGATTGATGCTCCAAACCAACTGAATTTGAACCTGAAAGGAAGCTACCACCTGAGATAAAATTAGGTTTATAAATAACTGTGATTTTAAGACTGAAGAGTTTTTTGAACAGTATATGTCACAAGAAGTCTGATGCCCTACTGAAGCAAAAATTGCACTTCTGTCCAATCACATAACTGTATTTTTTGGCTCTAATTAATATAATTTCCCAAAGTTATTAAGACAGGCATTCCATGAGAGAGGTTATTACAACCTTATCTCATAAGCAAAAGAGACGTTAAGCTTTAGGATAAGTACAGTGCAGCTAATAGGCCTTTTAGTCTAGATGCAATATAATTTTTATGCTACTTTATTATTTCAAGCTGTGTAATAGGGGGTGTGTGTCTCCAGTTGTTTGTGCCCGTATGTTTTAGGCACACGCAGGCTGTGTAGTCAGTAGCTTGGCCTGGTGTTCAGCACCCATGTCTGTGTAGCCTCTTAGGGCTCCTGCACTCCAGAGTGCTACCTCACCTCTGGCCTCAAGAAGGCAGTGCACACTTACGTCTAACTTGGAGCTGATTTTAAAATGCAGATGCAAATACAATGCTTCCCACTGGAGCATCAGCTCCATGAATTGTTAGTGAAGTACCCAGCCAAAGCAGGCAGTGTAAGATATAGGTGCTTGTTTTTATTCTGAAAGAACTTCCTCACAATTTTTATATTTGTTTTTTAAATGTTGCTTGGTGAGCAGCTGAGCTGAGCTCAGAGCAGTAGATTTCTCTTTGGATAAACGTGTTATTTATTCAGCTCATGCAGCATTTTCATAAAGAAATAATTCATGGGAGAATGACAACCTTATCATATGAGGTCCATTTTTACGCTGAATAGTTTTGGGGGATTTTGCTGTTTGTTTGTTTTTGGTGTTTATAATAATTGTGATTCCTCTTTGAGCTTCAAAAGAAAACAGATTACAAAAAGCTCAACGCTGCCATCTAGTGCTGTACTGCAAAACAGGGATTAGCTTGAATTCATCGTTAGAGAAATTCATCTTCTCACAGTTCTTGACTCACAGTCTACATCTGCATGAGCTGAATAACTATTGGTGTCCCCTGGCTGTTTTGGATAGATTTTCATCATCCATCTTGGGAGCTGAGACACTTAATTCACATATAGGGAGCTAAGCCCATTTTAATCAACAAAATGAATATCATTTACTGAGTAGAGCCAGGATCACACTGCAGGTAATTTCTTAGCATTTCTGGCCAAGCCCTGGGTGGAGGGGAGAGAAGAAACTACAAAGCCAGGGTCATGCTGCAAGCCCTGCATATAGGCCTTCTCACCTGTCCCCAACTCACTCCCTAGAGCTGCTCTTACCTAAGTGTAGTTGGGAGAATTCATAGAGAAAAACTCAGGTAAATTTGTTGACCTGGACTTGTTGACTGGCTCAGGATGAAATTTAGAGGGTTTGAATTATTGTGGCTTGATCCAGCTCCTAGCTATCCCTCAGGTTTAGGATCTGTGCTGGGACATGGTTATGACTGGCCTGAGCTTCCACCTGGGAGTACCACCTTCTTCCTACCCTCCTCTCCACTGCACCAACTATGGCCCGCATGCTTTGCTTTCACCAGTAATTCATTTCCTACCTCCACACTCTCAGGTTGATACCAAGCACCCATGCTTTGTTCTGTTCTCAAAATATGGGCACCCTTTGCTTGGAGGGATATTGTCACTGTCAGAAACCAGCCCTGGGTCATGCTCATATCAAACAAATCTTCCAAGGACAGCCTAGCCTCAAGACTAACATTTCCTTTCAGTCAAAATAAAGATTACCTTAGGCTAGAAAACACAGAATTCTGTTTTTCTTTCTCTCCCAAGGTCTCAAGCAACTCGTTTCCGCTGGCACCAGCCTGCTCCTTTCGACAAGCAGCAAACGTGGGCAATCGATAATGTCTACATTGGGGATGGCTGCATAGACATGTGCAGTGGCCATGGGAAGTGCACACAAGACAACTGTGTGTAAGTGCTGTCTCTCCCCTGTCCTGCCCAGGGCTGTAGCATTTCGCTCCCCCTCTGTAGAACTGTATTGCAGTTTTTCCTGCAAATTCACCAGAATGACAAAGGAAGGTGGATTTTGCTGTTAAAACTGAGCAGGGCACTGGGACCACTTGGGAACAGAAGTAACAAGTGGAAGGGGAGCTGCAGGGGTTGGCTCTGCCTGACCTCTGACTTTTCATGCTCCATGGCCAAAGCAGACAGTCTTTTCCTCAGTGGCAATGCATCACCTCTGCTCTTGCCTCTGCTGCATCAATTCCCCTCCCACCAGGTAGGGACATGGTAGCCCTTGAGTCTGCACATCCCTCTGGAGGCAGTCCTGGAGCTTCCCAGAATATGTTTTCCTTATTCCCAAGGGATTTCACACCACGTCCCTGTGCTCTCATCCTGGTGGTGGGTGCAGAGAACCTGGGCTGGAGGTGAGAGATATCCACTAAGCAGGATATATGCCAGTTCTTTACAAGGCCAGATTTTGCTTTTTGACTGGTGTTATCTTGATGGTCTGATCACTCTGCTCCATGGTAGGGTGTAGTGGTTTCACATTCAGCGAATTTGTTTTGTTAAATTAAATGTAGTGGTCTATCTTCCCACTACGGAATAGGATTAGAAGAAAGGCAAAACAGGCTTAACTTAAAGATAGAAACAGTTAGATTTATTAACACACACTAAAGGGCAAACAAAAAAAACCCACAAAACCTTTTTAAAAGCACTCCCCTCCCCCCTACCAACAGTTTACTTTTCCACAAAACAATGTAAAGAGACAGAAAATCAGAACTCTAGGTCAGTACCACTTATAAAATAGTCTTTCATTCAGTCTTTGAGAGAGACAAGTCCCTCCTGATTTTGTTCTGGTAACTTTTCCTCAAGAGACACAGTCTGTTTGTGGCTTCCAGCTCCCACAAAAGCAGCCTGCCCGAGAATCTGCATTTGTGAGCCTCCCAAAACGTAGTCTTTCCCATGACTACATATGGGCCATGGACTTANCATCTCCCTCGGCCCGGCCAGCGGCATGGGGCAGGCCGTAGGATGGGCTGGATGTCAGCAGCCGTGGCTCCCCTTTCTCTGTGGCATCTGCCGGGCTCAGGGTCCGGCTCGGCTCCCCCAGGGCCAGCCCTGGCACGGCCGCCCCAGCCTGGCCTCAGGGGCGGTGAGGCCTGAGCCGGGCCCTGCTGCTCCCCTCCCCTCGATGTGACCTCATGGCAAGCCCGCAGCAGAAAGAGACCTTTCCCAAAATTCCACCTGTATTTAAGCCGTGTGTTCCAGAGGTGTACGCTTGTATCCAAATGGCCAACTTGGCTGTCAGTTTTAAAGCAGATCACTAATTGGTTTTTACCATTCGTGCCAAACCAATACATAGGGTTTTCCAGAAGAGCAAACTGGCTTGATCCTCAGACTGTTTACATAACAATCCACAGAGTCCTGCAAAGCTAGCAAACAACAACCCCCAGATTTTCCTGTCTTGGCAACAGAGAAATACCTTCCAGATGGATGTATTGCTTTTTTCCCAGCCACAAATGGCAGCAGAAATGGGAGAATGGCTGTATAATTGCACTGTGACTGTATTTTTTAGAAATATATTTCACTGCAGAATAGACATACTATTGTGTATGTCCTCTATCCTGACAACACTGAAGTACCAAGACACTATATCCCTGGTGAAATCTCACAGGAGCAGAACACAGTTCCAAGCTGCTATCCAGTCTTTGACACATTTTAAGAATGTTTTTCAGGGAAAAAAAAAAAGGAAAAAAAAAAAAAAGGAGAACTATATAAAGATAAGAATCCACCCATCTACTAAAATTTTACTGAAACTTGAACTTTAACATTAGTAGGATATTTTTAGACATGGCACATTCTCTTGGTTTATCTATCCAAGCACAAAGAATGTATTTTACCACTTCTACTGTGTTTGGGAGTGTACCCTGTATTAGAAGCTTGAATGATACACAATATGAAGCCTTCAGAAAAATCATGTTGTTTCATATTCCCTACAAAATGCCAGATGTTTGAAACCCCCACATACCAGTTGTGCCCTAGTAAATGATGCCGCTATGCAGAATAAGATGGTACCTTAATAACACAGCATTGATTAAACCTCCATGCAGAGCCTTTGCCAGCTGATTTGTGCATTTGTTTTGCTCTGCAGCTGCGACGAGCACTGGGGTGGGCTGTACTGCGACGAGCCCGAGACTCCCCTTCCAACACAGCTGAAGGACAACTTCAACCGCGCGCCCTCAAACCAGAACTGGCTGACGGTGAACGGGGGCAAACTGAGCACAGTCTGCGGGGCTGTCGCCTCTGGGATGGCTCTTCACTTCAGCGGGGTGTGTGTCCAGCACAGGGACCACCTCACTCCTTTTGACACTACAAATGGGACTGATTTTAAAAGTTAAATAGCAAGGCATTAAAAAAATAACAGCGTAACATATCAGATATATAAAATATTTTTTAAAATTAAATATTTTGCCTGGCTGAAGGTCAAAGTCAAACAGGTCCTACAGACTTGTGTCAGCCAGAAACACTCCAGGAAAGCTGATACCGTGTTTCTTGCTATGCTGCAGCCAGGAAAAATGAGATAGAGTGTGTGTGGTTCCTGAGAGGAGCTATAGAGGGGCCTTCAAAAGTGGAGCTAGTAGGTTAAAGCACAGTGTAAGTGTGTAGGCTTTAATTTTCCTCCTAAGACCCTCCTCATAGCACTTAAAACTTCCAGACCAGAGTTTGGTGTGGCTTCTAATCAGACGGCAGAGGTAAATTAATAACTAGTTATTTGCACTTGTATAACTTGCACATGGTCCTTGACAATACAGAGCCACAGAAACACAGAATGGGTTGGGTTGGAAGGGGCCATGATGGGTCATCTGGTGCAACCTCCTGCTCAAGCAGGGTCATCCTAGAGCACATGGCATCCATTTGTAGCCTCATCCTTCAGATGTCTCACAGGTGGGTGTTTTCAGAGTAAGCTCACAGTAAAATTTCCTAGGTTAGCTACATATGTAGGTTTATAACCCTGACTGCTGCTGAACTATAGTTTGCTAACAGATAACCTCAGGATTATAGAAAATTAAGAAATAGTATGTTAGAAACATGTAAAATTTATGCCTGTAGATCTCTTCTGTCAAATTTATAACTAAGTTAAACTGATGAAAATGTGCTAAAATAAAATAACAGAAGGATTACATTTCCACTTCATTCCAGCAGGACTAAGTAGACACCAACTAACAGACTAATGTGAAATACATAAGGTATTGTGGAGAACACACATACTAAAATTGCTTTGCCATTTGATGGTTTGCATAAGTTGAATCATTAGTACATAATCAGTGATTCATTAATTCTTGGTGGAAAACATCATGATTTACAATGGAGGCATGGATTTCTGCATTAAGAAGAAAGGTGAATACACAAATGTAAAACTGAAGGTACAAGTAGCAACATATATAAATACACAACAGGAATTTTTAAGATGAAACATGACTGAAATTACGTCTTCAGGGAAAACATATATATATATATAGTACTTTTGTAGCTTTACCTTTGAAATAATAAAATTTTGTACAATTTTAAAATATTTGCAGCATGAAAACACATTAATAGTGACTGCATTGTCTAACACTTTTTATGAACATAAGTTTTTCTAGACAACACCAGCCAACGTATTTTTTCATTGCTTTTAAGGGCTGCAGCCGTATGTTAGTTACAGTGGATTTGAACCTCACCAGTGCAGAATTCATCCAGTTTTATTTCATGTATGGATGCCTGATAACTCCTAATAACCGCAACCAAGGAGTGTTGCTGGAGTATTCTGTGAATGGTGGAATCACCTGGAGCCTCTTAATGGAAATTTTCTATGATCAATTCAGCAAGCCTGGGTTTGTAGATACCTTCTTTCCTCCTATGTAAATTTCTCCACTAAAGTCAGGTGGTCTTGGGTGTTTCACTAGAACCTGTGGGATATATTAGTGTTGTGGTTTGGATGTAAAGTTTGGATGTATGAGTTCAGCTTGTACAGTCCTACAGCTGTTTATGAATGGCCTTGGTGCATGTATTGAGAGCATCAGCGTTTGTGCAGCTGCTAGGCCAGAAATACAAGAATAGCTAGGAGCCTGTAGCCGTCTGGTAGATTTGTAAATGGTTGCAGGAAGATAAATTAATAGCTACTGTCGTGATGTCCATCCTTTTCTTAAAGTTGCTAACCTTTGCAATCTATTTCCTTATTGGGAAGATCATAAAATTACTGATTGTTATAAGTTAGTTATAAAATGGTGTGGAGAGGAGAAACTGCATTTCTGCAGTTATCTATTAAAAGGATGGATACACACAAGCCTTACTTTCAGATGTTTGTGAGATTCAAAACATGCATATATGTGAGCTGAACTTTTTTTCACTGACTAATTTAAAAGATTCACAGAAAATGAGTATGTGAGGGACCCGTTATTTGTTATTTTATTCGAGCACACCAAGAAATCACTAGCACTTTAATTGGACATGAGATTTCAGAGTACTACTGTCTACTATTGCAATGGAGCAGATAAAATTGTACTGGAACATTTCTATCTGCTGAATGGCTCCAGGTTGAAAAAAGCAATCTTCCTTTTAGTTCCACACTCTCCTTCTTAACACTTCCCTTAATAAGGGCCTTTGGCCATACCCTGCCAGTCCAGACCATTGCATTCAGTCCCATAAGGACAACTGGAGCAAGTGAGGTTGTTCAAACCATGCCACAGTCTGGGTGCTGACTCTTTCCACCTCTCTGTGAGTCCCTGTCCCAGGGATGACACTGGGAGTGATCAGAAAGATTTTTATTTCAGAAATATCTCCTAGAGGAATATAGGCTAGACCGGTCTTTTTCTTCTTTCCCAAATTCCACGTATTCCCGAAACATTGGGAATGGACATGGTCAAAGCACCCAGAACAGAGCATTGCAAAGTGTCCTACACCTGCACCTTTCCTACAACTGATTTCCACCTCTCATTCCAGCTTTGTGAACATCCTCCTTCCCTACGATGCCAAAGCCATTGGGACACGCTTCCGCTGGTGGCAGCCCAAGCACGACGGGCTGGACCAGAACGACTGGGCTGTGGACAACGTGCTGATCTCGGGCTCGGCCGACCAGCGCACGGTGATGCTGGACACCTTCAGCAGTGCTCCCCTGCCGCAGCATGAGCGCTCCCCGGCCGACGCGGGGCCCAGCGGCAGGATCGCCTTCGACATGGCCATGGAGGACAAAACCACAGGTGACCCTTCCACCTGGGCCTGGGCTAAGGAGCAGGGAGCCAGCGCAGTGAGCTGCAGATCTCGCTGAGCCTCTGAAACTTTGTCTCACTGCAATGGTGATCACAGACAGCCCCACTGCTACAGAGGCCTTGCCTTTTGCTTTTTGTTCATGAAAAGCAAAATGAAAAGATGCAATGCAGATTTTTTACTGTATGAATTTATTTAGAAGATTAATTTATTTTAAAAGAAAAAAAAGTAATTGAAAGGTGCTGCGTTATTCTAAGCAAATTTCTTATCCTGAGTGCCTGTTCTCTATTTTCTAACTTTTTAAAATTTTCTTTAGGGAAGTTAAGTTACATTTCACAACTAAATTTTGTAGAAGACGTATTTCTGTATGTTTATAAGGCTTAACAACTACCAGTGAAGACATGTAAGCAACACCCATTAAAAGGCTCTCCCAAAATGCTCAGTGCAATAGAAGCTCGTATTTTAAGTAACCCTCAGATCCTTACTTCTTCAACATCAAAAAAAAAGAAAGATGTAATGCTTATGTAAGACAGTAGTAAGAGGTGCTTTCAGCAATAAATGTGACAAATGTAATACATATTTATGTGGGAACAATGGGGTACTGACATTCTCAGGAGCAATACTAAATAATTCTCATTTGGCTGAAAAATAAAGCTATGAATCACCTTTTGTGGTTAACACTATTCCCTGTTTAATTTATATTGTCACTGTATATTACTGACATTGCCATTTATTTTCAAGTGAATGAACACTGGTTATTCCATGATGACTGCTCAATTGAGAGATTTTGTGATTCTCCTGATGGTGTCATGATCTGTGGGAGCCACGATGGCAGAGAGGTCTATGCAGTCACCCATGACCTGACTCCTACAGAAGGCTGGATTATGCAGTTCAAGGTAAAATGTGTCTGTAGTGTAATTATTCAAAACCACATTTTGTTCCAGGTCTAAATAGATCTTTCAGGAGGAAGGATGATGTATAGACCTACACAGGAGCCATTCCCTGCTGGGAAAAATGTTGTTTTTAGGCCATCCTCATTTTTCTCACTTACTTTGTGTTGGTCAGTTTTAATACCACAGGCTGTTCTCAGAGGTGACACATTCTTCTCTTCCAGCACTGCAGTTCCACGGACATCATGTAATAGGAATATTGCACATCTACCCGGTGCCTATTTTGTTACAGCTGCTGGTGAGGGAAAAGCAGCTCCACAGTAGTTGACTCTGCTCCTGTGCTGTCATGCATTCACATCAAACCTGCAGCCAAGCTGGCCTTCATACACCCCTTTACCTAAATAAAGAAAGAACCCAGCAATATACGGAAATTGCAAGGACCCTTTGCATAACCATCCATATAGGTGGACTCCCTAATCCGTGGCCTTCTCTGAAATACTCAAATCTCAGGTTGTGTGGGAGGGGATATTAACTTTATTTGTTATGTGGTACTGGAGTTTAAGGTACGAGTGTCAAAATCTGGAAATCCAGAAATGTGGGCTATCTAGAAGAAAACAAAATTCACAATATGGTGTCTGTTCTCAGTCTTGAGAATATCAAGACAGGTGACTGATACCATACAGGCGCTGTTACTGCTATCATTTCAAGCAAAATTTTGCAGTCTGTTTTCAGGTTCAAACACTTTTTTTAAACACCCCCACCACAACTAATTCTTAATTACTGGTGATCTCTTCTTTATTAGGTTTCTGTTGGATGCAAAACCTCAGAAAAACTTGCGCAAAATCAGCTCCATGTGCAGTACTCCACTGACTTTGGCGTTAGCTGGAGTTACTTAGTACCTCAGTGCTTACCAGCGGATCCAAAATGTTCTGGGAGTGTCTCACAGCCATCTGTCTTCTTTCCCACAAAAGGATGGAAAAGAGTAACTTACACACTGCCTGAAAGCCTTGTGGGCAAGTAAAAGTGAATTTGCTACTCGTCTTGTCTTGGACTGAGTACCTTCCTGGAAACACAACAGGACATCTGCCTATTCATTTTCTTTCAAGGAAATTGCAAAATAGCAGCATTCATGTTCATTACATTATGGATATGTTAAAAAATCAATTTCAATAGATAATTCCATTACTTGTGGAAGCTCAGGAGTCACCATGAGTAGTGGTCATGAGTATTTTGTGTTTAATCACCTTTTTTCAATTGAGAAAAGTTGTTTTATGGTTTTCTTCATTCCTTTGTATCTAGTCCCGTGAGGTTTCGATTCTACCAGAAATACTCAGATATGCAGTGGGCCATTGATAATTTCTACCTGGGTCCTGGCTGTCTAGAAAACTGTAGAGGTCACGGAGACTGCCTGAATGAGCAATGCATCTGTGATCCTGGGTATTCGGGTCCAAACTGCTACCTGACCCAGACACTGAAGGTAATTTTATTAAATGTTTTAAAGAATGAATTTTGGCATGTGTTTGACTGGGAAGGAGAGAGAGGAGAGATTGATCTCACTGGAAATTTAGCTTTGATTCCTGTCAGCCTGAAGACAGTCAAATCCATTTTCAGCCCTTTCACCAGTTTTTTAACAAACTACTACTGCATTATTCAAGAATGGGTTTGTTGTTTTGAAAATAATACTTGACCTGAAAAAGCTGTGATAAAGTTGACTGTTCATCATTTAATCATCATTATAGGATGTAAATCACCCTTGCAAATATGGTTGCATTTGAACAAAATACAAAGATTGCCTTTACTGTGAAAGAACTTACTGCTCTTAAGCAAGTGGATTCTAGTTAGATTTTGCTAATTTAAAAATTAAAAATAACCAACTTGTCAGTTATCATGTCATTTGAATTATTATAACTTTCTGGTTTTCATCTGAAATACTAATTGCATGAACAAATATTATTGCCTGTTTGCAACTTTTAATCAGTAATATACAAATCATATTAAGGACACTTGGGATAAAATGGTAGCAATTTTAGGGGAGTTTTATTGCTAACTCCTTAATGCCAGGATTCCTGGTTTTGCTGAGGAAAGATAAAGAATATTTCTTCTCTGGTGCATACAGAAGTCCCCCACTGTTGCCCTATGCCATCAAAACCTTGCTACACAAACCCAATATGTTCATTCATTTGCACACGGCAATTTTAATTCACTGCATTACCTCCCAAGTATGTCAAAATCCAGCCCTAATATATTTTCACATTTAGCCAATTCAGTTCAAGTGGCCAGATATTCAGCCAGAAGTGATTATGTTCAGTTGCTCTGAGAAAAATTTACAGTGTTCTTGAGCCCTTAAAACATGTTTATGTCCATTCCAGCTGTGGTTATCAAAAAGACCTAAAATCTTACTTATCTGTGCTTCATGTTAAATACCTTACTTACAGACCTTCCTGAAAGAGCGCTTTGACAATGAGGAAATTAAACCAGACTTATGGATGTCCTTAGAAGGTGGAAATACCTGCACCGAGTGCGGAATTCTCGCAGAAGACACAACTCTGTATTTTGGAGGTGCAACTGTGAGGCAGGCTGTCACTCAAGATCTGGACCTGCGGGGGGCAAAGTAGGTCATGTTTCATGTCATCGTCACAGGGGGGAACTCTGCCGTACACTGGCAAAGCAGCAGGCAGCATAGCTGGTAGCTCAGGGAATTCCTAGGCCACCATAAGAACAGCACTACCTGAGGCAGACACTGCTGGGATTATGATTCTCAGGGTGCTGAGATTATGATTCTCAAGGCTCTGATGCTTTCAGATGAGTCACAGAGAGCAAAGCTCACCCCAGCACAGTGGAAAGGGTCTGACATGTCCAGGTGAAGCAGTAGGTCCCTTTCCGCAGAAACATCCTGTAATCAGCAACCTCTGTCCTGCAAAGAGGCAAAACACTAGTCACCTGGGCATCACTCCTGGAGGCACCAGCCGTGTCTCTCACTGAGTTCAGAGCAGAACCTCTGCTGGCTGTCCTCTCTTGGGTGCCCATGCAAGATCCAGTCCACTTCTGTGCTGTTGGAAAGGATGACTTATCAGGAGAGCAATGGAACTCTGTCAGTTTAGACAAGCTAAGGATATGACATAGACAATTCCAGCATCATTTCTCTTGACCATATGGCTTTAATGAAGCCACACACTGACTTCTGAAATTCCGCAAGTTTGCTGAATCCTGGGAAGGAAGGGGCATCCAACCTCATGCTCAAAGCCAGGTAACACAGAATTCAGGCCAGTTTGTCCAGGACTTTGTCTCACTGGATCTTTAAAAAAACCTCCAAGAACAGAGATCCTACTGTCTGTCTGTACTGGAACACTTGTAATAGTGTTCAATTACTCTCAGAGTGATTTTTTTTCTCTTTTTTTCACCCTGTTAAGTCCATTTGGAACTTCCTATTTTCTCAGTGTATGACCACTGGCTCTGATGTCTGGTTCCAATCATTCCAGTGTCCTCCACCAACCTTGCCTCAATTTTTCAACTTCTTTATGTCCTTCATGGATACAAGGGCACCTTAACACATGGTGAGCCCCCATTCCATCAGGACTTTCAGGGAACTCTAAGCAAAGCAGCTCCCATCCAGTCTGTCTCTGGCTGGTAAATTTGCAATGGGTTACTCCTCCCAGGAGCAGTTCTTAGCCAAATTCCATGAGGTTCCTGTGAAAATTACTAGACAATGCTTTTGGAAACCTTTGTAGTACTTGTGCATCAATGTTACTTGCTTTAAAATGCTGGCATTTGGAACAGGTTCAGCTTGTCTGTTAACAGAAAGCAACCTCTATTTGTGCAAGTCTAACAGATGTGATCATATACATTTACTCTTAGGTTTCTACAGTACTGGGGGAGAATTGGGAGTGAAAACAACATGACAACATGCCACAGACCAACTTGCAGAAAAGAAGGAGTGCTGCTAGACTACTCCATTGATGGAGGCAAGTGCATACTGCATTTACAGCTGAGCTACAGTCTGGTTCTGTATCCACCATGAACACCTGAGAGGTTGTCAAAGATCCAAAATAAAAAGCTAATTCTTAATTATAAAGCTATTTTTGTCCATGTAAAGATTTTTCCCCATCTAAAATTTCCATCTATTGCTCAGAATTTTTCCATAATCTTCCTGTCTTATTTCAGTAATCAATGGCTTCCACCCAAGTTGATTTTTCCTTTTTACAATTACAAGATTCCTCTTGCAGTGAGTAACAGTTGTCAACTATCTTTAGAAGTTAAGCTCTATCAGAAGACCATTGCTATTACTTTTTATTTCCCTTTACCTTACTTTAATCCTTTAGAAGATTCTACCATATGCTTGGCTTTATTAGTAAACCCACATCTTTTCATTCTAGGGATATCCTGGACTTTGCTCCATGAGATGGATTACCAAAAGTACATCTCGGTGAGGCACGACTACATCCTCCTCCCCGAGCACGCCCTGACGAACACCACGCGCCTGCGCTGGTGGCAGCCGTTCACGCTCAGCGGCGGGATCGTGGTGCCCGGCCCCGACCGGGCGCAGTGGGCTCTGGACAACATCCTGATCGGGGGAGCAGAGATCAACCCCAGCCAGCTGGTGGATACCTTCGATGATGGTAAAACAGGCAAAGCAGCTCTCCTGTTGTCTGCCATTATCTGTTCTTTCCTTACCTGAGCCCTGTGAGCTTGCAAGTGGACTTTCTTTTATTTTAACTCTGCAAATTTTTCATTTTTGCATAATGCTGTTTATAAGCTATTCTTCATGCTATTAATAGAAGTGTTTAAAATATATATATACACACATACATATTCAGAAGTGTATGTGTGCACATGTATATACACATAAAAAAATCTATTTCAGTCCAACTAATTTCATTTAAATTTCTGGTATTGTGCTTTTATCTCATCATATTTTTTAAAAATACAACTATTTAAATATTTTAATTACCTCTCTGGCGATTAATGTCTTTATTATGTCTCTTTGTAGCTTACTGTGTGTCATTACAGATAGCATAAATGTGGTGTCCATACCACTAAAGTACTCTATCTAGTGATTCTGTGAATTCATTGCTAAGCCTCGATGTTTACCAAGACAATGCAGTAATTTTGTTTAACTCATCTTAATAGAAGGCACCTCTCATGAAGAAAACTGGAGCTTTTACCCTAATGCAGTCAGAACTGCAGGGTTCTGTGGAAATCCATCATTCCATCTCTACTGGCCAAATAAGAAAAAGGATAAAACACACAACATCCTGTCCTCCAGGGAGCTCATTATACAGCCAGGATACATGATGCAGTTTAAAGTAAGAAATGTTCTCTCTCTCCAAAGTAAAGAACACAATGAAAGTTCATTTAATGTGTCTCCAGAAATTATTCTTCTTCCAACTAGGATGCTCAATTGGATGAATAATTAATAGTAACTTTTTACTAGAAATTAAAGGAAAATATGAAGTGTAGGTAATGAGAACCAGAAAGGCTGAATGAATGTAAAATGTCAAAATGTTCTGACTGTCTGTATGCTTTTGGGGTTAGTCAGAGGAATTGGAAGTCTAATACCTTTTTCCTGAAGTGACTGGATTAGCAGATATAGTAGGAATTATTTTCTATGGTGAGAATAGATGCCATGTAGAATAAGTTATTTTTCCCTAATTTGTGAAGGAACAGAAAAGGTAAGGGCAAAGAAGGCTGGAGAAGAGCATTTTATGAAAAATGCAAGAGTGCTCAAGTAGAAGGGCCCCTTCTACTTCCTTGTGTACAATGGCAAATGACCTAAACCATCAGAGAAACATTTCTGAGTATTTTAATTTGATTTAAGGTAGAATTCTACACAGAGCCAAAGGCAACAAGTAGTTGTTTTCCAGAAATGTTCTTGGCTGTTCCCCAAGCACCCTGACTTAAATAAACCGGGAACTAACATGAAAATACAGTTATCAAAATAGCAATCCATTTTTTTATTATGGTTTTTTTCTTGCTCTTCTGTTTGACAAGATAGTTCTAGAATTTTCCATCTTCCACTGATCGATATTTTCATCTTTTCTCAATGTCACTGCCTATTTTATATTGACTAATATAATCCCTAAAGCACTGCTTCCCCAGTCAGCATGCCAAAGAAATTATATACAAGAGTAGTCACTTAAGTTTTTTACTACTGAATGTCAAGACCATCTCCAAGATGCTTATTTTACCCAGCCTATCAACTTTTTCCTCTATTTTAAGACTAAAATTTTGATAACCCATCAGCATTTAATAGTTCGCATTACTAAACTTACTGCAGTTTTTCTTTCCCAATCTTTTCCCCATTTTTCTTCACCACACACAGCAAAGGTTTTATTTCTAAACTAAGAACTCAGCTCTAATATGGCTTCTGTTTGGTTCTGAAATTTAGCATTGTATTATCTAATCAGTAATATACACTGGGTACTGTAATCTTTCTTCTGTAATATGGAACAAATATGTCTATTGTTTTAAATATTCAGAATAATTCTGTTCCTAAATTAGACTGATTTAAATTTTATGTCTACATGTTTATCATTATGAATTTTAAATTTCAAACATGCTTCACTTTTGGAAATGCCAAGGAACTACCACATATTTTGTTTCAGAAACAATGTTTGTTAAGATGTTTAATTTGGACTTTAGTAATGAAGTGTTAGGATTCTGTTAGGAAATAACAGTAGCAAGGAAGTAAAATGCTTTAAGTAAAAACAGTATCTGAGGTACTGTGTCTTTTGTTTTGCATCCAGTTTTGATGGATTTTGCCCAAGTTCGAAGTTGACATTCCCTCATACACCCCATAAAGAAACAAAAAAAGGAGAACATAACTTGATTATATATCACTTTAAATGTCTACCTGACTTGTTATAGCAGTTGATTTTATTTGTGCTATAGATCGTGGTTGGCTGTGAGGCAAATTCTTGTGGGGACCTCCACTCAGTGATGCTGGAGTATACAAAGGATGCCAGGTAAATGACAGCAGAATGAATACACAGACCTGAAAAAAATATAGTATGACATTAAAAACATAGAGATCTTCTATTTATTAAAGCAATTGCTTTGCTATTCATGTTGTAACAGCATCTGAACAAAGCCTATGTACAAGCACTGGGATTTGTCTACATAACTCCCATAAATTCTCTTTATAATTTATCCCAGATGTTGACAGATTCATGGCATTGAGCTTGTCGTTACAGTCATGAGCACGTTCCTGTTAAAAATGTGCTCACAGGAAAACACATTTGCAGGAAACTCTTTTAGTAGGCTACAGGACCAAGCTGTAATGAAGTGGGTGTTACTTAACTCCAAACTGGCCTTTAACTAGCTAACAGTAACACTGCCTCATGTGCTGTAGAATAACAGCATGTTATAATTTCTAAAAATGAAGGTATGTTCTGTGCTCAAATAACTGTGGGCGAAAATGTTGCAAATTCTATTGGGACTCTTCTGAATCTGTAATAAAGAAAGAGGCTAAGGATCAGCCTCCTAAATAAATCCTTCTGTCATGCAGCCCAGAGCAGCTGTATGTACCACACTGCTGGGAGTACGACCACCAAGGGCTCCACAACACTCAAACATCCTCCCTGGCTGCTCCTGTGCTTTGGCCTCTCATCTCTTGTTTATTTGCAGCTTCAGAGCATGGAAACTATTGCTGACAATCTCTTGTGTTTGTTTAGTAAGAACAGGCAATGTCATGACCCTTAATAATCTGTTTTCCTTTCATTATTTTTTCATTTGTTCTAAAACTTTTTCCTTTTTTTTTTTTTTTTGCTTCCTACAGGACAGACTCATGGCAACTCGTCCAGACACACTGCCTTCCTTCCTCATCTAATAGCATTGGCTGCTCCCCATTTCAATTCCATGAAGCTACCATCTATAACTCTGTCAATAGCTCCATGTGGAGAAGAATAACTATCCAGCTGCCTGACCATGTCTCATCCAGGTAGGTTACTGAAAGGTCAGCTCACTGTGGACCTATAAAATGGCAGCTGTCCTGCTGGCACGGTTTCCTAGGAACAATTGGCGAGTTAAAAATGATTCCTTATTGCGGATTTAGATTTGATAAATAACTTAAGTTCTTCAGGAAGCTTTTTGTTATTAGAAGTCACTACTGCCAATGATGTCTTTCCAGTTATTGAAGTCACAGCTCCCTCACATGACATTTTTGTTACATTTGCTGCCGGGGTATTAGAACGTCACTGTACAGATGTGTTTAATTGCTATGTACCCTAATGCAGTGTTTGGATTTTGATGTTTGCAGTGCAACCCAGTTCAGGTGGATTCAGAAGGGAGAAGAACTAGAGAAGCAGAGCTGGGCAATCGATCACGTGTACATTGGGGAAGCATGCCCAAAGCTCTGCAGTGGCCATGGGTATTGCACAACTGGAGCCATTTGCATCTGTGACGAAGGATTCCAAGGTTCCATTTCTTCATTTCTCTCTTGTACATCTACTACAGTCTAGTCTAGCTCAAAACAAAAAGACAAAGTGATGTATCATGTCCAAATTCATCACTGGAATGTCTGAGTAACAAATTCAAAATTAATAATTTGTCAGGGCTCCAAGAAACAGCTTTTCTCTCTCCTTACTCTTTGCGGATTAAGTCAGCAGTCTCTCTTGTCTGGCACTTTGTGTAAAGTCCATCTGGCCTTTATTGAGGGCTGAACATGGCTACTTGATTACCCAGAATTAGCTTCCACCCTGTACTCCTTCCAAGGGTGCATCCCAGAGGATGCACAAATGGGATCCAGATGTGGGTGACTGGCATCTGTAAGGGACTCTGCGCCCCATCAGGACAGAGTGTTCTGCTCTAAGCCCTCAGTGCAGCTAAGCACATGCCTAATGGTACCTGAGTGCCCTTGGTAAGCTCTGAGTGCTTTGTGGGAGTCGAGCCAGTGTTTAATGTCTTCCAGGAGAGCCTCATAACTTTATAAGACCAGATCCCTTCCGAGTTTTCAGACATATTTGCCTTCAACCAGCAATTTGAGGTTTCTCCTATTGGCATCAATGCAAAAAAAGAGAAACTGTATTGCAGTTCTAGAAATTGTACTGCTGTAAAAATAAGACACAGCATCAATTTTGTAAAAACAGCTGCTGTATATCAATGTGCACATTATTAATGGATCTGCTGAAATATATTCAGGCTGTCCACACACTGTATATTGAGTTAAAACCTTGAAAGGAATTACAATGACCTGTAACTCAATTTTCTCTATTATTCCCATTTTTGTGTGTTTTACAACTTCACTTGTGTCATTTTTAGGTGATGACTGCTCTGTTTTTAGCCATGACCTGCCAAGTTATATTAAAGATAATTTTGAATCCGAAAGAGTCACTGAAATAAACTGGGAAACCATTCAGGGGGGAGTGATAGGGAATGGATGTGGACAGCTGGCACCCTACGCCCATGGAGATTCGCTCTATTTTAACGGATGTCAAATAAGACAAGCTGTGACCAAGCCTCTGGATCTCACCCGAGCAAGGTAATAGTTTGAGCCTTAACAGCTTTTTTAACAATTAATGAGATAGGAAACTCTTCATTTGTATGTGCGGCCAGTACAGGTGAGGATGGACTGACCCGGCTGTGCCATGCAGTTGGATGTGGCTGGCAGAAAACGTTAGGGTTGGCAAAATGCTTTGTGACTTTGATTTGGGAGATGGAGAGTGAGGATGTCAGATGAAAAGGTCAGATGTTTTCATCATGCCCAACAGAACACTGTCTATGTAAGCCAGAACTGACAATGAAACTGTTGGCAAAGACTGGACACCAGACTGCCTGGACCAGTGCCTGATCTGATAAGACAAATCCCATGTTTGTATGTGCCTCCACAATGGTTATGACTAAACATGTCATTTAGTAATTACAGGGTCATTTTCCCATTTCAGTTGTCAAATAGAATTATATACCTGGCAATGAACAGGAGTATCTTTTTCATCTATTGAGCCTCTTTGGCCACAGAAAAACAAATGTAACCAGTCTGTCCTGGCACTTAGCAGAGTGACAGCTTTTGGGACTGGTTTATATTTAGTTGTCCAAAGCAAGATTAGAAACAGGATGAATTGGCCAATGGGCCAGACATAAATCAGGCTATTCTCTTCTAACTTGAACACCCAGGTAGAATGTGATACATATTTTTAGGCACCTTCTTGTATTCAACCTTTGTTTGTCCTTTTTAAACTTTTCATACACTCATTTACATGTTTGCATTTTTATCCATCCCAGTTTTGTGCAGATATATTGCAAAATTGGATCCTGCCTGCAACAATATGTTATGCATAGTAAACTATTATTTTGAAAGGGGAATTGTGTTTTAAAGATGTGAGAACAGTTTATTTTGCATGTTAAAGTAACAATTCTTGAAAATGCTACAAGTTTTGATAAGGTAACTGCAATAAACTTAAAAATATTATTGTTCCTTTTTGAATAATTTTGCATGCTGAAAATATCTTTTCTCTCTGTGTTTTACAGCAAAATCATGTTCGTTTTGCAAATCGGAAGTATTTCACAAACAGACAGTTGCAATACCAATCTGAGTGATCCTAACACTGTAGACAAGGCAGTGCTCCTCCAATACAGTGTAAATAATGGAATTACATGGCAAGTAATTGCACAGCATCAGCCAAAGGACTTTATACAAGCCCAAAGAGTGTCTTATAATGTTCCCTTGTGAGTACCCAGTCACATTTCATTACCTCTAAGTGCAAAAGTTACATTTCTGCTAAAAAATAACCTATCCTTGCATCACTGTTGAAGAAAAAAGGTTGATTGGAGAGTAATAAATGAATTAGACTTAAGAGGAAGTCTGATTAAGGAATTCCAGGCTAGCGTTTATCAATGCACTTAAAAGAAAAACAGAAAGAACACTTGTTTTGAAGATAAGGGGAAAAAGTCCTCCCTGCCTGCGTGCATTTTTAACTATTAAGTATTTTACATGTACAATGTGTTGATGTTCAGTGACATAGAAACGACTTGACTTTGCTCTCAGTTCCCGTTTGAGGATAGATAGGGATATGCAAAACACCAATAGTCTGGAGCTCTCACAGGCTCTTGTGTCTGTGTGACAGGGAGGCACGAATGAAAGGAGTCTTACTGCGCTGGTGGCAGCCCCGTCACAACGGAACAGGTCATGATCAGTGGGCTTTGGACCACGTAGAAGTCGTCCTGTGAGTATCAGCTTCACCTCATCCCACCCCACCTCAGAAAGCACTGAACTTCCCCCAGCATGACATGAGTACTAAGCTCATTCAGAACCATTGTGGCCCAGGGAATCCTTTCTCAAAGGGAAGCCTTTAAAATCCTATCTTTCCTGATGCTCTGCCCTGACTGCAACAGTCAGTAGTTAAGATGGACATAAAGTAAGTGTCACAACAGGGGGGGGTGTGTTGTGCATCGTGGAAAAATGCAGGAGGGAAAGTGGGACTTTGTCACCTCCAAGTATTGCTGCAGCCCTGTAATGCAGCAATGACTTTAAAAACTATTTTGCTGGGACATAAGAAAGGATATTCCTCTTCAACACTGTGCTGTTATTTAAGGATGATCTGTATCCTTTCAAAGATAAAAAAGATTCTTCTGTGTCATTCATTGCACAAAATAATGTTGTTGTGCCTCTTAAAAATCTGTGTTAGCAACTAATGCCTTATTCATTTCCTTTTTTTAGTAAGAAGGATACTGTTCAGAAACAGGGTTCACTATATCAGGTTCCTAAGATCCGAGCTCTATATTCATCCCCTTGTCAAGATTTTACCAAGTCTGCACCCTCCTGATTCTCCCATTCTTGAGATGGGTTTCGCTGGCAGCTAACCCGTTTTTCCTGTGTTGCATCGCGAAGAGATGACCTGCTTTTTCTCTAACAATTTAGTTCCAGTAGAAGTGAAATGCTAGTGGCTTCCTGGGCAGGAACTCATCGCTGGCAGTGGTTGGCAAAGAGAGGAGAGCCTGCTCCATAGATAGGTTCAAACATTCTTTTTATTGAACAATTTAAAAACAAGCAATGAAGAAATCAGGTTTAGATAACCTCCAGACTGTGTAATTATAGCTATGAGGTTTCTGAATTAGCAGAGGCACTGCAAGTAATGTTTTTTAACAATAGCAAAGTGAATTGTCTGATTGCTAGTTAGTCCTGTTCTCCTTTCCACCAAGAAGCACCAGCTTGCATGGCACTCATACCAACCCCAAACCAAACTGGTCCCAACACTGAGTGACTGTACACCCTCCACTGCTTTTACACACCTTGCTGGGCTCTGCTTCCATAACATTAAGCTTAAAACTGGAAGGAACAGAGGAGAGAGATGGATATGATTCCTGTTTTAGTTAATCAATGGCTGTATGATGCTGCATCAGGAAAGATATGGAAGAGTATGAGCCTGCAGGAAGTTCACCAAGTTTAGGAAACCATGGAAAAGGGAACTGGTCATTCGGAAATATTCACGTGTCTTTCTACCTCGCAATTAAAAATAAAATGAACAGAACAAACCATGTAAGAGAAAAAATAAAGCATAATGTTACTCATCAATCCAAACACTGAATTAGGGGCCATAAGTAGGAATAAAGCAGAACTTTTAAAAGTAATTCTGAGGCTGAAATGCAGAGAACTTCTCTTACAATGAGATCTGCCAGGCTGTAGACTAGACACACAAGCTGAGTGATAACAACAAGTCATGTGAGATATGTTATACTAGAATGGCCATAGCGAGTAATCTCACCTTAGCAAAAGGAACCAGGTGGGCAGACAGTGTCTCCTCCCTTCTATTATTTTAGTCCTCTTAAAGAGCTTTAAGGCTCTTATGAAAATTGCCCTAAATATCAGGCTAGAGACAGAGGATTTCCACTCTGTTCGAGTGACATCTGGTACAATCCACAGAGAAAGACAGACTAAACTAGACGGATTTCTCCCTTACCAAGTCCTGTGAAACACAGTGCCATGACATCTTATTTTCCTGAAGGCCAGATGTAGAGTTCCAGTCATTGCTAACTACAGCATATGAGACATCCTGCTCTCAGGAAAGGGCAGAATTACGTGCTATGGTGCATCTGGTTCCTATGCTGGCATGTCCCCAAACCTTTCAGGTGCCTTTAACTCCTCTGTTTTGCTTAAGTTCTATCTGCACATTGTGATTCATCAAAATATTTTTTTGGCCTCCTCAAATTTATTTGGAAGTAACCTGCAACTTCCTTATCAATATTCTCACCTGGGTTTTTCTGTAGCTCTGCTATTTCCTTGGCCACCTCACACTGATCACTTTACCGCCAGCACTTCAGTTTCTTCCCCTGTTAAATGATGAAGACACTCAGACACCTCCACGGAGTGCTTCAGGGTATCAGAAGGGAGCCTGGATCAGCATCTCTTAGTAATTACCCTAGATGATCCTGCCCACACCAGGGCTACCAGAAATCACACTGTGAGTACTAGGGATAGGACCTGGCTTTCATTCTTAATATTCCTTCATTTTCCAATGAAGGATACAGAAGCACTGCCTGCTCCTAGGAAGAGCAAGCCCCCTTTCCCAGGCAGCTCTCCAGCAAGAGGTGAGAGGCAAGAGTCCTCTGGGTGCTCTCCCTTCCCACCAAGATTGCTGGGGGAGAACTCTGTGTGCAATTGCCACCCCAAGGCCCTCCGTCAGGGCTGCAGAGAGGCACAGCCTGAACTTAAACCATTCACCAGATGTAATTACATCTTCCCATTAATTCTATAGGGAGTCATTGGAGAGTCAGTAGGCTTCTGTCTGGGATACTTTGGGAAACATCTGTGCCTCCTAAATTGGAAATAACTTCTGTTGGAACTCTGGCATGGTCTTAGAAGGCCATGAACATTCCTGGATAAAAACCTGTTGATGGTCCATGTCCAACAGAGTCTGTATTCAGTCCTCTTACAACCCTGCATTCCACCACCCACCTGGATGAGACCCCATACAGCTCTCCAGAACCTTCAAAATTATCCTCATTGCCCTTGGTTTCAGTCCTAGGTATTTGTGTTCATGACCTGTGTACCCATGCTGATGCAGCAGGCAAGCCTCAGCCTGTGAGGTGTTACAGCAAGGAGCCAACCTACACTAGGAGGTGTGATTTGGGCCATGGATAAATTCCTGGCTTTCCACATATCTCCTCTTTGTTTTCTTCACTATCTTATGTATGGGCTGACAGAGGTCTGGTTTTCCCAGCCTACATGTTGGCTTGGCTGCCTGCACCCCCAGGTGCACACCTAGGTGCTGTGCCAGATTTTCCTCAGCCCACAGGCAAGTGAGCCATGATCTCCTTGAGCAGGTGAAGGGCTGCAGTAAGAGGGCAAGCAGGGAAAGCAACTGCCAGCAGGGAGAGCTTATCCATAGCGATGTAAAGCAAATAAAGATTTTCTTGATTTTATTTCCCATCCAAAACTGAGGATGTCCCTGCTCCTTCCGACAGTGCCCACCCCAGGGGAATATCTGTGAATACATGCTTCCATGGCCCAATTCTTCTCAGCAATCCAAAGATTTGAAATTAATTCTGTCACAGGCCTAGCTGCCAAAGTCATAGTGCAGATACTGCTACAGCTGATGTGCAGCCAGGGTCACGATACTGTTCAGTTCAACTGATTTCTGAGTCAAGGGCCACCATCCTCTCACCAGCAAACATGCATTCAGAATGCCGTTTCTTTGATTCCTTTTTGTCCCCAAGAAAATTGCTGTGGGGAAAAAAATCAACCTGCAGATTATACATGCATGCAAAATACCTGACAGTAATAAAAAAAGCGAAAAATGGATGCTTTTGTATCTTAAATCATTCCATTTTTGAATGAACTATTTGAATCACTCAATAAAAAAGCAGTATTTTTAAGATTGTGATGCAGCTGCAAATGGTGCTTAAATTGAGCACCTCTTTTAAACAGGTGAAACGAAATACCTGTGTTGACAATGTTATACATTAAATTGATCTTGCCAACTGTAGTGGTTTCACATTCATCAAATCCTTTCTCCTAAATCTAGTGTAGTGACTTGAGTGTCTCCACTCTTGTGGGATTTGACTAGGAGAAAATAAAAAGCACAACAGGCCTAAACTTGAAAGTTACACATTTAGTTTATTTTTGTACACTAAAGGAATGAAAAGAAAAGGAAAAAAAAAAAATGAAACTTCAAAACCCTTCCCTTCCTTCCACACACAGGTGTGTCACCCTCCCACAACCAACACAGAGAGACAAAACCAGGATCCTCAGTCAGTGTCACTAGTCAAACACAATCTTCCATGACTTTGGGAGACAAGTCCCCCCCAGTGTCCCATGGAGACATTTGCCATGAGAAAAAAAACCCACTCTGGTGCCTCCCAATGTCACAAATCTGCAACCCCCCGGAATTTTGCAGATTGCGCCATCCCACCCATTAGCAGCCTTTCCCCTGGCTACTCATGGGCCTCTCAGCGTATTTGGGGTACTGTTTAAGAATGCTTCTTCTAGTTTACAACACAAATTCTCTTCTTCTATCTCTGAAATCGTCTCTATCTCAAGAGACCTTTTCCCCTAGGAGCGAAGGGCCAAATCTGCGTCTCAAACAGCTGAGATCTCCTTTTATCCCAGGAGCGAGGGACTTACTCTTACAACACTCTCAGTTTAGTCCACCACCCTTAACTAGAACCAGCATTCCCCCAAACAGCATCCAACAGCCCATCCCTCCATGGTTCACAGCCAGAGATGTCCAGTTAAAGTTGTCCACTGCCTCAATTCCTTCTTCCAATAATCTTATTAATTCTGTCACTGACTTGGCATCAGGCTGTCGCTCTGTGTTTCAAATCATTCTGTCCTTTCCTCTCTCTCTCTCAGGAAAAAGTTGGAGTTCCGAAAGTTTCATCTTGCTAGAAAAAGGGTTAGCTCTTGGCCAGGTCCTGTCTCTCTCACTCGGCGGCTCATGCTGCCAGCTTTTCAAGGCCGAGCTGCAGGGGCAGAGCCGAAGGTCGGAGCCCGGAGCAGCCGGGCAGTCAGNCGCAGGGGTCAAACAATGTGCCAATACCTAAAGTAGACTCTGATAGGTACCTATCCCTACCAAAACAACTCCAAGGTCCTAACAGGGCAATATTCTTTATTTCTCTTTAACTAAAAATCAAACTGTGTTAACTCATAACACCAACTTAACAACATTTGATGTCTGTCCTGTGGTGGGGAGAGGATATAAGTTGTTAAGTTGTCCAGTCCCTTTTATAGCTAGGGCTCATTATTCCTTAATAGTGCAGCATTTTTCTCTCCATTTGTAAAGAAAGCTTTGGGCACAAGTCTCGTATTTCCATGTGGCTCTTCTTAGGATAAAAAAAAAAAAAAATTATCCCAGGCTTAAGAAAGAGTGTTTTTCTGTGCCCCTTACATCTGGCCTAAGAAGAGCCCATGTCCAATTCCGCATTTCATTTGCACACTGTTTTCCTCTGGAAGCACAGCTCTCAGCCTGCCCACTGCACACACACCTCACACTTCTTTGCATGTGCATTACACAACTGCCATTTCTTTGCGTATAGGGCAGGCCCTTAGAGACATCTCATTAATTTAATTCAAAATCAAAGGCACTGAGAAATAAAAGATAGTTTTAAGATGGACACTAAGGGTCTGATATTGTTTTCTTTACCCCAGAAGTTGTTATGTGGTCTAAAGGAATTTACGTTGTGCAAGGAATGCAAGAAATGTTATCCCCACCTACTATTTTATGGTTAACTGATAGTTAACAGAATGAATCCCTCCATAGCCATCACTCCATGCTCTTCATTGTTGAGATATTCTCACATTTTTGGCACAAATGATTTAGTGAGAAGTTATGGTGCATTTGTTGCAAAGAATGTTTATTTTGGAATATTTAAATATAAATTATATATTCTAGATTTAACAAGAAATGCTCATGTGGAAAAGCATTTTCATTGGCTTCTTTTTTTTTAGTAAAAAGCAAAGATTTGAAAAATGCATTTAAATTAAGTACCAACATATTTATGATAAAGAACTAAGTAGTTCAAACATTAGGTAACTATCTGAATATTCACAACATTTATGCCAAATTTAATATGATGCGGTTTGTGCTTCTATTACATTTATATTATGTTTCTAAAAAGTGCATGCTGAATTTTATAGAAAATGAAAATCTAAACATTGATTTGAAATCTGAGGAAATAATTTGTTCAATTTTTATTTTCAAAAGAGACGAAAAGTCCTATATTGCCTCTAAACCTCATCAGGGTTTTATGACTAATCACAGTGCTGCATGCATTGAAAGGCATTTTCTAACTTGTGTTGTATTTCATTGTTTGCTGTCATTGGTTTTACACTAGAATAAGGTAAGTACTTTCCCTGAATCAGTATTAAATGTATGCTTCTGTTACACCTATATCTCTTTCACGAAGTTTTGTCAATGATGGGTTGTTGTAAAATCATTTATACTCTGAGACATGCTACATAGCTGAGGGCCCTGATCCTGCAGTGCTTCCTCAGTGAGCACTGGACGAAGTTAAACTTAGCAGAAATTGTTCAATAGATTGTGCCATACCGCAGTGGGAATTTCACCAAGGCTGCAATGGGAAGAACCTCTCCTTCTTCTGCTTCTAATAGGGTACAGTGAAACCTGCCAATGGAGGGCACCTAGAGCATTGTATGGGCAGCCAAGGGGCAATTCCCACTTTTTCTGTAGTTAATGACCGCAGAGATGCAGCCACAGTCAGCAGTGTATGTCAGTCAATCTGCACGGAGGTGTAGCCACACCTGCCCCTTAGACACAGAACCCGTGCCCCAGGTCGAGCTTTCATTTCATGTAACCCTGCTGCTCTGTGCTGGTGCAGTTAATAGATACCACTAACCAGTACAGTTACTGTGCTCGGGGTTCAAGTGTTGACTCCACCAAAGCCAATATTTGCCATTGATATGAGCCCTCAGAACTTCAGTCAGTGAACATGTCCTTCTTCATTACAGCTCCTGCCTAACAAAGCATTTGTGATTCAGCATCAAAATTTACTCCAAACCCAGTCTTGAGGGACATACCTTTGCTATATTATAAGGCTTTTTTCATGTTTAATTTTGTTATCCAAACATTTTTGCTTCTATTTTATTCCTGTTTTGTGCCCCATCAATTAAAAACACACAAATAATGAATGACATTAGTATTTACTGGGATTATGTACTGCATATCTTTCATTCTGTTTGGCTATGTTCCATTTTCATTAACTTTATATTGCAGTCTTGTAGTTCAAATTGTGCTTTAGGAAACATGCAATAAGCATAACTCTCTCCTAAAGACTAAAGAGACTTTAGTTCAGAGAGACTCCTTCTTTTGCCTTTGCTCTTATGTATTAGCTGTATATTGCTCTCATCCAACTAGCACAACTCCAAGTACTTCATTGGAACATTTTTTAGGGTTTCCTACATAAATTGTAGCAGTATAAGCTTCTGTTTATTTTTTAGTAGTGCACTCAAAACTGTCAAATAGATTATACAGCAGTCACTACGGTTAACTGGTTTTTTTGCTTTGTGCTCTATCAGTAATACACAGATAATTACTTTGGATCTGAACTTCTCTGATTGACTGATGGTTCAGTGAATGCATAGAAAAGACAGAAAGCTCAGCAGTTGGTGACCAGTCCATTACACACTCACAAAGCAGTCTTCAAGTTGCCACTGATTCTGAAAACCACACCCTCAGTCATGGAAGGGTCTATTCCTAAAATAGCTTGATGCTGCCCAGCACATTTTGGGAGTTCTGAACAAGAAAGAAACAGCAAAAGTATGGTAAAGCTTTTAATCATTCTGTGAAAATAAAAATTAAAATTAAAATCACCACTAGTAGTATTGAAAACATTTTTGCATCCACCAAATGCAAGGAATGTGTAAGTACTCTTGCAGATTATATTATATAATTATTCTTGTGATTTTACAAAGCACTATTTATCTCTCTTTTACAGTGCTTGCCTCCTAAATAAAATATATAAATACCTACAATATATAAAATTAATTCAAAAAAACAAATATAGACCTACTCTGATTTTGTGGTGTGATATGATACAATATTATAATGCATATGGTATACATGGAAAGAGTGAAAACCATAGTATTTCTACAGCAGGCATCAAGGTTTTTCTGTGGCATCCAACCAGTAGTTGGAAAGTCCATCTCATGTCAGTGAGGATGAGTCTGAAAAACATTATTGCAAGGGAAAAAACCCCATTTAGTTCCTGAGAATTTAGATGTCTCTTATTTTTCACACACTACACCTCTATGGTGTTCAGTGTAAGACATAAATATACGCCTCTTTCTAAAACCTTGATCATCTTCCAATGGAACAAAATTATATACATAAAAAATATATAAAACTCTTCTACATTACTAGGTAAGCATTTCTTTATTTCCTTCTTCAATTCTTTCTTTTTTTTTTTTCCTTTGTTCATTTTTAAACCATCTTCACCATTCCTTTAAGTCCAGATACAAAATGGTTGGTCAGTTGAAGTGAAATAAGAGGCCAGGTGCACATAGCAGTGTCCAAAACAAGTCCTGAACATCTCTGCTGAGCTGTTGCTGAACATAAGCAGACCAAAAGGCAGCATAGAAAAGGCTCCTGGGCCAAGGACTGCAGCTCAACATGTGCCCCATCTGTCCAAGTCTTGTACAAGCTGAGGCACGCAAAACCAAGCTCACTCCTAAATTTAACCAAGTCCAGAAATGGACTTAAATATTTTCAGCCACTCTGGCAGGCTCTGTTTGGTCCCATGTACCCAAAGCAAAGATCAAAGCTGCTCAGGGTTGGGCTGTGCTTTCTCCCAGTCCCGTTTGCTGTATTTTGGCTGCAGAGCAGCCTTCTCCCAGCAGATAGGTGCTCTATCCTCACCTCATGGTTAGGATGTTCTCCTGAGAGGTGGGATGTGGCCTTGAAGGCCCTGTGTCTGAGGAACCGCTCACTTTCCAGGCAATGGGAATTAAAGGGAAGGAAAAACTAAGAACTTCTTCAAGCTTCATGACTAATGGCAGCCACTGTCAGGAGCAGGTTTGGGGTCATAATTTCCCTCCTGCCTTCATCAGTGAGACACCTGGCATTGGAGCGAGGGTGACCTTCCACTCTGATGGCTTAAAGACCAGAATGAAGACTGAATACCAAGTGGCATTAAAGTTACATAAACTCACCGCTATCAATCTCTCACACAAAACTTACAAATCAGCAGACCTTTCATTTTCATTTGAATAAGTCAACACTAACCCCTCTCTCAATTGCCAGACTGAGATCTAGTGCTTTTACCTTACTGTGACAGTGCCAAAAGTTGTGCGAAGTGTACATCCGTTTTCTCTCATTGGCCCCAGGAGCTGGTCTTTATTTCGTTCTTGCATGTACATTCCAGTGGCAAAAAAACCCCACCAAAAATTAAAAATTGCAAAGCCTTGGAAAACTAGTCAGGAAATGACTTGGATTTGCTTAGAGGTTTATAATCTAGATTTTGACATGGCAACTATTAATCAATTTAGTTAAATGTGTTCAATAGTAGCTTATGAAAAGGGCACAATTTTGTCAGATAGATTGTTTTAGGTTAAATTAGCATACTACAGCAAAACCTGGTTTTGCTTGTGGAGAATAATAGGTATTTTGTAAAGCATACAATTACTCCTTTTTCCTAAGGGCCATATTCACGAAAAAAAGCTTATGCACTACAGAGGAAAGTATGACTTACTACATTATGAGTATTCACTTCTTACTCACAGACAAAACTCACCCGTGAAAACATTCCTTGAACCAACAAATTTGTTGACTGCAAGTCATCACTTCACAGATCTGCCCTCTCATGTTTCCTTCTTCCCTCAGTGGGAGAAGTAGAAACCTACATTAGGTGGGATGGGTCTTTTACTCCAGGTAGGTCTTCCAAACAAGTGTGCCTTCTTAAATTCAGCTGCAGATGGGCTCTCTTGCTTGGTCTCCTGCCAGACATGATGATGCTTATTTCCCAGACCTTCCTTTCATTTTGGAAGAGGATGCATAGGGGAGGGAGACATTAATCTGAATAAAAGTGTTTTACTTCACTTCCTATATGGTAAAAGAAGATAATGAAGCAGAGTAAAGCATTTCTTCTGTTCTCAAGACAAAGCAATTAATGATCAGAGACAGAAGGATAACTGGAGGATAATATCCCCGTAGAGAAATGCTATGAAGTGTGCATACAGCTGTAGTGAATCTGGCCCTAGGCAGCACCAGTTTTCATTAGCTGAAAGCTCTTAACCTTTCTCTAAGGTAACTTACTGTAAATGAAAGCCAAGTGGGACAGGTTCTCAATTGCCTTGAACCTTTGCAGTTAAGCAAAGGGTGTGCTTCACGCCAGTTTGCACAGACTTGAAAAGTCATACAAGGACAAAGAATCAGTCCCACTAGCTCATTGCTACAGAAGAATTTACACTGTACATAAAAGAAACTGACACTCTTCTTTCACCCTTTGATTTCAACAGCACTCGCAAACAAAATTACATGATGAATTTTTCACGGCAACATGGGCTCAGGCATTTCTACAACAGAAGACGAAGGTCACTTAGACGATATCCATGAAGAAACGAGAAATTTATTTTTTTTCCTCCCAACATGTGATGTGTTGCTTTCCATTCTTTAAATCTAGCACTGCATCTGGTATCAGGACTTTTCTGCAACTGGCTTGATGAACAACTGAAAGCCTTTTTCAAGACAGAGTGTACACCACTTTTTCGCACTGTGAACTAATGAGAAGTGACTTATTTTCTCATAGGTAAATGTTTTAATGTTGATGTGTCTGTGAAAATTGTGATCTGTTGTAATATCAGTTACAGTGGCAGTATTGGAAGTAAGCAACTAATTCTGTTTAACAAGAAAAAAAGTTTAAGCACAAAGACTTTTCAGATTTTATGTTTATAAAAACCTACATACTAAGTACAGAATTTAACATTCTTTGTCACATAGTTATTTAAATGCACTGTATTTCAGCTCTGTGTCATTTTATATGATTAAGTTATCATTGTTTGTCCTCTTCGTATTCTCTTCTACAACATGACACATTGGCACTGTATTTACTTGTTTTGTTGTTGTAATATTTTTGCTGCTGATTTTTGCGCTATTTACCTTCTTACAAAATGTATTAAAAAAATCATTGAAGTACCTAATCCAGAAGATAATTGCAACGGTAGTTGTAAAAGCGTTGATATCCTTCGGTCTTATTCTTTGATATGTCTGTTGGTTAGCATTGTTTTGTGGATAAAAAAAGAATGCTTGACATTAAACTTTTTTCTACTAAGGATTTGTGGATTAAGCCCCAAACAGAAATTCCCAATTCCCTGTCTAAATGTAGTCAGTTCTCTGAAACTGATTTACTTACAGTAACTGCCATTTGGTGTCTGTAGTAATGAAGTGATTTGTAAACAGTGAACGTTTCATTGTGTTCTCTTCGGTGTTTGTTTCTATTGCGGGTCATGTTTGTATCTTCTGATAAAGTTGTATCTACACCAGCAACGTTATAATGCCCCTATAGCCCTAAGCTGTCTATTATCATAAATAAAATGCTTCACTTTATGGTGAACCAAGCTAAAGATCCATGCTTCAATAAAGATAATGTCAACAAAGAATTCTGATGTTAGACTTTTCAAGCCATGTGGGCTGTACATGAAATCATAAACCAAATTCTTTCACTAAATACCTAGATTCTAAAGCAAACATTAATGTTATTTTTAGTATTTAGCACATCACCCTTAACAGCACTTTGCAAGTAACACAAACCAAGAGATCTCCCGCTTACGGGCATAACAGGGTCCTTGGAACAGGTCCTAGTGCAATGAATGAAACAGGACCACAGACCCACACTCTCACTTTATCTGCAAACCAAAAAATGTAAAGCCCTGAGAACAAGAGTGTGGCCACTAAGGAACCTTGTCCCAGCCAGACTAAACTGGCAGTTCTTAGATTCACAGAACCATTAAGGTTGAAAAAGACCTTTAACATCAAGTCCAACTGTTAACCCAGCACTGCCAAGCCCACCACTAAACCGTGTCCCTAAGCACCACATCTACACATCCTCTTAGGACCTCCAGGGATGGTGACTCAGCCACTTCTCTGTGCAGCTTGTGCCATGCCTGGCAACCCCCTCAGTGAAGAAATTTTTCATTACATCCAATCTAAACCTCACCTGGTACAACTTGAAGCCATTTCCTCTTGTCCTGTACTTTGCTACCTGGGAGAAGAGACTGCTGCCCACCTCACCACAGCCTTCTTTCAGGTAGTTGTAGAGAGCAGTAAGGTCCTGCCTGGGCTTCCTTTTCTTCAGGCTAAACAATTTCAGTTACCAGAGCTTCTTCTCATCAGAGAGAAGTACATATATACCTGCTGTACTCTTACATCTTGCACTTCTGCTTCTGTTCTGGCACTACACCTGTCTGAGCCAGAATGATGTTTGTTACAGATCCATGTTCAGCTGAGCCATGATTTAAAATCACACCTTTCTCAGGGCAAATTTTAATTTTTAGGAAGTTTTTGATCACAGGTACCTGAGCAGTGAAAAAAAAAAAAAAAAAAGAGGTCGTTCAGTGACCAACTAGTCAATACTTTGGCTTAGTCAAAATTATGTGACAGACCTTTGGTTGATCTGGAAACTTGCTGCAACAGTCCAGCCTCCTGCAAACTCATTATACTGTTCTGGAGAACCAGTGTACTTTGTGTACTTTCAATCTCTGAAAAAAGATAATGGTTCTATTCAGAGAAACAGGAGGAAGACAAAATGTCAGGGTATTGAAGAATATATCAACTTAATGTTTGAGCAAGGGATTTTAAAATACTGTAATAAGATTTTTGCCCATTGATCAAACAAAACAGCAAGATCGAAACATTCCTATTTTTTAAGATAATTTTATTTGCTTTAATATGTCAATAGAAGGGTGATAGTTCAAACTAAAATGCATGTGCAGCTAATGTGCTTCCAGGGAATTAATTTATTTTTAAAGACTTTGGATACAATGAGGCACTTTGCCTGACTTTTCAGGCAAGAGATCAGCATAACCAGAGAAGCTGCTTTTCACAGCTGTATTTATTTCCTTTGAATAATGTATGCAATCATAACCACAAAGGAATATCACAAAGCATTTTACCTAAACTCACTACAAACTCTGCACAGCACTGGCTTTTCTCTTCCTCACTGGAAGATTCCCAAGTGGTATTATCATCTGCCCTTTCCAGACTCCAGGAAGTTCTTCCTTAGACTTTTCCATTCCTACAACACCCCACATATCATACACATATGGTATACTCAGTAAATGTGGTTTTTAAATTTTTCCTCCCATATGGCTGAAAGCAATGAGTCATCTGACATTAAACAGTTGTTAAAATAGCAAGGGTGGCACAAAGGATAATCAATGGCAATAAAAATGCTATAAAATGTACTAATAAGCTTATCTACTGGTGTAAAACTTTTGCAGACATGATTATGAAAATTGACTTTTAGTACTTTTAGTATGCCTTACAATCTTCCTCATTTCTCCTATCAGCTCACTAAGCCATGTTCTATTAGAATAAGGAGAACATAGGAGAAATGAAACAAAAGTACAGAAAAATGAAACTCTGACCTGCTGGAGTTCCTGAAATAAGCAAAACTTGATATTCTCATAATTTTGCCTAAATGTTTTTCTTTCAAGCTTGTTTAATCCAAAGATGATAACATTTTCTTAATGGGAGGAACTGTGCAAAGCACCAGTATTTTTGAAGGACTAAACCTGGCTTTGCAGGATCTTGACAATATACAGAAAAGGGTAGTAATAAAATGACACAACAAATACACTCAAGGACAGGACATTGTCAAAGAGTAAGGTACCAGCACACAAATTGGGTAAATACTGGAGTAGACAACAAAACTATAGAAGCAGAATCAACAGCATAAAGTAGTTTTTTAAAATGTCATTTTGCATTGCATCAGTGGAAGTGTTTATGATAAAACACAGTAAATATAAATACGGCTGCCAGCGCTGGTAAAGTAGACAGCAGTTGTCAGCTGTTGAGCCCTTCACTTAAATACAGATGTAAACAAGTCAGAGAGATTGCAAAGTACTGCAGCAGAAACAAGAGCCTTGTATCCCTGAGCTTCCAAGTAGAGAGAGTTGTTTAGTCTAGAAAGGAAAACATTTGGAAAGAGACATGACAACATCCATAAACATGGTTCTATGTTTTATTTACTAACTAACCCTTCAGGGCAAATGTTACTGGGTGTAAATGCTGCCACAGCATCACCTCATCATTTATCTAATAGCAGTCAACGGGGTTGGTTATTATCAAAGCAGGAAGGCAGTGTGAGGCCCCAGATAAAACCCACTCCGATCAGCTCTGTAGTGAGGTTTAGCTAGTGACTCAACACTGGAGGAACAGGAATAAGCCAGCAGAAGAGGGGAGGGAGCTACCTTCATCCTGAGCTGGCAAGGGAGCCTGAGAACGAAACTCAGCAAAAGGGCTTGCCTATGTTAAGCATGGCCCTAAAGAGCTATTTAGGGCTGTTAGCAACCCAGAGCAGCTGAGGCCATGCAACCACTTGCAGTGCTTTAGTGAAGGAGCAGTCAGAGCATTCACCACCCACAGGTGGTGGATCTGTTGTTGGCAAAAAAAGACCATGAGGTGTGAGCATGCAAGCATTATACAGGTAACATGTGGATGAATTGTCCAGTGCTCTCCTCTGTTGCTGTTTTCTGACTGTTGCTTTTTTTTCCCCATGTTATTCCTGGTTCAGCTAAAGGGACTGAGCTGGCAGTAAGCCTAAAGGCTTAGTCCCTGTGTAGCTAATTAGTGTACAGAGCCTGATGGGGAGAGTTTTAGCTGGCACACAGCAAGGCGAGGCCAAGTAAAAACGCTGTTCAAGGTATGGAAGAATACCATACTGGAGGATGATAATAAATGCTAGGTTTATAGACTGAAACAAATTTCTTAAGCTTCTTAAAAAAAAAAGAAGAGAATCTGGTTGTGCTTTTGAGCTACTCAGGGGAGATTTGTGCAAGTCAGCGGCAAAGAAGCTATTTCAGAAGGCTCAGCTGCTTCCCTGAGTGCATCTGGGCCAAAGGTACAACTCAGGGAGGTACTGTGTAGTCACAGGTTTCAGGGCTACTTCTGCATTAGGATGATATTGCTGACACCATGAAGCTGGCTGATATCCCCAGGTCCCTCTTTTCCTGCACCCTGATCATGCACATACCCACAGCCCTCTGCTGATATCCTATAGCTCCAGGTGGGCTAGAAACAGCACGTGCAAAGCCATTCACTTGGTTTGTACTCACAACTGGACACTCAGCTGAGCTGATTTAAAGTCATACCCTCCTCAGGAGAAATTTTTAATTATTTGAGTTCAGCCATTTTCAAGGAACTTCAGTGCAAAAAAAGGAAAATGTCCCAATGTTTGTACCTCTGCTAGAATGATTGTGTTATTATGGACAATAACAAAGCTTGACATGAGTTATGTCCCTGTATAGGATGTGGGTAGCACATGCTATACAAAATGCTGCTAATGAACAGCAGCACTTTGATAACCAAGCCTACTGCCACTGAAATCAGTGGGAAAATTCCTGTACATCAAATGTGTTTCACATCATATGGAAATGTCCACCTCAGCTTTACAGGTTCAGGTGGCTTGACCTGTCCTAGGACCTGTGTAAGACTCTAAATATATACATGGATTTTTCTGCCTTAGAAAGTTGTCCCATTCTCAGAAGACCCATGAGGGTTAGGATGTGGTGGGGAATGAGCCAGTTGATGGAGCCTGTGTGACCCATTTGGGATGTTCCATATGGGAAGTGTCAGAACTCTGCACTCCCAGCCCCTCAGCTACCTCCCCTGCCCATACTCACCATCAGTGGCTGTCAGAGGAAGTTGAGAAACTCCCAGCCCAACAGCTGGAGTTCCACTCCAGGCAGCTGTGAGTGCTGGATCTGGCCTTTGACAGCATCTCACAGCTTTCCTTTTGCTGCTAGAGAGCAGTGGTTCCCACTGCTCCATCCCCTGAGAGCCAGCTGCGTCCCCAAAGCTCCCACTGAGCCCTCTGTAACCACAGAGCTCCAGCGGCGGCGTGCACCCTTAACTAATATTCCACAATTATCCTCCACAGGAGGGTTTTTACTCTCCTCAATTGTCTATAGTGTTTATTCTGTATTAACTTTCCCTCCCTATTCTTGTTTTGACCAAAAATCGGCTTTTCATCTTGCTGCTACTGAGTTTAGCACTATATTAATCCCCATCCTTCTCCCAGAGCTGAAGAACTGCAGCATCTTTTACCATTTTAGACAAGGCTGGAAAGAAGCAATAAAAATAATTCTTAACCTTCAAGTGTGTCACACTAAAACACACACAAGAAATCAAAACCACCTTGGATTTAAATGCAACTATTTACACAATTAGTATAACATAATCCTCAGGATTACTGGAATATTCAAAATGCTTTATACCTGGGTGGACTTTTCTGGCAGGAAATCTGCTAATCTAAGTTTGTATGAGGCTTTCTCTTTGCCTTTCTCTTTGTGCAGGGTGTATAAACAGGTTCTTCCTATATACACATACCTTCCTGCGGTATGTTACTGGAATTATGTTTTTCTGGCAACAAAGCCTGGCAGAATTTCACTACCAGGCCACACCCTCATAAGGTGTGCACACCTGCATTCTAACACAGGCTAGAGATTTCCAAGTTCAGGAAAGAGTTAGCTTTTTGGATAAACAACTGAATCAACAAACATGCCTTATCCAAAGTATCTCCACTTACCCAGTTCTGTATAACAATAGCATCCAACATCAGACCACAAGAAGTCTGATGTATGTGGCATTATCTATCACTGAAATTTTTCAACAAAATACCTGTTTGTTACAGCCTGGTATGAGAAAACAAACCTTATAATTAAAAGCAACTTTAGAAATGTTCTGACCTTGAAATTTCTCAGTTTGACAATACTGAAATTTAAAGTGCTATATTTTGCCTTGAATTCATTTACATTTTATTTGTTACTCTTAAATTCTAACAAAGGCAACCATGTCAAGGTATCATTTTAAGGTTTTCAAATAATACAGTCCTGTAAACACCAGTTTCACAATTTTTTTTCACGTTCTCAGTGCATAAGTTTCAAAGTTGGGGGGAAAAAAACTTCTACAAATTCTGTATACAAACCTAAATCTGGGAGGTGGGAAAACATTTTTGCCTTGGGTTAGAGAGAGCCATCATTATGATGGAAAACATTACAAACCAAGGACTGAAAGATGACATCCGTGAAGGTATTTCACTACTAATTCCAGCATATTCCCAATGAAATTGATATCTATGTAATCTTCGCGCCCCTAAAGAAATGAAAACCTATAACCAGATAGGTATTTGAAAAACAATTGGAGCAGCTCGGCTGGTCAAACAGCGGAATAGGTGGCCGAGGGAGGTGCAGTCACCATCCCCGGCGGTGTTCAAGAGGCGCCAGGATCTGGCGCCGGGTGATGTGCTTTCGGGGTGACAGGGGCAGGGCTGGCTNGGCTGGAGAGAGGTGAGCGGGGCTGAGCGGCGGAGGGCGTCTTTCCCCTCGAGCGGATCTCCCCGGAGGGGAGCGAGCTTCGCCGCGAGCGAGGAGAGTCGCTGGGGTCGCGCTGTCCGGTGCCCGTGGCTCCCGCTCCGTCTGCCCGGACTGGGAGTAGGCTGAGGGGTCTCGCCCCATGCCCAGGGGCAGCGCCGTGCCCGGGCAGCACCGAGCTGGGGCAGCGCTGTGCCCGGGCAGCACCGAGCCAGGGGCAGCCCCGGGGGGCAGTACCGAGACGGGGGGCAGTACCGAGACGGGGGGTAGTACCGGGGGGCAGCCCCGGGGGCAGCGCCGCTCCGCGCCTCCCGCACCCCCCAACGGTTCCCGGGCAGCGGCGGCGCCCGCGCTGCTCGGTGCTGTAAAACACGCGCAGGACCCAAGGGGAAGCCAGAGGGAGGGTGAGAGATCAGTCATTTCCTCGTGTTGTGGCTGCACGCCTCCGANTGCGGGATACAGGGCGGCAGAGGCGGCGCCGCCGGGTGATGTGCTTTCGGGGTGACAGGGGCAGGGCTGGCTGCACGGCTTGGTGATGCTAAAGGACTCTTCCAACCCTGCTCACACCACGATCCCCCGGCTCGGTGGAACCACGGTCTCCTCCGAGCGGGAGCGGCAGCGGCAGCGGGGACGNGGGGGGCAGTACCGAGACGGGGGGTAGTACCGGGGGGCAGCCCCGGGGGCAGCGCCGCTCCGCGCCTCCCGCACCCCCCAACGGTTCCCGGGCAGCGGCGGCGCCCGCGCTGCTCGGTGCTGTAAAACACGCGCAGGACCCAAGGGGAAGCCAGAGGGAGGGTGAGAGATCAGTCATTTCCTCGTGTTGTGGCTGCACGCCTCCGACTGTAAGCTTGCGAGCTGTCAGTTCAGGTCAGACCGACTCTCCCAGGAAGTCTTGTAACAACAAAAACGACCTGCTCTGCACTTCATTGCTAGCTTCAACCCAAAGACCCTCAGAACCTTTCCAAAACCTCGATTAAAAAACCTCGATTAAACTATTCCCCCCAACCCCTTCATGCTCTTCCACTTTTCAGGCAAAGAAGATTTTGCCTTTCCCTATGTATTTTTCAGCTTCACGAACTGTGGGAACATTTTGAACTCCTTACAAGGGATCAGTGAAAGCAACTAGGAAAAGCCAGCCAGAAAAGTAAGTAGGCTTAAATTTGCTGTGCTCGTGCCCATGCTGCTATTGCAAAACTTTTAATTGTCTGAACATTGAAATATGGTTGAAAGTTGTTTTGGGGGTGCTTCAAAATTTCAGAGGACCCAAGAGGCTGTTGCAGCAGGCATTTAGGGAGAGTCCAGTAGTAAGGAAAAGAAAAAAATGTTAGATTGCTGTCATTATTTCTGCTGATGAATCAGCAGAATATGGATTCATAATTGTCCGTCTCTGTCCCAGTAATACAGTTGTACAGCCTTGATTTTGATGTCAGTGACTGACAACAAGGGTCTGGGCACTGGAATATTTTGGCTGAAGTTTTCCCAAAGGAAGACTAAAATCTGCAAACAAACTTTTAAAATGTCCCTTACTAAATGTGCAGTAACAGGTATTTTGGGTTAACAGGTGTCTTGATTTATATTACAGCATTTTCAAAAGTAGGATGCTGCTTTACTGCTGCTGTAGAAATAGAAAAACGAAGGTAATTTACTGTTGCAGAAGCAAGCACATGCAGGTGGCTTGCACTGAATTAACTGTGTGCGGATCACCTCTTGCCTTCCTCAAGGGACAGTAATGACACTTTGAAACACTTGGTTTCTGACAGTCCTAAGCCTTCCTAAGACATGATAGATGTTTCAGTTCTGCATTTGGCAGTATTTCTAAACTGAAGTGTTTTGTTAATAGTCTTGCCCTGTATTGTGAAACACCTCTGAGATGTAGTGTGGAAAAGGTATAGGAAGAGAACGGAGTTTCACACATGCAGAGCTACTGTTTTTACCTCATAAAGCATACTAATTTGCAATAGCATTTACTCCCTTGCCCAGTCTTTAGGGTATTTAACTTATCAGTCTCATGCTAAAAGCTTCATTTCATTTAAAGGTATATTTATGGGAGGGAGTTGGGGCAATATTGAGCTATATTCAGAATCAGATTTCAGTGAAGGAAAGCTCTAAGTCCAGGAAGAAACAAGCCTGCTGTTGCATCCATGCTTGGGTTCTAAACGAAACTAAACTTTATTTCCTCTCAGTATTGTGTCAGGAGCTGATGTGCTTTTTTTGCTCATACTGTACAAACTCGGTGTGCAGGGTAAGAGTTTGCGTAAAGGCTGACATAATTTTTAAAAAAGGCAGATGATTGAGCATGATCTAGGTGAAAGGCCTAGGAAATGGTGATGTTTTTAGCCTCTGGCACAAGCTGAGCCCTGTTTTCTAAGGTGAATACCTACTAAAATGCTCTATTGGATTTAGCCATCAGATCTTACAACATGGAGCACTCAACAGCCATTGCATCTTGCCTTTTGTTTGAAATTTCTAGTCCATTACTGTGGTTCAAATGAAATCATTAGTACACAGTTTTTCTTGGATATAGTAGTCTGTCCCCAAAAATTCAATGTTTCTAGAACTTCAATATTCCAAAACCATGTGGAAAGATGCTCTTATTTAGTGTGATGCTAAAATCGTGTAATACAGGCACAGATTTAGCACTTGGCTGTCATGCTGTTGTTCTTTTGCTAGTAACTTGAGAAAGAAGAACTGAACGTATGTTTCTTTGCTTTGACTGTTATAGTATAGACAGACTAGTATTATCTTGAACTACTATTCATTTGAATTGCTGCTGTAGCCTCTGTAAATGTAACCAAGACTTTTGTGCAGCCACTGAGCTGCCTAGAAAAGCACAGAGTCCTTTGAGCTCCTCTGCCTCTCTTGGTCTCTGCCCAATGAACTGCTGACAGCTGTTTTTTCTTCTATTTTATTGCTGATGTATTTTTTTCTGTAAGATCTGGTTTTCTAAAGCTTATTCTGTTTTTTTCTGATTTTTTCGTAACCTGTAACTTTTAGCACAAGAAAATCATGCTGAATCTAAAACTCTCAAGCTCTAATTAGCCGTTGATTTCCCAGTTAACTTTAATGAATTAAACACTGTCATTATTCAGATGTTTTTCTGTAAATGCGTTAGTCAGCAGAATGTTGTCCTGCTAGACATTATTTCTTGATGGTCCTTCTTGATAATATTTCTTCGTATGGCTGCAAGACCTACCATTGCTGTTATTTTATAACCAGTTATCTATAGCTTTTGCTCTTCAGAAGTATAAGCAGCAGCAAAGTGCAGGTCTTATTATTACTTACCGTGTGCCCAGGTAATGGGAAGGCTATACACAGACGGACAGTGTCAAGTATTTCCATGGGTTTGAAGATATGGCTGGAAGTTTGTGCATGCAGTTGAATGAGTTTTGCAAGTCAGTTGCATTGATAGGATTTAGATTTTTATTTATGATTATGAGAGTATATATATGAACCACTGGCCTATGTAGGAACTTGGACTACTCTTCTCAAAATATTGCATTAACTATTTTATTTTGTGCAGTAGCAAGCTGGGAAAACCTTCCATGTGACAAACAAGTGTGATTGCCTTCCTAAGAGGTCTTTGACAATCTGTATTTTTATTGCCAGGGTAGAATCTTTTTTTTCTCGAGCCTTCACTGAAAACTTACTAGGTTTGCCCAGGCAGGGGATCACGTTTCACTGCTCTGCTTTGACTGTTGCATACCATTTTGTATGTCCAATTCTGTTTGTGTTCTTGTAATGTTGTGGTTACTGGGGAGGGTGTGAGTTAGCTAATTAATAGATTTTAATCTGTTAATTGAAAATCTGAGATCCTGACACATAGACTGGACTAGAGCAAAGATCAAATTGCTCCTTTTAATTTATTTTATGGAAATTAGGTTCTGAGGCAAGGCTGAGATTTGCAAACTTCTCAGAAAACCTCTCATCTGATGTTGGGTGGGGCTTTAAGCAACCTGGTCTAGTGGAAGGTGTCCCTACCCATGGCAGGGGGTTGGAACCAGGGGGTCCTCAATGTCCTTTCCACCATTCTGTGATTCTAAGGCACATACAAAATTTTCCAATCCAAGTCAAAGGTTGCTGTGTCTGTTGTTTGAAGCAGAAAATGTGTGTTACAAAGTAGCTTCCAAGAATGAAATGTTAGCAGATCCTAACACGGATAGGGAAGTTCTCAGAGCTCTCAGAAAGAGAGTTGCATCTTTGAGAAATAGTTAGCACTACTACTTTCCCGAGGAGTGGCTGCCCTATGCTGAAGTTCTGTGTTGCCTTTCAGAAGCATCAGTTCTTCAGGAATTTCTTCAAGCATGGCATTGGCTGCAGCCTGTTTTGCAGAGGAACAGATTCTTTCAGAACATGTTAGAAAGAGTGCCTGGTAGAGGATCCGTGGAGACTTTTCAAAACCTCATGTTACTTAAGTAATGCAGTTACTTTATGCCATGTTTTCAGCAGTGAAACTGGAATGTAAATTTTAATCCCATTCTAAACCCTCTCTTCTTCCCTCTCCGCACCCCAGTCATTTCTTCCTCTGACCACACTGTTTTACTATCCTTCAGTTTCCTCTGTGACTTAAGAGGTTTACACTGTAAACATTATGACTGAAATGATTTTGGTTATAAATAACAACCTCCTATATTTTTGTTGTTTATTTTTAACTTGATACAGCAGTTGAGAGGGTAGTGATGTGTGTAAAGAATTGATGAAGCAGACAGAGAGGTGAGAATTCTTTTGGTGGCTTCTCTGCAGAGGGAAGTGTATCAAAGAATGAAGTAATTTCTTTCTGCACAGACACTTGTTTGCTGTCTGCATGTTCCACTTTGCTGGAACCAGCTGCCAGAGGTCATTGGTGGACTGAGATCACAAGAAGTGAAGAAATTATTCTGGCTTAGCTTGGTGTGTATGCATGGTCTTGATTTATGTTATCTCCTCTGATCAACTGGAGCTTTATGATGAAAACTGTTCCAGCAAAGTTTTTGGCAGTGGATTTTCTCTGGAAAATGAAGCTGGCTAATGATTACCTGTCTCTGAGGTGGTGTGTGTCCTTATCAGTTGGCTTAAGCACAACTAAGGGGTCATCAGCCATGGTACCATTCTGATTAACTTACTGATTCCACTGTCTCTAGCTACTGCTTTTGGCAAAGGGAAAGAGGATGGCAGACTAGGATCCAAGGTCACTGAAGACAGAAAAAACAGGAATAAGAATGATTATATTGCCATGGGTTCTCATGGTCGTCAATGTGTACACACTGGAAACAGAAGTCATCTCTTATCTATGTCTCAGAGGGAAGGAGACCTGCTGCTCAAAGTGCTCCAGGTGTTTGTCTTATGTGGAATGGATTAAACAGCTCAATCATCATAACAGGTTCCTAAAACATTCTGTTGATGAAAACAAACATAAGATTGCTGGTTGATAAGAGATACTGTTAAGACGTTAATGAATTCATTAGTCCAGGGACTAAACCTTTAGGGACTTTAAGTATTTTTTGGCAAGGNTATAATTTGTTACCATTTTGAGAGAAGGATCTTTATGCTCAATGTTATTATTATGCTCTTTTCAGTGGCTAAGATAGGTTCATTCGAGGAAATTGTATCATACCGAATTCCACAGCCTGAGGAAAGTGGTGGTGCTGCTGCTGCTCCGTATCCCCAGATCCAACCAGTACCAGGGCTGAAGATGTGTTTCCCATAAGCACACACAAAGAACACACATACACAACGTACATTTGTTTATGGCAAGTCATGCATATCAGAGAGGCAACGCTGACAGCTTCATCCTCTCTGCTCTCTGTCCTTTCTAGCTAAGCAGGATGGTGGTCCAGTACTTAGGATATATGTACATCACACATCTGCCAGGCGGATCCCTCCAGCTCACACGCTCACAGAGTCTGCCTAGGAGCTCCTTCATCCCAAGATCCTCAGCTGAGCTGGACATATGAGCCCTCAGGGCTGTAGTCCCACTCCACTTGTTGGTACACACCGTTCCATGTGCACATGCATGACTGGCCAGGACCTCCCAGGACCCCTTTTGCTGCCCCTGAGTGCTCGTACAGTTAGAGATGGCAGATGCTTTTCACACCCAGAGCCGGCAAGGACTTCCAGTGTCCCATAGGTGACCCTTGCATACTACTCTGGACTGGTGGTGATGAGCTTTTGATAGGCTGATGGCTCATGTGGTGGCCCTCGCAGTAGCCCCCCCACGGTATTATCCAGGTTCTCCATCCCCGTGTTGTTGTAGGTTAAAAAATTCAGTTGTTAATGGATTTAATGGGAGTAGTGAGGGAGGAATGAGAATGATGTTTACAGTCCAATAAAACTAGGAGAGCACATCCTTTATAACCCCACCCAGTCATTTTACACCTTTGTGCTTACTTTAAAAACAACTTTGTACTTGTCACCCAGGGTGAAAAGTGGAAGGGCATGGGGCACTGGGGAATGAGGCCAGGGGGAGGAAAGAAAGAAATGAGCCATGATGTGGTTCCTGAAATCATCTGGTTTTGTGTCTTGCCTCTTCAGACGGTAGGAACAGACCTTGCAGTAACTGTGCATTTCAGCATACATTTGAGAGAACATATTTCACATTGAGTGGCAGTATTTCCACCAGCCCTTTGGCTGATGGCAGTGACCTGTAATTTTAAGCTTGAAGACACAAAATATTTTGGAATTCTCTAGCAGAGGACACACTGTAACACAGTACTAGTACTGTCCACCTGTGCTTTTCTTCTACTTAAAGCAATTTGTGCTTAGCTTCCAAAAAAGGGGGGTTTGCTCTTTCAAAACAGGCAAGACAATGGATTTGCCGTTGACTCCCCCATTTCCTTAGGCAGCCCAGACACATTCAGGTTAGATACACATTAGAAGCAAAAGTGCCTATTAAAGCTGCAAGAGTCACATGGTACACCATTCCTAATGCCCCTAGCTTCTTGCTTTTTTCCTCCGCATAATTGTATTTTGAACCTAAGGAACAATCAAATCTCTGTCCATACAAATTTTATGGTTGTGCTCTGATTTGTGTGATTTGGATCAAAAATTATTGTCCTCCACAAGAATCAGTGCAGATGGCTTGACAGGTCTCCTTTATCAGCTAAGACTGGGAAGAGAAAGTGCCATTTTATTAGTGATAGTGTTATAAATTCATGTTTGCTTCACTTTTTTTTTCTTTAACACCTTCACTTTGATAATAGCAGTAAAGTCGTAAGACAGACCTTAATCAGTCAGATAAAGAATTGCCAACTCTTAATTCTTTTGCATACAGGTTCTAACTACTTCAACTCAACTCTTATCTGGGTGATAAGATTAATAACAGTGTTTCTTGCAGCTTTTAAACTTTATTCTTGCCATGAAGTTCAAAGGTTGTTGGAAAGCAATATTCCACTGTCCTCCGTTGCCTTTCTCTTCCTCTGGATAAAGGTCTATAAGTTTTCAGAAATCACAGCAGTAAGCTTTCTTTTCTTGAAAATGGCTGTACCTTGCTTTTGCTCTTCTTCAAGCACTCGGGGAGTGAAGGGCAAGACTCAGTTTCTGGGCCTTGGATAACTGTGTTGGCACTTTGTCATACAGCAAACATCTGGAGACACAGTTGAACCAGTTATGAAATGTTACTATTTTGCTACTCTATGGACAATGTGTATTATCTCTCCTAAAGACAAGCATCTCAATCTTACTCTCTGTGTACTTTTTGCAGAAGAGAGAGATGATATTGAAGACTTTAATTGTTACTGTATTGTCTACATCTTAGTATTTTAGGTTGCCATTGGGGAACATGCTTATGCAGGGCTGTTAAGACGAAGTTGGTAACATGACATGGAAAAATAGAATGTCACGTGTCCAGCGGTAGTTTTAGGTAGATTTAGGATCTCCTTCAATGACATGTAATTTGTTTTCCATGTTCCTGTATCCACTGTGAAGATAAAGACAAGATCCTATCATACCCTCCCTCAAGTTTTATTTTAGCTGGTTCTCATGATTCAGTTCTGTATAACTTCTTTATTCTAACAGAATCAGAAACATTCAATCTACAGTTTAAAACTGATTGATGGTGAAACTTGGGTTGTGATCTCTAGTAGTATTCCAAACTAACACTTGCCATGATCTGAATAACTGATTTAGGGTTGGGCCTTGTTCAGTTAGTCAAATACACCATTTGTGTATTTTATTTTACCATGAAAAACAGAGGCAGGATGGAACTTCTGTTCTGTAAATGCTCATAGTACCTGAAAGAGCTGGAGCATGTGTACAGAGCTGGACACCTCCAGACCCCTCCAGGTCTAGATTTACATTACAAGCTCATGTGGCTCTTCCATATATTAACCAATCTACTTGAAGCTGAACAAACTCAGAGGTGGAAATTCAGGATCTGAATTGTTTGGAGTTAGCAGGGCACTGTCTTGTTTTGCTGTCCTTTGTAGCAGAAAGAAGGCAGGATATGTGTTTTTTAAAACCTTGGCTAAAAATGTTTTGATACTGCATTCTCATTTTATTGGAGAAGTTTGGCCACAACCAAGTCATTGAATTGATTTAGGTTGTGTCTTTTGCATCCAGCTGCAGTTTTTGTTCTGATTTGAGTGGATTTTCTGTTTAGGACTGATTAAAATTTCTTCTTAATTTGTAGATAAGGCCAATGTTGCCAGAACACATCAATTAATTACTGAAAATGATAGATTCTATGTGAATAATGACATAAGGGACCATTATGGAATCCCAGAATGACTGAGGCTTGAAGAGACTTCTGAGGATTGTAAACTACAACCTCCCTGCTCAAGCAGGATCACCTTTATTTCATGTAATAAAGCTGAAGTCAATCTAGAGGGTGTGGTAAATAAAAAACTACAATTCTAGTAAAAATATCCTTTTGTGGCTGACAATGTAGGGAAAGTATTGCTTACAAAATACTGGGAATTTAAGAGATACTAGGCTGTGCCAGTTCTAGGAGATAGAGACTACCAAGACCTAAGTGGAAAATTCCAGCACTTTCATCAGAGTGAAGGCACAGATAGCAATATTGGTATTTTGCTGATGATCTGACTACACTTGCTGAATCAGAATGTTGGACCAATCATGCTTAGCTCCGTCTGAGTGTTTAGGTTGCAATTTGTTTAATTTCTGTGTGGTAATACCTTTCCCAGAAAAGTATTGATGTACAGCTAAAAACGGAGCACCCCTGGGTTAGCACCATTGGTTGAAGGCAAACACATGCTTAAGTGACTTGCTGGACTGGAGTCCAAGGCCTTGTTCACAGCGATGGCTCTTGTTTCCCGCTGCACGCACGTCCTGTCATCGGCTGTGGCACTAGCCAGCATCTCTGCCTAGCGACATAGCAGTCCTGTCACTTTGCTCAGAGCTGGGAGTTGAGTTTCTTGCCTGGTATTTCTGAAGGCAGCAAACCTGGGGCAATGGAATTAGCGGAGTGTCTTTTAAACATGCTAAGATGTTTGTGGCACTGAATCAGACAGGCAAATAGATCTTAACAAACCCTCTGGCTAGTTTTAAAAATGGGCACATCTCCCGATTCCTGTTTCAGTCATTGCGGATTGAGAATAGCAGTAAGTGACACATCCATTGAGATAATAACTGTTTGAAAGTAGTGAATAGTGTATCCTTGAGATGCTGTTTGGAAAAGAAGTTTCTGAAACAGAGGGAAAAGCAGGTGGATGGATGCAGGAAGCAACTGACAATCTGGAAGACAGAAGTGGGTTTTCACTGTTAAAGTCAGAGTTCTCTCTTTTGAAAATGGACATGCTGGTTTGTGAGTAAGCAGGAAGTAACACAGCAATAAAGGAATCTCCCTCCTACAGTGACATATTCTTTAAAAACTGAGGGAAAATCCAGATAAGGTGAATACAACCTTCCAAGTTTGTTTCAGCTCTTATTTACGGAGTAATTAATGCAAAAGCTCTAATTATGTAAGAGAAACATACATTAATAGCTTGTATATACTAAGGACTGAGTGTGATTTATTTTCTTACTGCTGTTACAGACTATTTAATTAGACTGCAATCACAGTTCTTGTCTCTAGCTTGTCAAAATACTTTATTTGAAAGGAAATGCCAAATCTGAGGTTAAAAAGGAAATCTAACTTATTTTGTCTGCAACCAGGTTTTTCGGTGGAGACTGTGGAACTGTTCCTCGTTCACTGCTGCCCTGTGAGATCAACTATGGAACATGCTCAAGAACAAGAAGCGTGTCCTGAGCAAACCCAAAGATACTGTGTGCAGAGACCAATATACAACCAGGAGCTCCTCCAAGGACAGCTGCACAGGCGACAGAGAACCCCTCAGACTTTAGGGCAGAAGATTGCACATTCTTGTCGGTAGGTTTTTTGTCTTATCTTTGTTTTATTCGTTAGAAAAATTATAATTCTTAATTGATTCACACACTTAGCTGGTAATCTCTTCAAGGAAACCTAAGACAAAACCACTAATCCTACTCTTACTTCCCAGCAAGACTGAGGAGAAGCTCTGTGTGTACTTTTAATGTTAATGTATAACTATATTAGAAAATTATGGATAAATTGGTTGAATTGCCCTCATCAAAGTTCAAAAGGAAAATATGCAGTATAGCAATGTGAAGTGTTAGTCAGATCACGTGAAATGAATTCATAAGACCCAGAAAAATATCTATCCTTTTTATGTTGAAATACCTGTGGCCAAATTTGTGATTCTCATGATCCTTTCAAAGAAAAATGCAGATGTATGATAGTTGTATAGAAATCTAAATTATTAGTCTAATAAGAACTTTCTAAAGGCATTCTCTAGCTTTTAATTAGCTGTCTTGGAGTCTATCATCTGGTTAGACGTGAAATGTCTTTAACTGTGCTTCTCTTGTTCTGCGGCACCAGGGATTTAAGTTCTAGTTAAATTCTCATTAGCTTTATGTTTATCCATGCTTCATTTGCAGAGTTTTTTCCATTTCTTTCTCAAACCTCAAATTGCTCTTCTATATGCTTTTCTATAAAATATTCCTGTTTGCATGATTTGACATTTGGAGATTTGCTTTGGTTTATGGAACCACTTCAATGGTAAAGACACTTATATCTACCTTAGAAAACTTATCTGTCCTGAGTAAAAAAAATGTGGATCAAAATCCTCCTCCTTGTGTTACAGTCTACTTAGCCATGAAGAAGTGTGGATGACTCCCTGGTGGCAACAAGCTTCTTCACTGTGCAATTCAGAAATGCTAACAAATCTCTGCAATGCTCTTGCAATTCCCCTACACAGGAAAGCAATTATACAATCCCTGTGTTACATTTTTAGCCAAGGTTAAACTTACCACAGTACAATCAAGGTATGATGCAAGGCAGTGCTGGATAGAGATACATGTTTCCTGGCTCTATTCGTTTGTCATGAGTCAGGGTTTCAAAAGGTTAATAGCTCTGCTAAGAGCCACTAGGGTCAGTGCTGCTGGCTTCAGTGCCTTTCCTTTCTGGGTGAAGAAGGGTCATGTTCTCAAACAGCCTGAAAGTTGGTCTGTCAGTACCAGTAGTGATAGTAATAAGTACCGGTTAAATTAATAGATTTGGCATTTTTAAGGCATAATAATATGTTATGATCAAAAAAGTATAAAGCACAGAACTATTAAATGGGAAAAAACACTGCAGAGTACTCTGATGAGTGAAAACCACTCTGAGGAAGCAAGTTATGCTCAGGGGATTGTTACTAGGAATGATCTCAGAAAAGGTGTTGTGTGACCACTCAGTTGTGCATAGACTGGAACAGTTTTACTTCCCCCTGACCTCCAGCCTCACCAGACTTCTGTTCTCCAGTTCCGTAAGGTTTGTGAACAGCACTAACATTTGATTAAGGGCTGAATTAACTGGAGGCAAAGTTGTTTGTGCTTAAGCATGTCCAGAAATTGCTGTCATCAGGAGTCTGAGCCTGCCTGTAAAGGAACTGTTTTCCTGTATAGGGATAAAAGAGAATTTTTGAAACCTATTTGGCCCCTGCTAGTATATAACTTACTTTCTGCTTTGTATTTCCAGTTGTTCTTCTAAGAAAGCCAAGTCTCATCTTTACAGTTTCTTACCAATTTTAAAATGGCTTCCTCGCTACCCGGTGAAGGAATACTTACTGGGAGACATTATCTCAGGTATAAGCACTGGGGTCATGCAGCTTCCTCAAGGTGAGTGTGCCTCTGGATTTAATTATCTTTTTGCTTTTTCTGTGTGTGCTTTTATGGTAGTGCTTGGCATCCTGAAACAGCTACTGAGAACAGCAGGTGTATCTCAGGGCTTTGTGTGGAGATCAGCATGGATTCTGCAGACCAGCCCAGAATGATGATTCCTTTAAAACTGAAAGCCAGTGATAGGCACCAAACTCTGAAAGAAACTCCCTCTCTATCTGTGTCCACAGTTCTCAATGGCAGAGCAGCTTTTCACAGTTTAAGTGCATGTCTAAATTTTGCTGAATGCACCATATTATTTACTGATCTCATTGTCCTGAAAGTCATGGCAAATTTCCTGCCAAGGGTAGCAGTATCTAACAGACATATAGACATTATGTTTCAGAGAGCAACTGGGACAAAGTAAGCAAATGAAATTTAACTGCAGAAGAACATGCAAGAATTCACAGACTGATCCCTAATGCTAGAAGTCACCAGTTTACCCTGGAACCATAGCAGTGATTTATGTGGTGGAAATAAATCAAAAGTACCGTCTGTAACAAGACCAAAAATCTGTGGAAATTTCTATTAAATTACTTGGAAGTGTCACTCTAAGTGGAGCCCGGTCCTGAAGCAGGAGCAGGCTCTGGAAGACAGAGAAAGGCAGTGTTCACTATTCTGTTCAGCTCTTGGTGAATGGACCAGTAGAATCTTTTGTTTAGCCCAGCACTTACTATTAAGAGTTTCAAAAGTGTTAGGAGGTTAGAAAGCAGCAGCACTTCTACAGCAATATCATTGTGGGGTGCCCACTGCTCTGGGAATGGCAGCTTCACAATAGCTGCCACAGTCTCAGTAGGTTTTTCCAGGAGGTCTTGGAGTCGAGGAAATTCTTTGATTTGTGCAGAGCCCTGTCCAGAGGGTGATGTAATTACATATATAACTTTATGTCTGTGTTGACTTGTTTCATATTTGCAGCTCACTTGTTCCACTTTAGGCTGAGGCAGGTCTGAAAAAATAATCTGTAAATCCAAGATTTTAATAGGTGGTAACCCATTAAAATAATTAAATACCCTAACTTAGTCTGTGCAGATCATTTCTTTATTTCTGTATCTTCCTGGTTTGGTGTCAGTTTTATAATTAGGGTTATTTTTTCTACCACATATGGAAGCATCAACTTACCTTAAACTGATAGCTAATGTGGTTAACTCTCAGGCGTATCTGTCATATACTAGACACAAACATTGCCAGTTGCATACTGAAACATAATTTATGTCATGACCTGAAAGAACACTAAAATTTAAGTGGTCAGCAGTGAACTTTATACTTAATTTTGTGATTCTCTTTTAAAGTAAACACTATTCGTTTGGCAACTGTAAACATGCCCTTAAACTGCTCCTAATCTTTCCCTTTCTAAAAACACAAAAGTTTAACTTTCATTATTCTGGAATGGATGTAATTATAGCAAGCACGAGTTCAAAGAAGCCTGGGAATCATTCCAGGCAGAACTACAATGACCACGGTGTTTAAACATGGCCTCTTATCAAGTCAATATCTCTTTATTTCCTTGGCACTGACAGTCTCTAAAAATGCCAGTACAAATGAAAGGGAATAGAAGGGTATTCAGATCAGGAACTTCACATAGACCCACCCTCCCACTTCTGAGCACTGCTTATCTGTTCTGGTTACTTGTACTGTTAAGTTCATCTTCATATGAAAGGCCAGGCTGTTACAATACAGGGTGTTTGCTGATGTCAGGAGAGGTACCCCTTAAGTGAAAGAAGATATGTGAGGTGAATTTCACAAGTACTTAATGAAATGCTCATTTGAGCAAGAGAATAAATGATACTATCAGTTCATTTTTGGTCAGGACTCAGATAGAGGTAGAACAAGGCCCTGTGGGTTACTGCACTGCACAAGAACACTTGGATGGCACAGAAGATCCCTTTGGTTTAGCTTTTTTTTTTGTAATGTGATGCTTTGTCTCCCAGTTTAAATTATTAGGGAGAGGTGTTTTTGAGTATCACTGTCTCTCCATGGTGGGTGAATCATTGCTTCTGTTTGGAATTTGCACTGGCCCACTGGGATTTTTACCCCTTACTTGGACCAGTCTGTCCAGGTGTGGCAAGAACACACAGGTGTTACCAGCTTGAGAGAGTGCAGAACCAAGCCAAGCCAGTGTTTTCGCCTTGAGGCCCATTTGTTCTGTCCTGGTGTCAATTCTCATTAACACAAGCTGTGTAGAGCTATTGTTTTGGCTGGAACTGCTAGGGACAGTGATGTGCCATATCACATGGTGTACACCGCTTGCTTGTGAGCCTGGTCCCATGATAAGCACACCCTGAGTCACACAGAGGGTGGGAGATGTTCTTCCCTGGTGTCCCTTAGAGCTGCTCCCCCACAGCTCCATGGTGTTGATTGGCAGCCCCCACTACAGATAGGAACAATGTGGATTGCATTCCACTGCATGGAACTTAATTACAAAAAGGACTTTGTTTTGGGGAAGAATACCAGACTGTATAAGCCCTGTGACTTACAGATTATCAGAAATGATTCTCTGCTTGTTTTACATTTTGAAGCATGTTTTGTGGAAACATAAACTGTTAGGTCATCCCAGTCATTCTGGGGCGAGGAAGGAGGAAAGTGTTTAGTCAGTTATCGGTTGCCATGAACACCATGTCTGATCAGAAAAGGAAGAGAAAGTCACATGTGTTCCGCTTGTTCTGAGGGTTTGGGTGTTTCTAACTAGATTCTGCAGATGGAAACAAAAGCAGCAAAAGGCATTTGTTGGCCATTAAGGAGTGCTTCCACCTACAAAGGCAAAACAGGTGCACAAGTGTACACACAAGCACACACACACCTGCAGTGCCTGTAATTAGAGACTTTGGTTTCCTGACTCAACCCATCATGTTTCTAGGCACTGCCCTATAGTATTATACATTTTAAAGACTATTCACTGAAAGATCTCCTGTTTTTTAAACCTGGGACAAGTCTCCAGATTTCCTTTTAGGTGTGTTCAGTTTTAGTAGGCTTAAACCCTTTGCTTCAGGTGGTTTATTTTTGTTGTTTAACTAACATGCATATTTGTGTCTGTTTTTTAGGTTTAGCCTATGCTTTGCTGGCAGCTGTTCCCCCAGTATTTGGCCTATATTCTTCATTTTATCCTGTTTTTCTATATACTTTTTTTGGAACCTCCAAGCACATATCAATAGGTATATCTGTATGGATAACGAAAAGTCTGTCTGTATGTGTGTGTGTATGTTTAATAAAGCTGTAAAAAATAAAATGGGAGAAATAGAAAGTGTGGTTGTTTTCTATAAAATCAAATTTAAGTGCACAGGAGAAACACAAATGTGTGGAACATAACCAGTACTTTTTATTGTTAGTTTATCCATTTTACTTTGGAAGCAGTAGAAGAGCATCTTGTATCAGATTAGATCTAGAAATGCATGCTGCAAACTCCTGAACTATGATTTCATTGCTGCAGTCAGCTGTCTGTGTGACCAGGATCAATCTTTAATTTGCAAAATAGAAACTGAGATAGAAAAAAAATGCTGGTGTTTACCTACTGCAGAGATGTATGTTCACCATCTAACTGGCTTTAATGGTGCTGAGTACTGGAGCAGATTTGGGGACTAAAAAATACATTATTAAGGTAGAAATCTCTTGTTTTAGTTTCATTCTATATGTCTCAGTAAGAACCACTCCTAAAAAAGAACTTGCCAGGATTTTAAGCAATTACTTTCCTCTCCCTCTTATTTTAGGCACCTTTGCTGTGGTTAGTATGATGGTTGGTGGCGTTGCTGTGAGAGAAGTGCCTGATGAAATGATTTCTCTGGACTCTAATTCTACTAATATTACAGATGCCCTTGAATATTACAGTGCTAGGGATACCAAGAGGGTGCAGGTAGCTGTGGCTCTCGCCTTTCTGTCAGGACTTATCCAGGTACGTGCTCCGAGTTTGCTGGAAGAGTAGCGGCTGCTGCTGGGCTTGCAGGGGGTGCTGGTCACGGTGGATCCCCGTAACTGGACTTGTGCTTCTGCACTGCTCCATGTAGGACACAGGCTGTTTTCTGGCAGCCACATAACAGAACTGGGGATGGATGCGTTGCAGGCAGGACTTTATCTGGCATCTTAGCTGGATTGGGAAAAAAAAGGGATCTTCCCCCTTTACATTTTTTCCTATCCCATCAGAAAAACTGAACTGATGTTCTCTAATCTGTCCATAAATACATACAAATAATGCATACTTACATACCCATATCTCACACTGGACCTGCCAGTGGCATGGAAGATTGGGTGCATTGATGGCTGCTTACTGAAGTGGCTTTAGAAAAGCCAAGTTAGGTTGGTCTGATCTGGCTTGGGCATTGAGGAAAGGAGAGAGGTGGGGTTGTGTGCCATATCCAGACTATAGTGGATATGGCACATGGTTGGCACTTCTCTTTTTCATTAGTTGTGTTTAGGTTTCCTTCGATTTGGATTTGTGGCCATCTATCTAACGGAGCCTCTGGTGGAAGGATTTACCACTGCAGCTGCAGTTCATGTCTTTGTTTCCCAGTTAAAGTACCTCCTTGGCATCAAGACTAGCCGGTACAGTGGACCCCTCTCAGTTGTATATGTGAGTAACTACACTTACTAAACATGCAAATTCAGTGTTGTCTGGATCTAGTTCATAAGCTTTTTCCTGTTTTTATGTTACTATCTGGCATTAAGTAGAATAATCTTCAGTACTGAACACTGAGTGTGAGGTCTTTAGGTGCCATAGCAATATATGAATATCTGCAAGTGCAGCCCAAGTGTGACTTGATAGTCTGAGATGGGTGGATTTTGGGATTCTGCACAATGTAGTTTCGTAGTGTGAACAGATACTGTTCATTGAAGCAAGTCTCTGTGCCTTGGGGGAAAACATGCCCCTGAAATGCTTCACTGTAAATCAGGCATGTTCTGTAAAGCTAGGAAATGTTACTCTCAGAATCTTTCCAGTCTTAAAGTGAAAGAAAAGGGAAGATCTCAGTTGTCTGTGAAAATCTAAGCTTTTGATCTGATTGATGGCTCGGCAATAACGAAGTTTCAGGATTTCATCTACGTGGAGGCTATAGGAAGTACTTTGTGGGAATCTTTTGTAAATTTGTGCAGATATAACAAACCTTTTGTCTGCATTAATGATTAATTCCAAAATTTGCTGTTCAGTTCACTAATCTGGGAACTATTCATAATAATTGTAAAACAAATAGAAGGGAAGTTGCAAATTCAAGGTGCATACTACCAGGACATCTTGAATGTATAACATCCTGACAGTTGTTGCAATTTTCAATCTGCATAAGGAAAAGTATGTTCATCTTTCAAAGACCTCTCCAGAGATTAGTTATTTATTTTAATGCAGTGGAAGAAGGAGGAATAATCAGTATGGGGAATTATTTACCTCTAGCAACTTATGTATTCCAGCATGTTTTTTTTCCTAACACCCTTTTAGTAAGCATTTTCAATTAAAAGGATATTTGGAATAATGGCCAGTTCAGCAGCATTGCAGGATCACTGTTACTTAACCATATTTTTGCCATATTGTTATGGCAACCTCAGTAGTTCTATCAGCAGCTTTATTGTTTTGGAATTGTTTATGCAGCTCTAAGTAAATGTGACTTGCCAAGGAATATTTCAAGGTATTAGAAGGAGTTTGCATTTATTGCTTTCAGGTAGTTGCCACTGGGGAATATGTGTGAAAACATTGATGATGAGAGACATGGTTTAGTTTAGGCTTTTTACCCCATTTAAGTTTTTTCTCCAGATTTTTGCCCCCTTTAAGGAACACTGATATTGTAAATGATTCAACTGCATTTCTCTCACTGAAATACTCATGTGTTCTGTGTTTTGTAGGAACAATGGGTATTTTGGTGAGGCCCTCCTTCACTGTGGTTATAAATTTAGAATTAAACCACAGCTGAAAAGCAATGTGTAATTTGCTCTTTTGTGGCAAATCTCTGTGAAGATTCTATTTCCTTAAGAATAATTATGATGCTTCTGGTATGTTACAGAGCCTAGCTGCTGTGTTTTCAAAAATAACAACAACCAATATTGCTACATTGATTGTTGGCTCAACGTGCATTGTTCTATTGCTGATTGGCAAGGAAATCAATCTCCGGTTTAAGAAGAAGCTCCCAGTTCCTATTCCTATGGAGATCATTGTGGTAAGCCAGTAGGGAAATTCTATGGCTAAATTATATAGCTATTCTAAAGCTGTAGAAACTGTCTCATGTTCTGTCTTATCTTACTGAGTTTGAGAGTAACTTCCATTGAACATAATTCATTTGAGCCTTAATCCAGTTGAAGGTTTGGATTCTCTTAAAATTAAGAACTGGAATGCCCATATGGAGAGTATAAAATCACAAAGAAGAATTGAAAAACAATTTCAACACCCCCAGTCTTCTATAGCAATGGGTAGCTATATATGTGTTGTAAAACCCTCTCTATCCAGGATTTTGGACACCTGACTGATTCTTTGCAAGACAGGGCAGTGTGTCTTGTGTGGCATTTCCCACTTGGAGTCCAAGAGCTCAAAACCCTTTCCTGAAAGAAGGTGCTTACAGATGCCTTTTCAGAGGCTCTGCAAGGCTTGCTTGCTTTTTGAAATGCAGTAGCAGAAAGAAGAGCAGGAACCATCAGTACTTAATATTCTTTCTCTGTTTCTGAGACTGATAACTGACTGCAGCACTGATTCTGTTTCAAACAACTATTCTAAAATACCTGTATAAAACAGACTATCATAATACACACAAAGCCTACAGCTCAGACAACCTTTTGCCTTTAAAAGTGGTTTGATTTAAAAATGAGTTCTCCAATTACTACAGCTCTCAGAAAAACTGCACATAATGGAGTCAAGAAAGAGAATAATTGAAGCTATGGGCACAATCTAGATAGAAGGAACAAAGAAAAAGGATGCTGGTGAGAGATGAGGAAGATGGTGTAATAGGGTATTTTTTGAAAGGCAATAGCAAAACAATGTTCCTTTCTTTTGCTGTTGCATCGGTTCTCTTTACAGGTAACAGGTTATGCACATGCAAACAAGCCAGTGCACACAGGCAGGAGTGTCCTTGCATTTAATTTTTACACTAATTTGCCTGAGCTTGGCTTAGGCAAAGGGAATTTGAGTGATACATATCATACCATAGCAAGTTCCATTTAACTGTTTACAAAAAAACTATAAAATCAGGATGAGTTGAACATGATGAAAGGAAAATCAGGATACTTCCTCCTTTTTGTCTGCTTTTTTAGCCCCTAACTCATAGAAAACTGCTTGACAAATAAATGTAACCCCTTGTGTGTATTAATCATAGTCATCTAACCTTTGTATCACTTCAGGTGGCTTTATCTCTTTTTAGATAATGTTTACAAATGTGTTTGTGGATTTTTAGGTCATTATTGGCACAGGAGTTTCAGCTGGAATGAATCTGAATGAGTCATACAAAGTGGATGTTGTTGGGAATATTCCTCAAGGGTAGGGATGATATATTCTTATTAAGACTGTGCCTTTTCTGTATTGCACATAGTTCTTATCATATTAATTTGAAATTATTAATTTCATCTCCAAGGTTACGTGCACCAGCTGTTCCTGAGATTCAGCTAATCCCAGCAATATTTATGGATGCAGTAGCAATAGCAATAGTTGGATTTTCAATGGCTGTATCAATGGCCAAGATCTTTGCCATTAAACATGGTTACACCATCGATGGGAATCAGGTAAAAGTAGTGGGGTTATTTGGTTGAAAATTCTCAGTAGCATCTTTGTTACATTGTTAAAGTAGTTTGATATTGGTAAAAAATGAGGGGTTTTTCAGTAGTGGAATCAGGCCAGATTTTTGACATTCTACACATTAAAAGGCTGTGAATTAGTTGAAGTTCCTCTTCTGGCTGTATTTAAATAAGCAGTTTCATTTTTAGCTCCATTTTGGGAAACCTGCTTCTGCTATTCTTGGGCATACGCATGAATATTAATTTTTGGGTTAGACATTACTTGGCCATACTGTCCTGATGAGCAGCTACATTTTCTCTGCATTCTGTAACAGAGAAAAGCATAGAGTTCCCATGTGATAAATACAGTACCTTGTGTGTCAAAGAATTCTTGTCTAGAGTTTAAAAATTCCAATTATGTTTTATAGTTTCTTTTTATTCCCGCCCATTGCAAATGGGCAACTTGTCATTTTCTGGGGCAGCAGTTGGCCCTGTCTGTACTTAGCATTCTGAGCATGATTTGAGTGATAAATCAGAACTGTGTTTAGGACTCCCTAAAATGAAAATGATATGTCCTCCTCTGGCCTTCCTGTGCAATTTAGAATCAATACTTCAATTGGATTACTGGTCAATATCATTGTGGTGTCAAGGGAGACAGAGTTCCTGTGCTGTAAGACATCTCCTGGGGCACACATCTGACACAGCACAGATCAGCTGTTCCCCCACCGTATCAAAATGATTGCCTTCCTCTGAGAGAAAATGAAGTTTACCTACAGAGTTTTACATCTGGTCAGGTGACTCTCATCCCTTATGTCATTGTGCCCTGTTACCCAAAGACAGAAGAGGACAAAGCTGTAGCTGCATGAATGTAATTGGCTCTAGGCTCTATTTACCTTAAACATAATCATCACTGACCTGAGTTAAGCATCTAAATCTTTTCCTCAGGAGGTGCCAGGTGCTATTCACCTGCATGTTAAACTGTAGAACTCCTTGTCACAACAGCAGTGCATGCCAAGTGTTTAAATTAATCCAAAAAGGATTGTACAAACACAAAAAGTAAAAGTCATTGAGAATTATTAGAAATGTATGACTCAAATTAATCAATTACAAGTAGCAAGATGCAGGGTAGTCTGGGGAGGCTTCATTACAAATAAATAATTTCTTAGGCATCAGAAATGCACTACTGAGGTAGATGGAGCTCTGACCTCACTCATGGGAGCAGTTCTCATGTGGGATCTTCCTGAGGGAGCAGTGGACACTCCTTGGTTTTTTCATGTACAGCAATGGATTACCACTCATGGAAACACAGGCAGGGCTGCTCATAGTTTTAAACACATAGGGTAGGGAGCAAAGAATGGTGTTGGTATGGGAAAACATTTTTCATGTATATTCAGGGTTAAAATTCAAATTATCCCCAAGATTAAGAAATCCTTAAAGCAAGCAGTGCTGTCACTCGTTTTAGTTTTCGGTCTGATTAATTCTTGTAACACTTAGGGATGAGAAATATCTGCAGCATTTCATCAGAGACTTTATTTAACAGATGATTTAACATGCATCAGCTTGTGCATGTGTGAGAGCTACAAGTATAAGCTACAATTAGGTTGCTTATTGTCTACAATGAAGTTGCTAGAAAGCGCTGTAACTAAGATGTGGTTTTTAATGTCTGTGGATAGTCCCAGCTTGGTACACCTGCTAAGTATAACTGCCTTTGGCTTCTTTTGCTCTTTTGTTTAACACAGGAACTTATTGCCTTGGGAATATGCAACTCTGTGGGGTCATTTTTCCAAACCTTTTCAATCACGTGCTCAATGTCTCGGAGTCTTGTCCAGGAAAGCACTGGTGGAAGAACTCAGGTATGCAGAATACCCAAATCCTGAGCCAAACGAAGTTTACTCTTTGGAGCTCCAAAACTACAGTCTGAAGCTCATCTAGATGGATGTTATTTCTCTGCTGGGGCCAGAGTAAATAACTGGAGTTCCCATGTTTCAAATCCAGACTGGGTCAGGATAAAAAGCAGCATGATGGGCAGAATGGGTGAACTGAATGGAGGGAATCAGAAGTCATTTGAACAACCAGCCTTGTTGAAAGCACAAGGGGTTAGCTAATCAGTGATATTTCCCCTTGTGGACACTTCTAAATAATCTCTGTCTTTTTTTTGTTCAGGTTGCAGGTGCACTCGCTGCAGTTATGGTTCTATTGGTAATTGTGGCTATTGGATACCTTTTTGAACCACTTCCACAGGTAAGGGAGTTTTGCATATTAGGCATTGCACTGACTATTAACAGAGGCCCACGAGTATTGCTAAAACTAGAGAATGTGGGAGGGTTAGTAAACAGCAGTTAGGCTTTGATCCAGAAACTTTTAATTTCATATGCATTTTTGCTGTAAATTAGCCTAGAAATACATAATGTTTTGAACGATCCAGCATGCTTTTTTTGAACAATCCAGCATGCAGTATTGGATATCCTGGACTCTGCCTTTAGAACATAGGAATACCTTCAAGCAATTCCCCTTTAGAACTGTTTAGGTTGGAAAAGACTTCTAAGATCATTGAGTTCAGCTGTTAACTCAGCACTGCCAAGCCCACCACTGAATCATGTCCCTAAGTGCCTCATCTACTCACTTTAACTATCTCCAGGGATGGTGACTCAGCCACTTCCTGGGTAGCCTTGTCAATTCTTGACAAACATTTCCATGAAGAAATACTGAGTACAGGGGGACAATCACTACCCTGGTCCTGCTGGCCAAATTTGATTGCAGCACAGGAATTCTGGGTTGAGATTAAAAAGTTAAAAGAAAGTCACATCTTGGCTAGTAGAAGGCTGGGGCTGGATAATGGCTCAGCATAATAAATTGGGTTTGCTGCTATTTATACTTATTTGTATAAAAATATATATATGTGACTAAGTATATTTCTGACTTAAAAAATCTGTTCCTGGTGATGTGCAAAGGATGATGCACAATTCCTGTTTCTTGTTATAGGAGTTGGACCTTGGGTTACAACTATATGACTGTTGCAGGAATTGTTTCAGTATGTTGCAGAGAAACATGAATTTAAAGTTATAGTCAACTGCTTCAGGTACTGTAAGTGTAGCAGCAGGAAATGCAGGAGCACATAATTCCTCTTGCTAGGAAAGAGTAAATCAAACTGAACTGAACTGGTTTGCCATTTCTGCAGCTGCAGTAAAAGCACATGTCCACTGAACTACCTGAAAAGTTGTGGGGTTTTAAATAGAACATCTGTTCAGTGGACTTATATCAGTTATACAGCACAGTAGTAGTTATTTGTGATTCTTTGAAGTTCTTACTTGGTATTGGGTTTATTTTGCTTCTGAAAGTTGCATTTTTGTAATATTCCTTAGACAGTGCTAGCTGCAATTGTCATGGTGAACCTGAAGGGAATGTTTAAACAGTTTGGAGATGTCATACACTTCTGGAGAACCAGTAAGATCGAGCTGGTGAGTATTGCACATCTCAATGCATATATTTTACTGTATTAAATTCATTGCTATCCCCCAAAGGGCATAGAAGCTTACCAAGGAGTTACAAATTAGTGTTGTATTGCAGATGAACATAAGACAGGGAGCTGTAAGTACCCTGGGACAGTGATCTGTTGGAGACAAGAATATTTTTGTTGTTGCGCAGGAGTCTTGTAACTCAGGCCAGAAGTAGTTTGGTTGCAGTAAAAGCAAAGCTCTGGCAGTTTTGCTATAGGAACTGCACTGAAGGCTGTGGGAATGTCTGAGAAGAATTTGAAAACAGAGTAACAAAGAAAACCACTTGGAGGTATTTGCCAGGGTTTAAGACAAACCAAACACCTGGGTGGAGTGGGCCAGAGCTAAGAGCATAGAGTGTATTGGAGGGAACATTTTGGTGGCATTTCTCTCCTGGATGAACTGGCTGATGGAACTGAGTTAGAGCTACTTGCAAGCCTTGAGTTGTTGTTTTTTTTTTTTATCCTAAGGTATTTGGAGTCTGATGATGATAGAACAGGATTCCTTGGAGAGCAGGACTTAAGGCATTAATTAATATTGTGACAGTTAGTCAGATGTTAGAGCCTGGAGCTGTTACACCCTTCTGAAAGGTTAAGGCAATTCCCATCTGGCATAGTGATGGGTTACTTTAGAGCCTATTCCTGATGTGAAGTGATACATAGGTTTTGAGGTCGGGTTATGCTGTTGTTTTTGTTGTTAACAGGAAAGGATGCATAATAATTCCGACCTTTTCTTTGTTTTAGGCCATCTGGGTGGTAGCTTTTGTGGCTTCTCTTTTCCTGGGACTAGACTATGGTTTGCTTACTGCAGTAACATTTGCAATGATAACTGTTATTTACAGAACACAAAGGTCAGATTTCTTCTTTATCAAAACTACTGTTTGCTGATCTTCTGTGTGGTTTTGTTTGGTTAAGGGGTGCAAATAAACAGAAGTTCATTCCACCTTCTTCAACTGCACACTGTATGGAATTTCCTTCCTAATATAGGTCGTGCCCTTTGGCTCTGATCCACAGTTCACATTTTCTGAGAACAAAATTTTTAGAGGGCATGAACTTGCAGTCTCAGTAATAAACAGAAGATTTTTCATTTCTCATAGTGGTTAATCTTCTTGTTTATTTCTTTTAATGCTTAGAGTTTAGAACTTTAAATCTTCTTGCTGCCAGTTTCAGTACATGATTACATTTTGTGTGCACTAATTGTCATGAACAAGCTGAAGTCCTGTCAGGTTATCACGGGTTGAATGCTTAGGTGTTTTAAAAGAAAGTTTGAATTTGTAAAATACTGTTGCTGTTCCTCTCGTTTTCAAGTCACTTCTTCCCATTCCAAGTGGCAAAGCTCTTATTGTGAAGCTTTCCAGGTCTACAGTGAAATGATTTCTTGCATGTGTGGATAGGACTGGCATGTGAGGCTTCCAGGTTCAAGGTCTGGGACAGGTGGAAACTGTGTAAAAGTCTTGGTTTCATCTGCATTGGAATGAAAGCAAATTGTGAGATTTCCACTCTGCATAAATAAGAGTATTTTTCTGCCATCTCTATACAGTTTTATTCTTGCAAAGAGAACAATAATGTATTTTGCTGTCACAGTTCTTGGGATCTGGGAATATTCATCTGTTTAGGCATTGTCCTGGGAGCAGAGTGGCTCTTTGGAATTTCAGCATATTTTCTGCCATTTTGAGTTTGCATATTTGCAAGACTGTCAATAGAGTTGCACCAGTTGGTGTTGCAGAGAATTTGCCCTGTACTTTTGCCATGGTTGACTCATGCTTTTCAGAAAATGACATTTCAGTGCTAAGCTTATAAATTGTTTTTGCACTGACAGAAACAAACTTTCTTTTAATTGTGTTCTGCCATAAACTGCTCAGTGCATTTAACCATACTTAGATAATCCTGTACTAGACAGGCCCTGCAGAATGATAATTTAAAATAAGTTTCGGTCTGTGTTAAACACTCACTTTTCCACTTTATAAGTGATAATACAGAAATATTTGTTACCTTTCTCTCTAGGCCTGAATACAGAATCCTTGGTCAGGTTCCTAACACTGACATCTACTGTGATGTGGAAGAGTACGAAGAGGTAGGAACATGTTCTTCTGCATTGAGTAGTTTCATTCAGTGGAGCGAAGGCAGCTGTGGCAATTTGCTGCTTTGCCCTCCCACACTGCACATGCAGTGCTGGCTGCTGAGCATTCACCTGTGTTGAAAGGAAAGAAATAAATTTGGGTTTAGTAGTAAAAGTTGCTTTGTTCAAAATGCAGGCTCTTTGTACTGCATGTACATTTCACCAGGCTGTGATGAAAAGTAGTTTTATGCGAGTTCCACTGTCCAAGTGTTTAGGAGTACCACTGCTAACCCTGCTACGTGCACAAGTGCATACCAGGCCACCTTCTTTATTTGTGTGGAAGTAGTGCATGGAATCCATGCAACCCAGGATCCAAACTTGTACGTTCTTCAGAATTGCACAAGCTGTTCAAAACAGCATCCCACCCATCCCCTGCTCATTAAATATACGTGATTAATGGCACAGTTGCTCACCATGCACTTAGCTTCTCATAAATGCCATTTTGTTCAACCAGAAGTTGATGAAAGCATTACATTTTGTCAGTGCAGTGGATATAAACATGCAGGATTTATTCCCAAACAGCAGCTACAATTTTCTGCACTCTCTGCTATGTCCTCGGAGATGCTGCTATGAAAGTTACATTCTCCTTTACTGAGGAATCAGTCTGTGAAAACCTGTGGAAAAAGAAAATGCAGTTCTGCTTTAAATATGATGCAAAGCAGGAGTATGAGTACATACATTTATACCTGTATGCAAAGGAGAGGAGACTCCATTTCCGTTACACTGAATGCAGTCAGCATTTCCTCCTGGGTAAAGGTGGGGTTGGCAGCATATGGCAGGCTGGGGCTCTGCTGCTGGCCAGGTCATTTGCGTTCAAAATGTCACAGCTCAGCCTGTTTAGAGGTGACTACATTTAAAGTAAGGCAGAGAAGTGAATATCATGACCTGTCTGAAGGTCTGGATAAAACCAAAGATTTGGAAGGTTGGTTTTTTTGGTACCTGGGAGGTCAAGAAAGAAAAAGAGAGAAAGGGGGAAACAAGTTATTTTGCCTGTAGAAAGGGAGGCTAAAAGGAAGCACTTCTAGGAGTGCATGATTTCCTCCTGGTAATACCAGCTGCAAATAGCAACATCAGAGAACTGCAAATATTTAATTTTTTTATGGCTGTACATTTTGGTGTAATATAGAAAGAGAAATGTTACCAGGCATTGATAGTGTGCAGCATTACTCTAGGAAAGGGGGAGGTTCTGCTGCGGTTGCCTTTGCTCACATCAGTACCAACCTTCTTTGTCTGGCACATGCTGGGAGCATCCAGGGTTTGCTGTTGCACTGCTGCGTGTTCATGTGTCATGTGGTCACACAGGGGCTTTTATTCTGTTTAACTGTGCACATCCAATATTTTCCTTAGGTTAAAGAATATCCTGGAATCAAAATATTTCAAGCTAATACATCTCTTTATTTTGCTAATAGTGAGTCATATACAAGAGCACTGAAGAAAAAGGTGAGTAAAGTGAATTCTTTAATGTCTGTGTCCTGAAAATTCAAACTGGCTTCTGAAACATGCTCATCTTTCAGCTCCTTTAGTGTAGCCCTTAGCACAGTGTTTCTCAGCCTGCGGCCCATGGTGATTTGTAGAATATGAGAAGGTGACCCTCCAGCCAGCTACAGATTCTCTTAGGAAGCAACAACGTGGTGGGAGGGAATAAACAGACAGTGTAGCTTCATACTGACTGCTCGTGAATGGAAAGTGGCGGGTGCAGAGCACAAACCAGTCAAACCTTTTTTTTTCAGCAGGAAACTAGTTGCTGAGCTGAAAACAGAATGGGAACAAAAGTTTCCTTGTTGGGTAACTAACTTTACTGGAGTGTGAGACCGTGGAATACTGCGGGCATTTAGTGCCCCTCATGGGCAGCAGATGACCTGCACACAGGGTGTGCCTCGCTGCCCGTGTCACCCGCGCTTTCCCCGGGTGGCAGTGGCAGCAGCACAACCGCCTGGCCCGCTGACAACTGCGCCTGTACTAACTTCTGAAAAACTTTTCTGTAGCTCCCATGTCGAGTCTTGTACAAAACAGGTGGGTGGTACTTGCCCTCACAAAGCAAGAGATTTTATTAGTGATTATTGCCCACATGCACTTCTCTCGCCTTTGCTCTCTGCACTCCAATCAGCATTTGGTTGAAACACGACACTCTCTGATTTCAAGAAAAGAATGAGTTGCGTCTTTCCCTCATCTTGTTAACACAGTGCTTGCCAAGATGATTCCTTCTTTACACTCTTCTCACCCCCACCAAGGGAAGCTGGAAAATGCAGGCTTCTTGTTTAAATTTATGGCGGTGATTAATTCAGTGCAAATTGATACTCCAGTGCCATCCTAACAAGCTGAATCTCCTCTGATCATACTTTCTTCTCCTGACAGACTGGAGTGGACCCTGGTGCCTTATTAGCAGCAAGGAGAAAAGCCCAGAAGCGCCATGCCAAAGAGATAAAGGCAGCAAATAAATACAGAACGAAAGCTGTGCTGAAGCTCGTGAGCTCTTCGGTAAATATTTACCTCTGCTTTATCAGCTTACAGGCTGCTTTCAGGTGTTGCCACTTGTGTTTTACACAAGGTGTGCTGCTTAGGGAGCAAGTGCTGTGCGGTGGGGACAGGTGGCTGAAGGAACAGTGTAAGGATCAGAGGCTCACTGCTGTATTGGATAATTGTGTTGGACCTTGATTGCATTCAGGTAGCACAGAGTGGCACAGAAACTCTCCACACTCTCATGCTGTCTCACCAGTGGTGTTGGCAGAAATCAGAAACCCTGTCTTTGCCCCTCCCTACACACTTGGAATAATAATGCAGAAATAAGATATAATAAAATTAATTTTAATTAGCAGCCCCTAACAAGAACGTGCCATCGCCTCTGCTAATCCTGGTGTGGCCAAGACACACCAAGAAGGGTTATTTGGGACATGCTTGTACTTTTCTGCATGTTTAAACTCACTGCCATGGTGGGAAATGGTGTGTGATTTTACCATGGGAAACTTAAAAAAGGCCTAACTTGAGAGCCCAATTGCTGTTCTTTATTTTGAATATATAGCTCTTTATGGAATCAGCCAGGGATAAGACAAGGAAATGAAGCAAAAATGTGTCAGTAAAGAACAGTGTCAGTGTTTGAAGGAAATGGGTAATTCAGTCCTGAGGAAACAGCTTTAAGCTGCTTGTGTGTGACTGTAAAAAGGCGGGGAATAAGAGAACAAACCTTGATATACACAGGACACGGAAGCGTGTGTGCATGTCAAGCCAGTTTCTGTAGTGACCACGAGCTTGTCTCCTTTTAAAGAACACGAGTGAGGGGAGCAAAGGGATTTACATTGAAAAAGCATTGACTGCCTTTAAGCTTTATTCATCTTCTCTCCCAGACTAACGACGTAGAAGCAAGTGTTAAACATGAGCTAGCAAGTGATGACTTACCTGTGAATGGAAAATTTGCAGATTCTAGTGTGCAAGACATGTCTCATGATGAGCATGAACATTTTGTGGAGCCCAAAACGAATATTCACTCTTTAATTCTGGATTTCACCCCAGTGAACTTTGTGGACTCAGTTGGAGCAAAAACACTAAAATCAGTAAGTAGGATTTTTTCCCCAGAAAAACCCACAGAAAGCTTTTCAGATACCTAATAAGGAACTTGTCAGCATGAGACATAACTTCCTGCTCAAATACAATCCAGTATCTCACCTAATCACTGGTTAATTCTGTAAGTTTTAGCTGAATACTGGGGAATGTGTACTCTGCAGCTTTCACAGTATTTGGCTTCCAGAACTGTGATGTGTGATGATGTATTATCTGGATTTAACTTCAGCTTAACTCTGTTGTAGATTATAAAAGAATACAAAGAAGTTGGTGTCTCTGTCTGCATTGCCAGCTGTAGTGGTGAGTTGAGTTTTCTTGGGGTTTTTTTTGTGAGCTTTATGGGAGATTGTGTTCTGGGATGCCACTGTCTTCCATCTTTGTTCTTCAGTGTATGCACTGATGCCATGTTTGGGTTTTGTTTTGTAGGCCCTGTTATGAATGAGCTGACAAGACTGAATTTTTTTGATGGAAGTGTAACAAAAGAGTTGCTGTTTCACAGTGTTCACGATGCTGTCCTTGCATGCCAAGTGAAAGATGGGTCCGCTGCACAGGCTGACTCCAACCTTTGAAGAGTGGCATCGAGCAGAATGGGATCCAGATTTCTGCTGATAGAGATGCTTTCTGAATATTTAATTTGCACAGTTTGAAGAGAGCTTGGGGCTGTTTGTATCTACGGGTATGGGGTGGTGCTTATTTTTTGTAGGAAGAGTGGATAAGGAGATGGAAGCCTTCATGCTCTTGAGTTTTTTCCTTTGATCAGGGTATAGCCTTCCAATAATACACAAGCACAAAATTATGCAAGAAATGAAAATTCAGTGTATTCTGCTGCAATCAGAATCTGGTAGACAAGGTGACATTCCTATTCCTGTTGAGCAAATGGGCACTTTAACTCACTACAAGTGGGATCTTGCAGGAGGTAACTGTTCTGCAAGTGCAATACACTGTACCAGTGTCTTTAAAGAACTTTCTTAGGGGACTTTTAAAGCCTGATGTCAACATCTGCATACAACAGATTCATACAATTTATAATAATCTGCCAGCTGGATTAATGAATTCACACAGGTGGCATTTAGCTGCTGTTGTTTTTAAACTTGGATGGTAGAGTGATTTTTTTTTTTAAATACCTAACTGTTCTCAGCTATACCCAATTCTTCATTTTTGCTCTAAGTGAACTTCAAGTCAGAAACTCAGTTTAATTATTACATTATCAGTATGGTAATTGCACTGCCAAAACTCAGTTAGGCTTTCTAGGAAAAAATACAGCTGATTTTAAGCTGAACTTAATTTAGCTTCAAAGTTTGAAGACAAAACTGGTTTAAGACAGGAATTAAGCCTATCTTAAAGTTAAGAACTGATGCCCTATATGCAGTCTCTTAAGCTGGAATGAAAATTTAAGCAAGGTCTAAAGTCTTAGAGGTCCAAAAAAAAAAAACCAGGTACTTTTCTCTTACCCATCTTCCTCCCAGTACTGCTGCTTCTGCCTCAGCTTTTAAGTGCTTTGAGAAATAAGAACTCAAAAATAGTACGTGTTCAGGTTTTTTAAAAGAAACAGTAGCGTGGGGTTTCATTTTCTGTTGTCAGCCTGGCAACTGTGGTACTGCCTCACCTCAGGCGTGAGATGAAAACCATGGACATCATGCAAAAGAAATCTTCAATGCCCCCGTTTCCCTCACAACAGTCACTGTGAAACTCAGCAGAGGCAGGAACCTAAAAGTGTTTCTCTGCAGGCTGAGAGCACAGGGCGAGTGGGGCATCAGTGCCATTTCATTCAGCACCCTCAAATCACAGCTCCTGTGCATAAGGAAATCCCACACCTTCCTCACTTCTGAATACAAAATGAATTTTCTTATTTTATTTCAGGCTCTGTTGCAGTTTGGGCTTGCTTCAGGTAAATTGTTTCCCAGGAACCAGGGAAGTCAGGGAAGATATCTTATTTCCTCAGACTCCCCTACTCATAGGGATGGGAAGCTTTCTGCATCAGAAATTGCTGCTTAGCTGGAGTTCGAAGGATGAAGTGCATGCATGTCAAGACATTGTGTGTGCTTATTTAAACAACTTTTGGTACATTTTATAATAATAACTAGTTCAACAAGCCTTTGTATCTACATACAGTATATTTTTCTACTTTCAGCTAGTCACAGCTTCAGTTTTTAACTCTGTAGTCTCTTCAGTTCACACTGAAATGCTGTCAACTTCCAAAATAAAGTGATGTCGCTTACCAAAATTTTCCACTTTGTCTTGGTGAGACTCTGTAAGAGGGACAAACTGAGGGCCCCAGATACAAGTGTTTGATGCCAAGGAGGGGCCAGGAGAGGTTTCCACCTCCAGGCAGATCTTCCCTGCCGTGCTGGCCCTACTGCTCACTCCTGTCACCTCCATGAGTCCTTTCCCTGTCAGGCCTCACAGGGATGCAACTCAAGCTGGATGTCCCATCCTGGTAGTAAGAGCTGCACTTCCAGGGGAGCTGATGAAATGCTGAACTGAGAACCTTTGCCCAAGAAAGTCCCCCCAGCAGTACTGATATCCCAAAGAATAAAATCTGGCAGCTCAACTCTTCCTGTGCTTTGCTGCCACCACCTGAAGCACTGCTCCCCTCTGGCAGCCTGAGCCAGCCCCTGAAAAGGGAACCCACTTCCCCTTCCCTGCACTGATTAACAGACCACTGTCTAAAAGACAAATCCTACCTTAGGCTTGTTAGTCCAGAATAAACAACCCGAGTGCTTTAACCTTGTAACAGGGCTCGTTTGTCTGCAGCGACAGGGGCGTGCCTCCCCCTGCGGCTGAAGCCCCACCACAGCAGATGGCACTGGATGGCCAAAATCTGGGTCGGAACCTGGAAATAATCAGGGTCATGCTGCTTTCCCCTCCTTTTTTTTTTTTAAGGGCACAGATGATAATTCAGGATGCCTGGTAAGATCCAAACTCTTTCTCCATACTTCACTTACCCTTCTCAATTAAAAGCTACGCTTGATTTCAAGTGCTGCTCCTGGTAAATAGAGATGCTGTCAGTGCTGCTTTCCGAAAATTCTGTCCCAGCAATAAACTTGCATCCCTCCCTAAAATGTTCTTCCTACAACTATTGAGATTGCCCAAGTTTCCATATCAGGATACTGACATCAACCACCATCCTAACCCAGTCCATGGCTGCATACTCTCCCTATTGCACACACTTCCTCTTTCAAAAAAATAAAAAAAAATAGAAATGGCTTCATAATTTAAGCTTGATAAATTGATGGGCCTCATTCTGATACAACTGACAATAAAACTTCTCTCACTTCCAAGACAAAACAGTTCTCAAAAGCATTTTTTCCCCTCAGGTATTTCTTCAAGCTCTGCTTCAAGCTTCTTTAAGCTCTTCCCCTGAAACCCCTTTAATGCACCTCTCAAAAGAAAAGGAAAATGGAAGGCTGTTGTTTTTTGTTGAGCACATCCAGCTCTACAGGAACGTGTCAAATGAACCTTTCAGCTACGGAGCACCAGGGCCCTGGCAGGGTCATCCTGTGTGCAGCAGCATCTCAGACAAATCATACAACATATCGAAGTGCTCACTACGAGACTGAGATGTCAAACTCTTCACAGCAGGATCAGAGAAAAGGAATGTTCTGGCCCTTAGCACGAAGAAATTACACCTTCCTCCTCCTTGACCCATTTACTGTTTTGCAAGACAATACAAAGAATCTCAAGGATAGAAAAACTCCTGAAGATAAAAAAACAAGTTGTGATGGTACCAGAGCGTTCACCAAGGGAGGGAAAAAATGTCCCTTCATGTTTTCCCTAAGCTGGATAATTACTGAAGACCACCACACATGCCCTCCCATGGTAGCTCCTGTTTTCTTGGGACACACAGGCATTTCTCAGCACACCCAAAAACACTGGCATCACTCAGGGGTCTTCCAGCACCTGCATGGCTCAGATTTCAAGTTTTGGGGTGTAGATGGTGACCAGAGATCTAAACTTGAGATGTCTGACATTGCCCAGGTATCTGATTTTAAATTATCTGTGGCTGAGGCTGTGCTGCTGTTACCTCACAGAGACCTTTTCCCTGGAGCAGCAACACTCCACTGGAGTAGACCACTCACAATGAACACACACCGACTGTTTGGAACACGCCATTTACTTCTAGCTTCCAAGAACAAGACATGAATCACTACATTTGGATTTTTGCTCCACAGGAAGTTTCGGGGGAACAGGAAGACCCTCCCCAGGCATTAGTTGTAGGTCATGTAGCGGGGGGTAGCACTGAATTTCGCGTACGATTTGATGACTTTGTTCACTGCCTCCAGGAAATCCTTCTCGGTGGCGATTTTCCGGCGCGCTCGGATAGCGAACATCCCTGCCTCCGTGCAGACACTGCGGATCTCAGCGCCTGGGAGAGAGAGACAGGGATAGGCAACTCACCCCTGACTGCCAGGGCACACAGAGCAGACACAGCACTCTTTAGGGAGAGAAATCAACACATCCAGCTTACCTGTGCTGTTAGGACACAGCCGAGCCAGCAGCTCAAATCTGATGTCCCTCTCCACACTCATGGAACGAGCGTGGATCTTGAAGATGTGAGTTCGCCCCTGAAGGAAAGGGAGGAGGACAGAGGTGTTCATGGCGTGAATGAGGTGATGACTCCAGCCTGCAGCTGTCTGTGTGCACAGCACAGACAAATGCAAAATAATTGTGCATTTGCTGCCTGACTATGGTTTCCCATGTCTGGATAGGAATTACTAAGGGTGAAGATCACTAAAGAAAATAACTTTAACAAGGGCTTTCATCATAGAAGTACCTCAAGAAATCTCTCTCAAAAGAGCCAAACAAAACATACTCCAACTTCTGAACTGAACTGTGGATCTGGTTAAAGGATTTTTTCTCTGCTGAGGCAGGAACACACAGTGATTACAGCCGCTTACCACGGCTTCTCGGCCAGGATGGAATCTGTGCAGCGTGGGAAAACCTTTGGCACATCATTAATCCCCCACATTTACACGTCACATCATTTAAGAGCGCTGCATTTGCTGATCCTCATAAACTTCCAGACAATGAGGCCCTAACTGAAGAAACACTCTGCTACCAGAACACACTTGGCAGTGAAAGGAAGAGTTCTCACCTCAAGATCAGGCAGGCTGAACTCTATCTTCCTGTCCAGCCTGCCAGGCCTCATCAGTGCTGGGTCCAGAGTGTCGGGCCTGTTTGTGGCCATCAGCACTTTGATGTTGCCCCGGGGGTCGAACCCATCGAGCTGGTTGATGAGCTCCAGCATGGTGCGCTGCACCTCGTTGTCACCGCCTGCCCCGTCATCGAAACGAGCACCTGCAGGGGAGACACACGAGTTTCAGAGGGAGAGGCAGCTCCAGGCCATGGACACAGAGGTGTCACAGTGGATGCAACACAGGACACCTCGGAAAACTGTTTTAAAGTGCATACAAGTATTTGTGATAAGTTAAAAAGGTGTGATGTGTTAAAAAAGTCCTGAGGGCCTCTATCTCCCTACCTAACAAGTGGCCAAGCTGCTGGAATTTACCCATGTAGTTTGTTTGTTTTGCCCTTCCCACAACCAAAATCATGCTTCTCCCCTATCTCTGTAAAAACTATTCTACTTTCAAAGGACCTAAGAACTTTCTTTTGAGAAAAAAGAATAGTATTTAGGAAGTAATAAAGACGTCGAGTGTATTCCAGAAGCTGAAGGGGGTTTAAGTTAATACTACTTTTTTGCAAACAAAATACAGAGATTCTTCACTAAAGTTCAAATAATCTGGGTCTTCCAAATGTGCAAAAATGGCTTCCCATCTGGGCTATAGAAACTACTTCCTGACAGCTTCCTGGACATGGGCTATGCTGGGAGTAGTTTTGCTAACTCAGTATTTACAAGCACTTTTCTTGAAATGCAGCAATCCAGATACAGAACTACAAGAAAACCTGGAAGCTCTCACAGGATATTAGAACTGTAGCTACTACAAACATACCTCCAATGGCATCAATCTCATCAAAGAATATAAGGCAAGCTTTTTTAGTTCTGGCCATTTCAAAGAGTTCACGAACCATTCGAGCTCCCTGAAAGAAAAAAAAAAAATCAAGATTTTGTTAAGAGATTTGAGGCACATTAAAGGAAAACTATCAAAATCAAACTTTTCATTCTTCCAAATACTTTTAAGTTTCCAATGAGAAAACTCTTTTTATTTGTTCACATATATAATGGGACAAGTGTAAAGCTTAAAGCAGTTTATAAAGGAGAGAAAAATTACTGCTCTTAAACTCAGAAGTACAGATGAAGTAATTTACCTCAGGGCCAACTGAAAAATAAGTGGCAGAGCAAAATCCTAATTCCAGAGTCCTCCTGAACTGCAGATTGAACTCTGTACTGCAAAATCCCTCTCATCAGTGACAGCAAAGCTGAGGTCATGTCACCAGTGCCTGACCTGCAGTGACGTGCCTGACAGCTCCTGGATCTGCAGCTTCCAAGTTCCTCCATCCCTCGCCCCCACTGTGGTTCTGGTACCCACAAGGGAATTCTGCAAGCCGCTCCACCCTCCATCAAGTCCTTGCTCTTACCTCTCCCACATATTTCTGCACCAGCTCAGATCCGATCACTCTGATGAAGCAGGCATCAGTCCTGTTAGCCACGGCACGGGCACACAGGGTTTTGCCTGTGCCAGGTGGCCCAAAGAGCAGCACTCCTTTGGGAGGCTCAATTCCAAGGTTCACAAATCTTTCAGGCTGTAAAGAAGGGAGCCAGAAGGCAAGGTTATGCACATCAAAGCATATATGCAAATTAAGGGAATTGTTAATGAAGAGCAATGTAAACGAGGCTGGGCTGCATTTCACTTTGTAAAACCTGATTTCCTTTCATTAAGCTGTTTACACTTCATGACATTGTCTTTTCTTGCTTTTTCTGATGCTAACAGATGACCAGAATACCTCCAAAATAGTAAAAGCTTGAATCTGGAGGTTACTTACGTGAAGCAGAGGGGTTTCAACCACCTCTCTCAGCTTTTCAATCTGCTCTTTACAGCCACCAACATCACTGTAAGTGACATCAGGTTTTTCTTCCACCTGCACAACAAAGAGGTGAGTGAGCAGTTACCAGCCTGGTGCTGCAAATCTTTATGGGCTTTCAACAGCCCACAACAAAATCCAGTGAAAAGAATCACAAGATAAAGCCATGTCCAAGTAAGTAAAAGCAACTCTCACTTGCATCATGGTGACTGTGGGATCAATCTTTGGAGGCAAGGGGATATGGATTTGGTACTTGTTTCTGTCCACCCTGGTGAGGAAGCATAAAGACTGTTATTTTAACACTGGTTAAGTAAAGTGTTATGTAGAAACAACTCTGTAAATGAGAAGCTGAATTCTTGAACTGTTCTTTTCTCTGGCATTAAGAGAGCCCAGCCCTGAAAGCTAATAGTCAGGTAGGCTAGATACTGGAACTCTTTCTGCAGAAAATTTTAAGGTTTCCAAAACTATTAATTCCAAAGTATTTTGAAAAATATATTTCAAACTGTCCCACAGAGCAAACTGGCAAAATACTGACTCCTAAAGTAACAGGTTTTATGTCCTCAGTGAACATTTCCTGGCTGCCCTGAGTGTAACCTCCGAGTCCCTGAAAGCTGGGACTGTTGCGGCCCAAACTGAAAGGTTTCTGTCCAATGACATATGGGTTTTGTCACTTCTTGTCAAAATAACAACAAAACAAGACTCCAGCAGAGCATACAGGTGAGTTACTGTCATCCAAGAGAAAGACAGTGGTGGTGTGATTTTAACCACTGCTAAAATTGGAAATGAGGGCTTGTTGACCCTCTCAAACTACAACATGAGACAACTCAGAGAAAGCTTCAGTCTGCAGGAAGACTCACTAGAACACAAAGACTTTGCATACCCAACTCTCATGCCTTCTTCTATGTCAGTAGGTGCCACCTGGTCACTGAGATCCACCACGAACTTGGCAAATTGCTTGACATTGATAATGTACTTGGGATCCTCGGAGTCTGCATTGATGATCTTGGTGCACCTAACACACAGACACAATTGCACCTCCAGGCAGACAAACTGTTTGCTGTCTGCACAAGCATCAGGAGTCACACATTCCAAATACACCAGAATACCTGTTGTACTTGTGATTACACCATTACAGCATCATATAACAACTGCAGGAAAAAGTACAAGTATGAAATACCTCGCACATAATCACTGTTCCTTTATGATTCAGTGGTAAAAAGCACTTCCAAGATGCACAACATGAACTTTACTTTTTAACAGAAGTCCACACATAAGCTATAAATCAGATTTTGAATGCTGTGGAGCTCTACTGGAAGGATAAGAGTGCTCCCACCTTGCAACTTGCAATGGTTGCTCACTTTGGAGAGTTTGTTTATCTGCAGCCAGATCCCAAAGGGCAGGAGGAGCCAAGCCGGTGTCGGATTCCTTGATTCCTGCATGCAGCACAAACAAGCTGAGGAGGAAGCAGCTAGCTGGGATGTCAGCCATCCTTCCCACACCAAAACCTTAGAGAAAACCCCGCAGGAAGCTTTTTGAGAGACCTCCAAAACAACGCACGCACATATCTTTGACGGATTTCCTAAAAAACAAGTTTCCTAAGGAAAGAGGCGACATGACCACGCCAGCTGAACATTCAAATCCCAGCCTGGCCACCCTCTCACACAATTTTGCAGTGTGAGGATGATTACAGCAGGACAGAGCACGGATAGTGGATATCTACATTTCATTAAAGGAGTGAAACTCTCAAGTGCTTTCACCAAGCTCCAGTGCAAAGTATCAGAAGCTAAGGGATTCACACAGATGAAAAACTCCACAAATCTTCCAAAACGTGCATATAACAAATATCATCTCCGTGATGTATTTGAAAGAATCAAGATTATTTTACAAGAGAAATTGTGGTCTTGCTGGCAGAACTGAGAGCCACAGCAGGATTAGCTACAGTGCAAAAAAACATACATCAGTGAAAGAAAAATTAGGGAACAAATTAATTGTTGTTGTTATTACTACTTCATTATCTGGTGTCAGAAAGGGGCATTTGTTTCACACCACCATTATATATAAAAACCATAGTTTTGATTAAAAATGTGTTAAAGTACAAAATTACAAAATCACATGCACAGGCTTAGTCCTGCCCAGTTGAAAAAAACATCACCTAACAAGCAAAAATCTCATACTACCAATAAAGATCTGTGTTCTTTTGAGAAAAATAACAACTAAAAAACAATGCAGCAGTTGTTGGAAATCCACTTCTTACAACACTTGTTTTGGTATCTGTGGCTCTTCTATTGAAAGCTTTCTAAGACAAAACATACCAGTGAGCTCATTAATTTTCTTAAGCAGTTGTTGAATATCATCTTCTACTTGCTTGATCTGCCTTGAGTACGTGCTCTGGCCCTGGAAAAGGAAAATCATGTCGATTTCGTAAGTCAAATTATCTCATGTTTAGGAAAAAATGACAAGAGCTGCTGCACATCAAGATGTTCAACAGACTCTTGGTACAACAGCCAACCATTGATGACAGCCAAACAAGACAGAATTAACTTCCAGTAACAATATTTCTGTTTGCAAAAGTGAAGTGCAGCTACACACAACTGACCAACTGGGAAGGTGGAAATTTTCCATGTTTCTAAACTTTAATAATTTGTTTTTCTTTTAAACCTGTTCACTCTTACTTTTTCAAATGATTTCTCCTAAAGTGTAAAAAAGTCTTAGTAAAATCATATATACAGAGAATTCAGAATACACTTTCTAGAAACCATCTGTACCTTTCCATCATCCACAGAGGACAACAGAAGGATCGAGGGGCAAATCAGCATTTTTGCTCGTGATAAAATGGATTTTTTGATCCAGATTTGCCTAACACAGGCAGATTCGGACCTGGATTTGCTTTACAGTATCTCCTTTGTAGACTACCAGCAACAAAAAAAGAAGCTGCAGTGGGTACAGGCTGTATTTCAGAGCTTTGTAAAAGAGTCTTGGTGTCAACAAAATTCAGACTTCTGCCAAGGGCAGATTGGCATTTTAAGCCTTACTGCCTATGGAAAGCGCCTCCCAACATTATGTTCTTTTAACATGATGGCTAAAAGCAAGTCAGCTTGGCGGCAGGAGGGGTCTTAAAATAAATAACTGCATAAACCGAGAAAACTGGCCAATGAAAAAGTCCTAGTAAAGCCCCGGCTGTGAGACCCCTGTGGCAATCAGCCATGAGACACAAAACAAAAAGAGAGAAACAAACCTTTAATTACTTCCAAGCTAACAAACGCAGGATTATTTTTAGTGTTGCAGGCCACGGCCTTCTCACCGGAAGGTGAAAAGGGAGGGAAGATTTTGGCAGGGAGAGAAGCACTAGGAGAAGCAGAGTTACTCTCTACCTGCTAAGTGCACAGCCCTCCACTCCTGCACTGTACTCCCCAGGGGAACTGCTTTGTGTCTTTAACACTCCCACGTGTGTGTGCTACTTACATATGTTTTCAGCAAGGCAATATCCCCTTCATCAAGAGCTGAAACA
>WBMY01003222.1:738723-776712 GCA_013397315.1 Donacobius atricapilla | reverse complement strand
CTTTTTTGAGTTTATATATATTTGATTAAGAAACGAGATAAAAACTTGAGCGTAGAATTTCAGACATTGTGCTTGCTACCCATTTCATTCATTTGGCCAAATGCCGTCTCAGAAATCAAGCTAACCATAATCAACGGTCTGGCTAACTCTCAAAAGGCTGTGACTTGTCTGAAACCATGCATCCATGATACTTCTGCTGGGGTTTTTTTTGTTTTAACTTTCAGGTGAATATTACTTACAAGCACCCGGTGAATTGTGGATAAATCTGCCTAAGGCTGGAACACCAGTTTCATTGGGACAATCATGGAGTTTCCCATTTCATTCTGCTCCCACAGCACATCACCCATGCAGAGTTCACCACAGGACTGCAGGCTATTTTTAGATCCTTTAATCTATTCGTGATAGCACGTGGATCATCATCTACTGCCCAATTTGTCATCCCCCAGCACCCCTGATTTAATAGCATCCTACATATCCTGAGCAATTAGAATCTGTATTGAGTCAGAAAATTATTCTAGAAAGAAAAGCAGTAGCTGCTGTTTATTTAATACATAAGGAGTTAAAAACACTTGAAAAAAGTGCAGCTTCATTAGAATCAGTTTTGCCTGAAATGCTGAATATATGGGAACAAAAAGAAGTGTCAGAACTGTATAAACATGCATCATTATCAAGGATTTTGGTTTGTCACTTGCAGCTGAGACGTCCCATATTTTTTTTGCAAATCACAGACAAATCACTTTATTGCTTCAAGGAACCATTTTGAGGGGAGCATAACCTCAAAAGTGCAGGCCAAAAGGTATTTTAGTTCTCCTGAATCACTTGAAACAAGTACATTTCCAGTGTGTGCTTCCTTCCTTACTTTTTGGCTTGTTTCTCTCAGGCTGCACTGCTGTAACTTTTCTATAGTGTTGCATTTTTGACATTGCGTAGTACAGAAACTGACAAAGTAAAAATGAACAGGAAATTCAAATTCTAATCATCCCAGCATTCATATAACTGTCCCCATAATTCAACAAAACAATGTAATGGGGCTTGCATAAATAAATACACAGGAGCAAATACATATTTGCACCAAACATTTTTACAAGGTTTTGTTTGTTTTGCTTTGTTTTTCAAATTGAATTTATAAAACCTGATCCAGCTATTTCCCTAGCTAGAGAAGGTCTGAACTGGACTTCTGATAGAGTATCTTTCAAGAACAGAATCTGGCCTTAAACAAATAAAATCTGGCATGTTATTAGTGCATAAGCAGTAGCAGAGTTCTGTCGTGTCCTGTTCTGAATCTCAAAGGACCTGAAGCAAGGCATATACAATTTTTCATTACATGAAAAATTTATGTGTTATTTTATACCACTTTTTGTTTAATTCATGCTTTTAAATTATAAACCCTCATTTTACTGCAAATAGAATGCTAAAAGAATACATGCCTGCACAGGTTAAAAAAAGTCTTCCGATCCTAATAATACACAGACCAGTTGATTTTGAGGAAAAACTCAAATCAGCCTTTGAGCTGTTTATATACTTTCTTTGGGTTTCTTTATAACCTACTATAATTTGTTGCTTCAAATCTTGGTATTTAAAAGCTGGGGTAATGGTTTCTGTAAATGCACACAGAACGAGATTAAGTACACTTAAGTGTACAGGTACATTTCCACTTCTAGGATCAGAGTTCCTTCCTTCATTTCTGTTTCTGTAATTGGAACAAATACACTTTGCTTCATTTTATTTTGCATTCAAGGAAAATAAGCCTCATTTTTAAAAACATATCTTGATATTTGAGAAATATTTTTAACTTCTCATTTCCAAGTTGTAAATCTCATTAAGAAGCTATCTTTAAAGCTTTGGGACTTAGAAAGGTCACACTGGTAAACTGGGATTTACATGACTTTTTTTTTTAACTGCTATTTAATTCAACACTGTCATATTATTATAAACTTTGCAAGAAAAGATTACCCTTACTAGGCTGCATTTAATTATTTGCACACAGTAAAAGTTTCACACATTTGGGGAAAGGATGACAATTTTCCATCCGATCTCTGTAGTGAGATTTTATATTTACTGTAAAGTGAAAGATAACTTTCAGGGCTGTGACACAACCAAGCTTGAAACACTTTTAATGAGAGAGAACTATTATGCCAATAAAATGCCAAGAAGCTATAATCACTTAATGCATGCCCACACCCTCGCCCCACACACACACCTAGGGAGTAACAGACAGCATGCATTTGTGAAAATGTGTAATATCAAGCTGATTCAGCTGGTTTTGAAGCAGAGCAGGAAAGTTCATGAATATGGAGAAAACAGCAAATGTTATCTATGTTGACTTCAGTAAGGCTTTTGGCAGTGTATCACTATGACAGATCCATGCCTTGGGATAACCTATGGCATTCCCATTAGCCATAGAAACACAATCTAGATCAAACTCCAGAACCAATTAGTGGCCCAATAGTGAGTAGTCGGTATAGAAGAATTTATCATATGGGAGGATGTTCCTGTGGGGTTTGTCCAATCTTTGTATTTACAATCCAGATCACAGGATGCAAAAGCAGATTACACCAAACTGAGACAGGACTGTAAGCATGCTGGAAATCCTGCACTGAAATTAAGCTTAAAATTCAAAGTGATCTTGAAAATTAAAGAAATTATTGGAAAATAATTATGGGTTCACTCAACAGCAAAAATCACTGTTCCATACAGGATCAGAAAGGAAAAAATAAAGAGTGGCATAAATACAGATAAATGTATCTTAGGAAAAAAAATAGCCTACATAACTATTCTTCTGGAGAAGCACAACTGGGAATGATAACCGGTCATACCACTATGAAAAATGGAAATGCCATGTTTGGTTGTACTAAAACTGCACATCCCCAAGACTGCTATTTTCTTTGAGTAGGACTGTTATGCCCAGTGCCCAATAAGGCGAGAGCATTGTGTCCAGTTTGGGACATACAGCTTGTTTGATTGTGGCTAAATTGGAGATATTTCAGAAACAACTTCTATTTATTCTCACTTCTTGAGATCATGGCCTTTAAGGAAAAGTTTAATAAATGGGATGTGCTGAATATAAAGCAGAGAATACCAAGGAGAACATGTCTGCAAGTGCACATGAAAACACTGCAAGAGGTAGACAAACATCTGTCCCGTATTTTCATGAGAAACAGAACATATAGAGATTGCATTAGGCTTAAGAAATTCTTTCAAACCATAGAGATAATTAAACACTGGAGTATAACATCTGGTGAGATTGTGAATTAGTCATCATTAGAAACTTTCAAGAACCAGTTAGGCAAACATCTGTCAAAGCTGACATAGTTATAGTTGATCCTGCCTTCAGGCAGAGAAAGAACCAGATGATCTCCCGCTGCCTCTTCCAACTACATTTTAAAAATTATTATTTCTCTCTCTTTGTCTGTTTCCTTAGTCTGCTATTCCCAGCTCCCTAATCTGTCTTCTTAAAGCACCCAGTTTTAACAGGAACAATGGGGGACAACACAGAAAGCCATGCAGATGGAAGCTTTCCTTAGTTAATTCTTTTAATTAATTTTTACCATATGAGACAGAAAAATCATGTGAACAAACCCATGCAGTTGATTTCAACACATTGCAGTTTTCTTTGGCAAATATGTATGTATGTCAAATGAGAAAAAACAGTGTTTGAGTCTATTTACAGTAGGGGTTGTAATGAGACTGTCAGGGATGTAATAACACCCCAAATTCCCAGCTCCATCTTTTAAGGTAAGAACAAAAAGAAGGAAGAGTCAAATACTGAATGGAGGACTGGATCTCAAGCTATGATAAACCAACCTACAGGTTCTAGAGATAGATGTCCCTGCCTCTAGCTGCCCCTCTGTAGCTCAGGGACAAAAGGCAAGACAGGCTGCATGGACAGGCTTCCCAGCCTCTGGCAGTGACTGCAGCTGTTGCTGAGCTCTGGGATCCACTGGTCTGCCAAGGGCTGGGGCTGGCAGGGGTTCTGTTATCCCTGTTGCCAACCACACTTTGTGATGAACGTCAAAAAGACAGACAGACAACCATGGCCAGCATGGAAATGCACAATCTTCCTTCTCCTCCTGCAATCCCAGCAAAGGCAAGGGCAGAACACAGAGATCACCCAGCCAATGCATCTCTGGCCTCTGAGGGAAATCAAGCTGATAAGCAATCCATAAAGCAGTTATCAACCAATGGAAATGACCCCATATAAATACCTTGTTATCCCTGATTTGTTCCCATACAACATGTTTTTAAAAGGTCCCTTGTTTCACTGTGAGAGCCAGCACAAGAGGAGCTTGGCATCACACAAAATTAATCTCTTCAGTTTTTTCAATTTCTAACTGATTACATTTGCTTCTTTTTGAAGGGCGGGGTAAGGGGAATGGTTAATAAGGGTTTCTGAATACTTGCTTCACATTTTAAGGCTTTGTTGACATTTTCAATTAAAACAAAATAAACCGTTTGGGATGAAAACAAATGAGCCTCTTAATTGGCATGGCACATTAAGCACAAATAAACACAATATATATTTCCTGCGTAGCATAAGCTATTTACCAAGTATTCCCTAGCAAGTACTGTGGTGGCTTATTTTCTAACTTCCTGATATGCTGACAGCTCAGTTTTCAAATACCCGTGAAGTCATTAACATTTTTGCCTCTTCTGTCTCAGCTTTACAAAAAAATATATTTTAAAGTACATTCTCTCTTTTTAAAAAGACCAAGAATAATAAAATATATATTCTTAGGCCCCTCTCTTCTCTGGGACTATTTGGTTAAACAATCTTAATTGAACAGATTTTTTTACCAGAGCAAGGCAGCTCCATCATCTGCATGTCATGAGTTCAATTACTGCTCCATTGAGGTCTTGAGTACCCCTCTGAAGAATTTTCTCGCCACTTCTATCAATAGCAAAGAATGACTTGTGTGTTAAATAATGGCCCACTACAGATTTTCATTTTCGGTCTTGTCAGGCTCATAAGGAGGGAGAGCAGTAAAAGGAGTGTTGCTGGTTTAGGAACCAAAGCAAGCTCATTCTCCTGGCCACCAGGGGGAGAAAACTGCCACCGACATTTATAAAGTGCTCAAAATCAAAGATGCAACTTTTTTTGTTTACTAAGACTTTTTCAGATAATTAGGTCCGTCCATTTTCTTACTGAATTATTTATGAGAAAATGATTAATTTTAATGTTTTTTTTCTAAACTGCTGTGATCACCATACTGTAATATAATTTTACTTAATCAACAAATATAAAATAGTTATTATATGGATTGTGTTCTCTCCTGTCAATGTTGCATGCTGCCTTATTTTAAAGCTAATCCTATTATTTCTAATAGGACTGATTGCATAGTAAGATACAACTTAGCATAAGTACAGAAAAGTATGCCCTAAGTGAAAGGAACAAATCTGTTCAAAGCACAGTTACACAGAGTGACACATACTCACCCCTTCGCCTAGTATAAACTCTGAATAAGAACAGAAAAGTAAAGAAAAAGAAAGATAATGCATTTAATTGTTGCCTTGGTACTCAAGGAGAGCAATGTGCATTCAAATTACCTTCAGAATGTAAGGAAAGAAGTTAAGGGGGGTTGCATCTTGTTGGAACTAACAAATATATTTGAGATTAAATGATAATGCAAATCCTTCATGTAGTTACTCTTATGAATATTGTGTCTTGCATCTCTCCTTCTGAGCATGATTCAGCATGTTTCCCTCACGTATCTTTTAATACTGTTTTATTCACACATTTACATTCATTGTGATGAAGAAACCCACAGAAAATAGAATGAATGTCACAAAAGCGAGTTCCATGAAGGAGCTGTTTATTATAGAACTCGACTTCTGAAGTGGCAGCCGACCAGATTTAAGAGTAGCTGTGAATTTTTAACCACAATTAGGACAACAGCTGACTACAGCTTGCGGTCAGGCACACGAACTTAGGGTCAGGACGAGTTTTTTGGGTGGTGTATAGGTAGCCTTCAGCCCTACTAACCAAAAGGCAGAAGTGATGCAACAGCTAGTGTCCACTAGATGCCAGGCTTCCTTTGCGGAGCAGAGCGCTGGCTCCGGCTTTCCGCACGCTTTATCCCGATGGCCTCCGAGGTCCCCTTCTCTGCAGTGCTGTGGGCAGAGGCTTTAATGTTTAACACCACATTCTGATCCCTTTAAGGCTGCCTCCGGGTTTAACACTGTTATTCCTCGCAAATTTTCAAGAGGGGCAGAAGACTTTCCAGAAGGACTAAAATAGGAGTTGTCACTAAGAAGAATTGTGCACTTTCTGAGTCCCTCCTTTTTGCACAAGCAGGAGGCTCCTGATGATGAGTTCTGTGATTGACATACTCAATCTGCAAACACACCTAGCTGAACAGTGGCAAGGAAGAATGCTGGCTGCCTTCTGCGCTCCTGCTGCCATCCTAAACAGGTAGGTGACCTCCAACCTCTGGCTGTCATCAAATAGGCCAGGCAGCAGCTCAAAATATTGACTTAAAACTACATTGGGGCAATATTTGCTTTTTGATTATCTTGCTTCGGTAGTTGAGGGAGGCTTCCAGAGTGCAAGCATCCCTCTGTATGGGGGAAGAGGGGGATGGTGGGCCAGTAGCTCTCCATCAGTACCTGGGGCAGGGCATGCTCCATCACTCGTGATGGACCAGCCAGAGCAGCAGCAGGACTGCACACTTCTCCAGGAGGTCAACAGCTGCTGGCAGTGCTGCCCTCACACGCTGGCACAAATTCAGTCTTTTCTGTTGGGATTTGAGTTACCTCTAAGAAAATGGCAGGGCTATTGGAAGTCCCACTGGTTCTTGTTTCTGAAGACACCAAAGTGGTGTGGTGCTTGTGGTCTTACTAAATGGAATAGTCTTAGTAAATTCTAATTCATCTTTAGAATCACAGTGTCATTTAGGTTGGAAAAGACTTCTAAGACTGTTGAGTCCAACCATTAACCCAGGACTGCCACATCCACCACTGAACCATGTCCACAGGTGCCACATCTGCATGGCTTTTAAATAGCTCCAGGGACAGTGACTCCAATACTTTCTATTATGTAGGCAGCCTATTCCTATTCACAGCCCTTTCTGTTAAGTTTTTTTTCCTAATATCCAATCTAAACCTCCCCTAGTACAACTTGACACCATTTCCTCTTGTCCTATTGCTTGTTACTGGGGACAAGAGATCAACCCCCACCTGGCTCCAGCCTCCTCTAAGGCAGTTGTAGAGAGTTATGAGGTCTCCCCTGAGCTGCCTCTTTTTCTCCAGGCTGAACAATCCCAGCTCCCTCAGCCACTCCTCACAATGCTTGTGCTCCAGACCCTTTCCCAGCTACCTTTTGCCCTTTTCTGGACAGGCTCCAGCACTTCAATGTCTTTCTTGTAGTGAGGGGCCCAGAACTGAACACAGGATTTGAGGTGCAGCCTCACCAGTGCTGAGTACAGGGGGATGATTCCTTCTCTAGTCCTGGCTGGCCACAAAATTGCTGTTATCTTAGTTCAGATCAGTAGTTGTTTGCTGTGAGTAGACACCTTAGTTTTAAAGAGTTGATTGCAGGAGAGAATACCTGATTTAAGTAAAGACCTCTGGCAAGTTAGGAGCTACATTTGTTAAATTACCTGTAGTTAATTTATTAGAATATTACCTACTTAAAAATGACAAGCAGTATCATTCAGAAATCCCTTCCCTGAATTCAAAATAGGATAATGGATATTAAATCTTTCTGGAAACCATAACAGACCAATTAATTTCTAAAAACCACTACTGGAAAATGATAATAAGTGCATAACATACTCGCCTCTCTGTAACTAACACAGTTTACTTATTAAAAAAAAAGAAAAAAAAAACCAAAACGCCGAACTTTTTGATTCATTCATTAAAATCAACTTTGACAAATGGACTGGTTTATAGGTATTCAATATTCAGCATCTATGTTTATTATCTCTGCTCTCAGATTTGTCTCTGTGGGCCCTGTGCGGCTGTGTAGCGGGATCTGCAGTAAGCATCCTGAGCAGAGACCAAGGGGTTGGAGAGAACCACGGGTGAAGCAGTTCTCTGCTCAACTACAAGCTCCTCCTGATAATCCTGCCCTACACTACTTGCCAGAAAGAATTAGGGGAATAGAATTAGGGGAATAGGGTGTTCTACCACTTTGCCTGTCATCAGCTTCCCCATTGAGATCAAGTTGCATAAATGTTAATGCTCCTGCATGTCTCGTGCTCAGCACTGTCGCACCCCTAAACCCCCCTCAAAACTTTTGGTTTCAGTCAGAGCAACCGACATATGTGGAAGGATTACTGTGGTGTTAAACTTAGTCAGCACCATGAGCTGGGGATTTATTTTAGAACTTGATTTTCCTTGTGAGCATAAAGGAAAAATTATGAAATGGGGTTTGCAAATATCACATACAGGAGAAAATGTTATTCCCTACCCACACTAGACGAACCAGCCATTTTACACTGGGCAGATCCTCGCAGATAAAGACATTTCTTTATTCATGTAACTCAGTGAGTGGTAAATGAGGCATGCTCACAGAAGTTATTTGGGATGGAAATGAGTCTAATTAGTCTATCGAACTTAGGAATAGCACTGTGAAGCAAGTCCGGGGAAGCTGGGAGTTAGCAACAGAAACAGCAGTGGAGAAACAGAGTTATGTGCTTTCCACAGTTAAGCAGAATATTTATTTGAGGTTTCATCTGACAGGATAAACAATAGATAAGGGGCAGTTCAAGTAGGCAAACATTTCTAAGAAACTGGCTTAAAAACATCCTTATTTTAATTGCGTTGCCCGTAAGTAGCCTCCTACATATTCCTGCCTTAGTTTTCAACTTCATAATTTGTTGTACAGTAAACAGTAAAGAGCTGCTCAGTTACTTCAGCGCTTCCTCAATGGGGCAGATGTGGTCCAAACTTAAGTTATACTAATAAAAAAATTGGTGTCTTTTGAGGTTAGCAAGGGCATAACAGTGATTTTAAAATAAGCTGCAAGAATATGTACATGTATTTTATGTACTGACAAATCTTTAATCGGAGAGAATCACATCTAGTAATGAATCGCATTCTTGGAGTGAATAATTCAGCCCTTGACGCCAACCTCTGAGGGAGAATATTGTGGTCATGGTGTCTGAACAGTGTGGTAGCTATGGCTACCTATATAATTCTTAGCAATGGAAAAAAAAGTGACAATGACATTAAATTTAATCAGGTTCCCCTTTTCTGTGGTTCCCACTGGGATGAGCCACTAGTGTCTTGCCTTAAATATTCAAAGCCTTCAAAGTTTGCATGTGTTCATATACTGGGACAATATCCTGCTAATACAGAACAATGGATCTGTCATGTATTTCTCCTGTGGGTAGCCCTAAGTCTGAATTTAGTTAGTATAGGGTATTATGATTGCTGCTTCTTTAGTGATTGTCTTTACATTAGTCTTCACTTAGAAGGAAGAAGAGCAGTAATGAAATGTAGCAAAAATACAATGAACATGGCTATTTTGGTTTGGAAATATGGAGCAAAGGACTGTGTCTTCTTAAAAAGATCCAGCTTTATTTCCAGTCACACTTCATCTGATATGAATGAGCTGGTACTACATATCACATGGCTGAATAAATTTGGGAAACATGACCTAACATATATTTAGGAAAGAGAGCTTAGAATCAAGCTAGAGTAGTTAAATGCACAAATTCTTCGAATTTTCATTTGGTAAAATTCATTAATTCTTTTTGTGTTTTGTTGACAAAGTTGCGAAAAAGTGACTTTTACTAATTAATATTTACTAGTTCAGGAACTTTCCTTGATCTGCAGTAAAAGCCAGTAGTGAAAAAGTTGAAACTAAGTATTTTTAAGTATTGATTTGAAGCAGATATTTTAAAACACAGTCCTTGAAAAGCATTTGCTTTTTTATTTTTAATTGGGAAAGAAAAAGTAAAGGAGGGTATTTTTTGCTGTTAATTTGAAGATAAAAGTTTCACAGCAGGTATATGTGCCACAGGAAAAGCTGGTGCCTGTACAGTTAAGTACATTTGACAGAAAAATCTTCCCCTCAATTTATATTTCTTTGGAGAGTCCCTATGATCAGAAAATTACCAGATCTGTGATGATTTCATATTTTCTTTTACTTTTTTTGTAGCATAATAGTGCTTATCTCTGTCCAGCGTAGTAAACCAAAGCCTACTCTTAATACTTTCTGAGAGCATCAGAGCCACAAATTTGAAAGCATGCCTAGTAAGGTGTGCCTTCTCTCACACACATACTCCTAAAGAAATACTGGTAAGCAAGTGAACACATTTCACAATTTTCACATGCAAACAAAAAAACCACCCCTTGATAAGAGGCGACTTCCTCTGCATGCCACATTCTTACAAACTGTATCTCAGTAAATGATTGGAATGAAAACTAAAAAAAAAGCCACTCTCTTCTACAATCATCATAAAGGAACAATATGTCAGCCACCTTTATTTATTTTTCTAGGTTATTATAGAGGCATATATGCTACTCAATCTTGCTGCCTGAATGCTTCTCATAATTATGATTTGTTCATGTGAAAGAAAAATAAAATAATCTTTCTTGCCCTTTCTTTGCTTTGCTCAGGACAGAGCAAGCACTCAGCTTTATTTTATTTGGTTTAGGTAATTTAACATTAAAGAGTTAGATGTCTATAAAGCATGCAGCAAAGACTACATACTTCTATTTTTACATCATAAAATCCATTCTGTATGGAAAGAAAAAATCCAAAAAGCTTGTTTGAGCCAGTGCAGTCCACATCCCAGCTAAAGAATCAAGCTCCTTAGTTTGATCCAGGCCAATCAGTATCATCAGCCTCAGTCCCTGAAGCTGCAGCACACCAGCTGCAATCTAACAGTAGAACTGGACATTTAATTTTAGTTGAAAAAAACAGTGCCTTTTTAGGCACAGTCTGTCACTATGGGATCACAGAAATTCTTGCCCAGACAGTAGCAGGAGCAGGACTGTCCATGTTTCCCAGAGACACTTGCTTTCTCCACTTGGAGATTTTCTCCAGGTGGGATGCAGAGACTCTGGCCCTTTGTCTTGGTCTTTACAGGCTGCCCCACTTCGTGCAAGCCTCTTGCTCTGAATGCAAATTTCACACCAGTGGCTTTTACACATGCACAGGCTGACGACACAGCGTGTGTGCAGCAGTTCCAGTTCCTCCCTAATTTAACACACACATGAAGGTCGGACGTCTCGGGCTCCCCATGGACATGTGCTGCAGAGCACATGCTTCCATCCAGGAGATGCCACATAAAAATGGAAAACCTGCCCAAGACTTCTGGGTACTTTCAAGGATGGAGAGAGGAATGAATTCAGCTTGCACGAATTCCCTGTTCCTCTTTGCTCATTACCCAGATGCTCTTAGTGATGATTGCCCAGCCCTGTGCACAGGTTTTGAGTGGAGGTTCATCTACATTTTACTCCTGAGTTTGGTCCTGCTGTATGAACACAGATTCAGACTTTGATATATGTTTTAAAACATCTATTGGACTAGCGATCTGGTTTTATTTTTCTGTTTTACTTATAATTTTCCTTCAACCTCCTCTCACCAAAACCTAGTTACCCCTCTTACTGCTACTTCAAAAGCTTTGATTTACAGGTTGTATCACTGATATGATAATGCCAGAAAAAAAGGCTACACCCCAAGCCTGCTGACACCAGAAAGTGGTGTCTGATCTAATTAAGGCCTAATAATGAGCTACATGTTAAGATATGAAACAATACGAAGCAAATAATGAAAACCAAGTTTTACCCCTTGCTGTGTCAGCCTTGTTAACTGTACAGTCAAGGGAAGAGATGACACCTGCTTTGGCAAAACAACTTTTGCATCTCCAAAACAGTGACAACCAAATTTAATCTATTTAAAGGAGTTCCAGATCTTTCTCTTAAGCACAGCAGTAGCAAATACCTGACTAGTAGGTAGCACATTAAACATGTCAGTAAATACGGGCTGAGAGAGTTGGTTTAAAATTATTATGCCCCCAAAACTAGCCACAAGCTTCCAATGTCTGTTCTGAACCAGGGTTTCACTGGGAGCTTGTTGGGGGGTAAGGGGAGTCAGCTGTTAGTTTTCTGATCTGACTGAGACCTGGGAAAAAAAGAATCATTTCACATTTAATCTCAATCTAAGCAGATTTTGTGTTTTCTTTCATCTGTGTGTTTTATGAACACTTGGAAATGTAACAGCTAGTCACTATTCCTTAAAGAAATATTTTTATTAGCATTTTCCCCTGGAATAAGTGAAGGGTGGGTTCAAAGTAAATTGCTATTGACAAAACATTTCTTACTCAACCATGTAGCAAATCTACAAACTGGGACACCTAGACGTGATAACTCCTCCTAGTCTGTACGTTCATAAATGAACCCAAATGATAAAAAGTTTTTTTCCCCACAGAAACTGCAGGAACTGCTTTGGGAGCAGATATCACAGAGGTTGAGAGGAAAAAGTCTTCCAAGGAAGTGATGACAACAGGAGGGTGCACCAACATCCAACAAGGTGTGAGCACCACCTCTCACACCACAGAGGTGCTAAGAGGAAATAGCATAATCCTGAGAATATTTCATCCGAAAAACACTATTCTCTCTTGCCTGGACAGATCATGTCACTCATGGCCAAAGCACCACTCTTACCTGCCTGAGGATCACCAATTGCTACCCAATTTTCACAACTTTACATCTGAGAATAAATTTGTTATAAAAACTTTTTTTCCCGGCAGTGATATCTACTGAAGATAATACGCACTGATAGTTGTCATTTTAAATTGAAGGATATACCACCAAGACCAGGCAAATAACCAGCCACAAAAAACCCCAAACTTGCAGTCAGAGAGAGTAGAAAATGACAAAATGTTGTACTCAACACTGAGACAAAAATTCAAATGTTAGCATTTCAGCTTGAATATTGTCTGAGAATCCTACAGTAATTACTAACAGGAAGAAAGAAAGCTACCGTAATCAGTTTTTTCTAAAAATTAGTAGTGTACCAAAAGAGAAATGTCAAGAACTTTTTGTTCTTCCCCCTCCTCTTGAAAGCCAAGTTAGGACCTTGGTGTTAATGCAAAAATGACCACAGAGTTAAACTTCCTTTGTGCAGGTAGGGAAACAATGGTGCTGCTATCCTGTATCTCCTCTCTAGTTCCACAGTTAGATCCTAGGGCAGGGCTATACATATGTATCTTTAAGTAAATACAAACTTTAAGTGATGTTTAAAAAATACAGCTATGAAAATGTTTAAACTACTTTGTAAGTATGGAAAGTGGGATTCATTCTGCTATAGCATGATACCTCAACTTACATCTGATGCACATTCTATTTCCCGTGATTACAAAAAATAGTGCACATGGTTCACTCATCTTCAGTAGACTCTTTAAATTGCTTCAATGATTGTTTTATTATCATAGCTTTTAACTTCAAAGGCTTGAATGGGTCCAAGACTGAAATGAACATCAGTGTACATATATTTAAACTCTAGAATCTATGCATGTCTGTAAGTATTCAGTCCCAATATATCAGCTTCACTCCCTGCATTTTCACATGAGAGGCACAAAATGTTGTAGATAAAATACCAGTTCCGAAACTGGCAAATGTGAGCCCTCAAGAGGTAAAAGCAAATGAAACATACCCACAGTGACCACTTCCTAAGGAATGTAACAGGATTTAAAATCACGTCATCAATAAAGCCATTTAAACCAGAGGTTTAATCATCTCAAGATTTGGTAGAAGAGCTGTGTTGCTAAATAACATTACCAATGGATAATAAAAACAAACAGGAAGGGCCCTTCCAATCAAGACAGATAACAAGAGCCAAGGGATTATAGCTGTGCTACAGGATAAAATCATATTATGCATAATACAGATTTCAGATTATGCTGTTAATGGGCCACAAGTTAACACTTTTTTGCTTCAAATGCTAGTTCCTCCAAACCTGTTGCAGAAAACATACACATAACCCATGCCTCAGCTATTTTACTGTATTTTAGATACAAACTTTATGATGAAATTTTATCTGGGTTTGATTAAAGTAACAGTTCACCAAACTGAAAAGTTTTTCCTTCAACTTTCTGCACTGACCATAGGGAAACCACCTGACTCCCTTTCTGAAGTAAGTAAAGGTACTAGTTAGGTACTAACTAAAAAAGATGCTGTTACAAAGTAAGGCTATGTGGGCTTAATGAAGGTGTGGCTTTTTATTGCTCTATTTTCTGGATCCCTGTGATAGCTCTCCAGGGGGGAGCAATATAATAAAAAGGGTAAGCTGATAGGGCCCTTTGGAATAACAATCTTCTGAAGTGCTTTACACATCTCTTGCACGGGCTCGCCTCAGGGGAGCACGCCCTGTTGTCAAACAGCAGGTTCTATATCACAGGTATTAAACGCTGATTCCAAAGTGCACCAACTTGCATGTGCCCAGCAGAGCCCGGCTAATCACTCATCAGCTCAGCACAGGGGTGATAAGATTATTTATCATCCTGTGGCACAGCAAAGTTAGTTGTAGGTAATTCTAAAACATGTTCCTGCAAATCATTACTATATATATATTAGTGAGTGTCAGAACCATGTTAAGCCTGGGGCACGAGCTACGCATCTGATGCCAGCGATGTCCTGACCTGGCACTAGGTGTGTCCCTGTTTAATAGCATGTATCCCTTTAAAAAGGGGAATAGCTCTCCTGCGGCGCTGGGATATTATTGTTGTCACAAACTGAAACGTACAGTGTGACGTCTGTGGAGCTCTCTTCTTGGGCAGGATTTGGTGACAAGCAAATATTCTACCTTTGTCATTATGACAAAGACTCACTGTTCTTCCCATTGCACTAAAATAAACCAGCCAGGCTGGCACAGTTGGGTTTCAGATTGCAGGGGACAGTGAGTCTCACTTGGGAGAAACTGTTTTTTATTTCACAGGCTGAGGGACACACAGACAGTGTCAGTTGGAGACACACTGATTCTGTTTTGTTTTCCTGGTGTTTGTGAGCTGGCCTGTAAACTCTGCTCACTTCACAAGCCAGTCATTCCAGAGCTTATGGGAGGTGCAGCTTCCTCCATCTCATCAAGTACAAAAGCCCCAAGCTTGCCACTGCGATAGGAGGAATTTTTAGCGGCAGTGTTTGAATTAAAAGTATCTGTGAGAAATCCAGGAACACCTGAATGAGTTATGAACAGTTAACACCATCAGAATAATGAAGGGTCAAAGGGGAGATGTATTTACAATGTAGAGCGATTAGAAGGGGTATTACAGGCTAAGGATAATTTAATACAGTTGAAATTCTGCTCTATGCAATTTGAACAGATGCCACCAGCACAATAATCTACAAAACCCATCTTGCCAGATACAAACAGCACTGTCCTTCAGGAGAGTAACCAAATTAAGGCTCTCACGTGTACTTTTCCCCAGGCAGCTGGCTGCAACCACCAACCTCCTCAACCTTGCATTAAATGTACTTTAAAGGGAAGGGAAAAAAAAGGCTTTCCTTTTCATGATGGGTCCTTTTGAGACTGAACACAGCATCTCTATTTTTTTTCTTTGAGTCTAAGGAGGTATTCCATGGGTGCTTCTTTCTGGCCTGGGGAGAAAGTCTACTCAGAATTGCATCTTAAGATGACCTGTTTAGGATTGGTGCCAACATGGATGGCAGGAAAAGCTATTCCCACTGCTCTGGGAAGCCAGAAACAGTGTTTGCACTTTCCATTGAAATAAGAGGGCAGAGCTGTGACTGAGTCATGACAGAACCCTTCCTTTCAGACAGACATTTTATGCCCCAGTGTGTATGCTAGTTGAATTCTGAAACATTTTTTGCAGTTTTCTTAAATTGCTTCCACACACCATAGTTCAGTATAGTTCATACACTCCTTGTTCCCAAAAATATTTTCCTTTTTTCATTCCTAGTATACTTACTAGGGTAAATTTCATTGAGAACAGGGAAAATTTTTCTTAGTAAGAATAAATAGAGAAAAATATCTTTTTAAAAAAGGTGGGCTGTTAAAAACTCACCAAGGACACACCAAAAACCACAGGGAATTTTTTTCTTATCCTCTAATAGCTTGCTGATTTGCACGTGCATTCATTTCCCTTCCTTTATGAAGAAAAAACAAAAACACACAAAAATGTATGTTTTTTTTGTATATTCCTATGAGCTAATAAAAATTTGACCCATTAGGAATCTTTGATCTCTTCCTGTGTTGTGTTGATAGTGTGATAGGGCAGACACACATAAACAGTGTGGCATTCCTCATATTCTGCCTATCACAGCCTTTGAATTTGCAGTTCTGAAAAACTGCGGTGGTGGGGAGTACAGAGAATCTGTGTCAGGTACAATTACTACTCCAAGGAGTTTTGTTTCTTGTTAAAATGCATTGAATCTCTCTAACCCAGCTTAGTGCTTTTGTACGATGACAGGGGAATCCTTCCCAGTAAATAATAAATATTTAGTCAGCCTCCCACAGATTGGCTACTTCAGTAATTAGGTGTTTGAACATTTGTAAAACAGAATAGGACAGAAGGGGTTCTGTTTTTTCCTTAATAAAGTTATGTGTTATAAAAGACAGCTTGGATCACCCAAAACGGTGAACAGAGAGCCTGTGACTTTGCTGACGATCCTTCTGGTGGCTTTCAACCTTTTTACCTCAGAAGGAGTGTCCCAAACCGCGGAGATTAATGTGAGAAATCCTACGGCTGAGCGGCTCTGCGTGTGCATACCCAGAGAAGCCGGGGCACCTGATCCTGCCCGCGGCTGACAGTGATGGATGGATGTCCCCGCGCAGCGCCGGGTTCAAGTGCCGGGGTCCCCGGCGCACCCACCGCGCTCCGCTCCCCTCGCCGATGCCGTACCGAGAGCTAATGTGGCGACACGGCGCGCCAATCCCCAAGGCTCAGTGTCTGCTACTTAGACTCATTACAATTAGTCAACTTGATATATTGTTTACAATTTACACCAAACAAGCTTGGGGCTAATTATGACTTAGCTAGTTTGTCTCTTTGATGTCAAGATCCTCCACAGGAGGCCCAGCTACTGAGCAGCAACTACGTTTAGTCTCAGATGCAGGTACAGGGAGTCAACAGGGCCTTCTAATTCAACTGCAGCTGCGCAAAGTCCTCAGGCATTAAGAATTATATTAGCACAGCTAACAAACTTGCTGCAAATAGATTTATTTCTGGGTCCTCTTAAAACACCTGCTAGCCAGAAAAGCAGCAATTAAGAAAAGAAACCACAAAGCTGTGAATTTCAGCCATTCCTTAGGGTGCTCAGACACAGTGAGACTTCATCCACACAAAATGCAATGAGAGACAAATATTCCTTCATGAAATTTATGGATTGTTTTTCTGGCTTAAGTTGTATCATTATGAAAGCTGTAGCATAAAAGACAGATGGTTTGACCCTTTCACATAGAATTCTAGGTTTACCATTGTGTTGCTAAAATAATATTGTATAAATGAAAGCTACATGATCAGATGTGCCAGTGTATTTAACGTATGATTTCAAAGTACAGAAACGTGTTAGTCAAGTTTTTAAAGGAGAAACTAGATCTAGTCAGACCTGACGCAGGAAGGAGGGTTTTCAACAGAAAATGGTTCTCTTTCCATCAACAGGAAGAGTGAGCCACAAAGGTGTCCCCTCTGCCTTGGACACCATGGTCACATCCCTGACATTGGCTCTCACCTGCACTTTTGGCACTGGGTGCATAACTCATGCCAGGACCAATCACCCCATCAACATGTCCACCGAGGCAAGAGATGTTGTGGTTAGAAAAGTCTAGCATCAAATAGGCTTTCCTAACAGCCCCTAGGTCAAATCTGTGCATTTTGTAGCTTGGTTGTGTGGGTTGGTTTTTTACCCTTCAGCTCAGTATAGGAAAAAAGTTTCTTACTTCTTTTAACTTGGTAGCCACAAAAAAGGAGCTGCAGCTTGGTTTTAACCAAAACTCTGGTGGTGAAGTGTCATCGGTGTGGGAGGTGGAGAGATTCAATTCAGTGGAAAAAGCCTCCTATCTCTCCCCAAGTAGTTAAATAGAATGTAACCATAACAACTTGGGATTTTTCCTTAAACTCCACCAAGTTCCGAACAGTAACTTAATCAATCAGTACATAAGTATTTTTAAAAAATGAAAAACGAGTGCAAATAGGTGTTAGAAACAAACTCTGTATAGTCTGATTTACGCACCATGTTCCCAGCAACTTTGCATTCTTCTATATCTATCTGCATTTTTCTGTAATCACAGCAAAATTTGCTTAAGTATTGAGGCAAAATGATGTCATGGATGGAATAAAAACTGAGATCAAGAAAACATCAAAATAGGACTGGGCACTGAGACAAGATAATATCTGTAAATGCCATTTTCCTTGTCCACCTGTGAAAGTAACCATTCGTGAGTAGCAAGGATTGAAGGACAATCACAGGAAGAGTCCCTCTAAAATATACCATGCCTAACAGAAATCAACACAATCCTGCAGACCTTAGCTTTTAAAAGCTATTTCAGTTGTGGTTTTATCCCTTGAAGAATTAAGAGATATACCTCAAACTTACAGTCTGAAATTAGCTGCAAACTTACCCCTCATTTTAGATAGCTAGTCAGCATATCCACAGAGATGGGCATTAACTGCAACTTTCAGACCCTTAACCCATCTCTGCTGCACAGAGAAACCCGCAAATTGAAACATCAGTATCAGACAATCCTAATCAGCTTCCTCATGAGCACAAAAAAGGAGCTTTCTATTGGATCCTTTTGGGGAATAGCACAGGGAACCAAACTCTTCACAGGGCCTGAAGTCCTCCTGAATCCCTATGTGCATATCTGAGAGGATAACTGCAAACACAGCAGTTATGTTCAATATGGAAAGAGCTGCAATGCAAAGTCTACCAGTTACAGATGTTTCTTTTGAAGCTGAAGGACCATTGTGTGGCAACTATGGCTGCTGTTATCTCCCATGTTTATGCCACTTGAAAATCTCTGACCTTTGCATTCCCTGTGTCATTAAAAGAACAAAGCAGTGAATATTGATTAATAAAAGTCTTTGACTCTACCAGCAAAGCAGTTACAAGCACTGGGAATTTGAGTTGAAGAGTATGTCCTCCAAGACTCAACACCTCTAGTTTCCACTCTTTTGACCCACAGGAACCTGCTTCTTTCTCCCTTCACTAAGTAAATTTACCTGGCCATGTGGCTACAAAAACGTATTTCTGCTCCTCCTGAAGGATAAAGTTAAGGGAATGTTATAATGACTTTACAACATGAAAACCAGTGGTGAATCTGAACCACCTGAGTCCTGTCTCTGCAGGACAATGATAAATGTCCTCCTGAAGTGCAAAGATCAAGTGCTGGGAGAGCAAGGTCAGATGCTTTACATGACATCTAATGTGACTGTCATTTCTCAGGCTCGGTAGCCGATGGAAATGTGGCGACAGGATGAACCAATCACTAAGGTACCACGTCTGGCATTTAAATAGAGTGCAGCAATTCCAGCAGTGCCAAATGATTAGGGATCTAATTGCCATTGTCTAATGAAGTCCTCTGTGGTGTGCATGTTCAAAGAAAGTGTTAAGCTAAGTCCAGCAAGGTACTCTCAACCAAAAATGCATTTTTAAAAGATTAAATTCTGGCTTTCTACTCCTAAATAGTCTCATGAATTATTAAAAAGTTCCATATAGGCATATCTATAAATAATGGACGACCATCTTGCTGTTTTATTGGGAATTACCTTTCTATCCCTTCCAGCATTTGGCTCTAGGGAAATACCACTGTCTGTATTAAATGCCCCTCCAAGATCATGAGAATTATACAATTCGATTTTTTTGGTTTAAAAATCGTTATCAGCTTCTTTTCTTTGAAGAGTATGTTCCCTTATAATTGTTTCAATGTACTAGTGAGAGATACAAAAAATAAAGTATCTATTAAAGGAGTGGAAAATATGATTTACTGGGAGACTGAAGACCTCCCAGTTTTCAAGTTAAGGTGATTTGGTTGCATCCTTGAGCACCTCTAGGGGAACAGAAATTTGGTGACAGATTGCTCTTCAGTTGATTTAACTCAGGCCATTGCACCATCCTGTGGTGTCCTATAATGAGGGCAACTTTGGTAAACTCATCCACAAAATCAATTGTCCCTTTTTAAAATGGGACAGCAGCTCACCAGTCATGCAGTTCCCAAAGACTATAATCACCTTTGTGTTCCTGCTGTCTAAATACAGAGTGAATTTTTATTTTCCAGGAAGTTATATCCTCTTTCAAAGAACTACATCCAAAGTCAGGCAGTTCAATGGCCTGTGTAATACCAAGGAATCCCATGGGCTGCAAGCGCTGTGATTCCTGTTTGCTTGTGAAACCTAAATAGTCTCACTTGGATTCAGATTTTGACACCTGTCTGTGCCTCCTCCCATTATAAAAACTGCTTTTCTCTAGAATTGTGATTTTGAAATCTGTTCCTGAAAACTGTAAAAATCATGGAGATAACTAAAAACCTTGTCAGCTAAATATCCACTGAGAGAGGGTTTTTATCTACCACCAAAGTCCACCTTTTTCATAAATGGGAAGGTCTTTAAGTGTCTCTCCACATACTTTCTGATCTCCTAAAGGTCAGATATAAGTGAACAAATGTAGACAGATGAAGTTGAATGTGAACGGGTCTGAGGTTTTTTTGCCAATGCTGTGATTGACAGCTAAGGCCTTGCACAGTGACAGTGTCACTTGAGAGACCCTACCCTTTTTTTCCCAGGTTTTCTGCAGTCTCTGGTGTCACAGGGGGACAGCCCCCTGTGGTAATGCCAGGCTCCTCACTGTCAGGGGGCTAAGACCTGGACTAATTCATTGCAGTGCAGTTTAATTAAACTGCACCGGAGTTGTTTCCCTGGTAAAATAAGTGTGGGAAGAGAATGTGTGTCAAAAGAGACATGCCTCTTACTGTGTGTGCTTTATTGTTACACCACAGCTAATATATTGTGGGAATTCCCATGGAGTCAATGATAAACTATATTATCAAGCTCCATAAAATAGGCATTCTACTAGTGAGGGTTACTGTAGCCCACAATTCCATTAATCCTCCTAATTTATTATATTATAGCTGTATGTGAGGTCTCATAAATTTATTATACCCCTTTCATCTTGATAAAAATGCTTGTTTCTCCTCTCAAATAAAAACTCTTATTATTTGTTGTGTCTGTCTAAAAAATAAACGTATCAGCCCCTTGCAAGAAAATATGATTATTGGCTGAGAAATGTAAACTGCACTTGACATGTCTTCTGCCATAAAATTAAAGAATTTTATTAAACCTTGCTTTCTGAGTACAAAAACCAGTATACGAAGGCCCATTGAATTTTTATTTGCTTTTGTTTTAGAGCATTGCTTTCTCTTTTATATATATATATATGTCTTTATAAGGTTTTGTAATTTAAAACCACAGAACCTGCATCTGTCAGCTTTGCCTTTTATGAAGAAGGCAATTTTCTGAGACTCAACATTACATGTATCTTGGAAATTCATCTGGGTGGCAAATAAAATCATTCCCTCTTTTAGGGCATTTCACATGAGTAAAATATTTGTTGATAGGTTATGTTGTAGTAATCTATACTGAGGCATTTGCTATTTGCTAATACATATTGGGTAAGTATAGATGATGAAAATAGTAAACTTTGCCCTAAGAGCTTGTGTCTCTGAAGGGGGTCAGGGTGGCCTCTGTCTTTCACTGGGACTCAGTGGGTGGAATAGGAATCTTGCTTCAGCCACCATCTAAAGAGTAGCAGTCGTCTATCATGGTTCAAAGCAAAATATGAACAATCAGTGGAGCCTCACTCAATTGAACAATCAATGAGCAATATCAGGTTGGATTGAGGAGCGCAGAAAAGGCTGTGCTGATTCAGTCCAAAGGTCCCTCCAGGTCATGTCTCTGATAGTGGCCAGAAGGAGGTGCCTGACTGAGAAAAGGGCAAAGTAAAGGACCCTCCCAGCTACCGTCTCAGGCTGTTTTCAGCTCAGATTTCTTGAGAGAGATGTGGTTTGTCTTATTTGCTAATCCACCATGGAACTGTCTTTTGAACATTTCTTCATTCTCCTCTTGAACCCATGCAAACTTTTTAAAATGCACAACATGCTTTACCAAGGACATCCATGCACCTACTTCAAAATGGGGTGCAGAAATAATCCCCTGCACTCATTTTTAGTTATCAAATTCTAGTTATCAAATTACAAGCTTTGTTATGTTGTGACCATCCTCTAATCCATCTCTCCTTGTAAGTCAAGTGCAAGAAAATCTGCAATGCTTGTTGTAGGTCTTTACCCTAGAAACAGTACCAAAATGTGGTTCCGAATCCCAGTGCAAAATTTTGAAGCACAAAGAAATGGGAGCCTTCCAATACATGGAATAGGTTAGTCTAAATGAATCAGCCAAATCTAAATTTCCCCCAGGCCACATTACAACTAATGTCAAAACTAGCACATCGTGTGGGTCTTTAAGTTGTGAAAAGCTGCTAGTGCTAAAGATTACTTTTAAACATAAACAAAAAGGCTGAGGGAAAATTTTTGAAATTTTGTGATATGGTCTTAAAGGAGGAATGAGGGAAGGGTAGGGCAATGAAGAAACACTTCAGGCAGAAACTCTATTGTGAAAGAAGATTCAGTGTTATCTCAAAACCCGCCTAATTTTTGCTTTCAACAGAGTTTCCTGTTCCTTAGAAAATGAGTAGAAAAGTCTAGAAAAAGCTAGAAAAGTTAGAAAAAGTTTATTATTCCAAAAAAAGTGAAGCTGTTAGAAGTGCTTGCTTTGGCATTTGGTATACAATTCAAGGAATAAACATGAAGCAAATGGTGTCTTTGGGGAACCAGGAAGAAAACAGCCTGAAAAATAACGACTGGCAGGTATTTCCCAAAAATGCCTGTGCTAAAATCCTTGGGGAAGAAAACAATAGATTTAAAACCGCCTTAAGATTTCAACATCACAAGTCTGGGTAATTAGTAACAACAGAAACAAGGCTGAGAGAGCAGTATCTGGTATCCATGCTGGTACTTACTGGGCTGTGTGTACAGGAGATGAGAGGTGGAAAAAGCTCCTGTTCCTCAAAACAATTGATCGGCTTTTGTCATTGTGGGGAAAAGTTATTTTCCCCTCAAGCTGTTTAGAATAGTCTTGATGAGAGCTACTTTCTATAAATTTTTATGAAAGGCCTCAATGTGGAATGTGCAAATCCAAGGCAGGGCTCAATAATTTCTATACCGATTTGTGCTACAGAGTGTGTTTGGACAGCACTACTAAAAAAAAGTATCAACAGTGGGACTTTCTTGGCAGAAATAAGAACCTGCTCCTTGTCATAAATTTTTGCTCTCTTCACTGCAGCCACTTAACTGCACCAGGATGCATTTAAGGACTCTTAGCTGCCTTGAAATAACATCATGTTTTGTAGGGAATGAGCTCCCAGCTGGTGTCACTTTGTGGTGTGGCCAGACTGTTTTGTGTCTAAAAGTTTGTGGTCTCATAATACAAGAAAGAACTTTTACGTATTAAACCAAGAACATGTCAGTAGATTTAAACTTTTGGGCCACGTTTCTGTCCTAGTTCTGAAACCACAGTGAGCTGCACCTTCCCCAGCTGCAATAGGCACCATAAGTCAGAGAAATAGCTGTGCAAACCTCAAACAGATCATAGCCTGGCTGTGTCATGACATGTGATACCCTTTGCCTCAATTCATCCCTCCTGAAAAATTTCAACAAAAACTGTAAAGCTAAATAAGACTGAGATCCTAAGCTGGTATATCCTGGGACACTGCTTCACAGAGAAATTCTCTGCTCAAGTAGCAACACTTCACACACTCTTCTCCTCCTTGACCCTTTCCTTTGTGTCAAAAAATGGTCTTTGTTCTTCCAATAAATACATTGCTTGTGATGATTTTATCGTGCTATTTTCTCATTAAGGAAATCCTCCTCCATTTTAAGTATGAATTTCTACCTGCCAGCAGATTGTTTCCTACCTAAAGATGCCTGGTTTTTAAAATGCACATAGCCACATCCTGCTTGTAGTGACCAAAAAAAAAAAAAAAAAGTCACTATGAGCTCACAATGAGACAGTCTCTCATGTCTCTTATTCTGGACTGCAAAAGAAATTATTCTTTAACACTAAACAGTCTTCAAGGGCTATTCCTTATGCTGCATTCTTAAATTTACAGTCAGTCCTATTTTCAGTACTTCACTTAGTCATATTTAGCAGCCAGGTGATAAAGACAACAGGTCTTTAAGCCTCTTTACAATTGCTATCCTCAAACATGAGCAAATTTGTTCTACACTGTATTAAAATTATGCATTTCATGTAGGAAATTGATCCATCAGAATTACAGCATAAGAATGTCCTTCAAAATCAGTCTAGTGCAATAACCATTATATATAGCCATAGTTTATGACTTTCACCTTAACAGTTTTTTAAGCAGTAGATACTTGCCATCCAGTTGGAGGATACATCACTGCTTTCACTGAGAACATTTACCACCTGCATGTTTTTTTATTTTTAATTTTTAAGCTACATGAAATTTAATTCTAGATTTTGACTAGGCAAAATCTGGTACTTGAGACAGAAAGAACATGGACCTGAATACGACCTTTTATCCCACTTACTCTTTTAGCAAGATGCTAATAAAATTATCACTCCCTGATATTAATGAGAATTGCCTGATTTGTGTGATTTGCATTGCTCAAGCGCTTGAGACACCTGTGTGACCACTGCCATCACAGTGTAGTGGCAGAGGAAATGCTCTTCACATAAATTGAGGCTTTGCATTTTTCTGCCTTGATACAAGAACATGATTCAGCAAACAGAAAATGGTTGGCTGATAGAGCCAAGCTGTAGAGGTTGGAGGAGCATGTGCTCACTGACCTGCCTTGGCTATCATAACACTCCGTCAGTCGCAGGTACAGGAGATATGCTCAGATAGAGTTCAGTATGCATATAATCCAGTGCAGAGACAGGAATCAGATTCAAAAAGGTATTCTGGATCAAGGGCCAATAGATGTGAGGCACTGAGGTAGCACATGGATGTGGGTAGGAGTACTTCTGTGTTGAGATTTAATGAGTATGCAATGGCTGCAGGAAAAACTCTACAGGATGGCTTTCTAGAGGTCTAATTAAGGAATATAGTTTAGAGGGAGACTAGAACCAAGTGGAAACTGAAGCTTTATCTTCTGAAGAAGAGGAAAGAAAAATCAATAGGATTTGCTGCTCACAGCTACAAAATCACAGTCAGTGATTTTCACATATGTCAGAAAGAGAAGGCAAACTCCACCCACATCTTTCACCAGTGTTTAGCTCAGCTCACTGAAACTTGTACATTATTTTGCTTCTCAGAACAGATCCTATTACTAGTAAAATTACTTAGGAAAATGCATTTTGTCAGGACCCCTAAATCTGTAGGTTCATAGGACCCAAACTGAAATTAAGAAAAAAAAAAAAGATAAACAAGATGTTCATAGAATTGATCCGTTTTTATCACAGCAGGATGATTTGATGTAGTCGGTTAAAATTGGAATTCACCTGCCATACATAAAAATTTTCCCTAAATTCTAGTGGACAAGTATGAATCCATCAAATGTGCATCCTATCTTATTGGCACATTACGAAACTACAGCAGCTGCACCTCTTGTTCAAGAATAGAAATGCACCAACAAAATATTGAAGTTACCTTCAGTCCAGAGTATTAGGAATCTCAAAGCTCACCTCACATAAAAATGTTCGTAAGAATTGATTTGAATTATGGCCAGAGAGTTGACACTGGAAGGCACAGTGGGAAAAGTCGATGCTGACGAAGACAGTATTTCAGGGAAACAAGCAAGGTTCCTCGTTCTGGAAATTAAAGCTTCTGCACTGAGTCTAACTTGGCTAAACTCAGTTGTAGTGTCAAGGGGTGAGAAGGGATGATGCAGGCTAATGGTACAACTTGTATATTGCTTTCTATTTGGAGTCCAAAAATTTATATGGGAAAGCAAGATCAGAGCTTTACATGACTTGGCAAGGAAATGGAAATGCGGACAGAGACGTGTGTGGGCAGGAAAAGGGTCCAAATATGAATTTCTCTAATAAAGTTAAGAAACAGTTCATTCAAGGTTCTCCATGTTGACTGACAGCAGTCCTGCATTTACAGCATGTGGTGAGGCTTGAAATTAGACTCCAATGGCAGCAATTGGAAAAGGTTGTTCAATTTTACAAATAAAGCCATTACACTCTGTCTGCAGGAAAGGTCAGGGAGAAAAAAGGGAGGAGAAAGCTATGCAGCTGGTAAAGCTGAGGAAGAAAGAAAATCACAGGACACAGTTTCTCAGCCTGAGGAATTGTTTTCACTCTGCTTCTGTAGAGATTTTGTTGGACTTCGACTTTTTTGTAGCACTGCTATAACTTGCAAACACTACTGTCAGGGCTAATACCTAGTGCCCAGGTACCTGAGCTATCAGAGCTGCTTCTACACTGTTTTTCCTCATCTTGCCCTTTCTTAAATACATTTTTCCAGAAGCACAGCCGTGCCCAGCAGTAGGTCCATTGGAGCTGTCTGGCAATGTCTGTGTCCGGTTTGGGTCAGCCTCTGGCCTCACCTCAAAGGCGGTGGAACCCCTGCAGCCCCTCACTGTCAGTGCCTGGGCACCTGTGCCCAGTACTCATGAAATTTCAGTGATAAAGCCATAATTAGAACATTAAAAAATAAAAAACCCAAACAGAGAAACGAACCAACAGAACGGCCCAACAACAACAGTTAAAGAAAGCATATGCCAAGGGACAGAAACCCATATATATGTGTGATTATGTGATATGTAGCAAACAACAATGAAAGATTAGCATATGTCAATGGACAGAAACTCATAAATATATTTTTATGTGATCTCTCTCCAGCACCTCCTGTTTTTCCCAGCTGTGACTGCTTACACTCAATATTCTTCCTAATAACTTTAAAAGGAATATCTTAACATATTTGCCATTGATAACAGACTGAGGCAAAGCAATTAAAAATGACAGTTGCAGCTGACAATCCTGCTCTTGGCATTCAGGGAAACCTCTTCCAAATGCTTTTTCACCATCTCCCTGTGAGCCCCAGCCTCAGTGTGGGGAAGAAGGACTTGCTCTGGCAGTTTCTGTGTTTTCCTCAGGCAGGACCCATTCCCATACTCAGTGCAAGCACAGCCTGCTCTGCAATAACCCCAAACCCAAACACACCCAACACAACCCAAGTCCCACTAGACATAAATTTTACTTTCACATCTCCAGCCTGCCGCCGGGGCTGGTAGGAGCCTTGTGTCTACACTGAGGATGTGCTTCCAGGGGGTGGTGACAGCTCTCAGAAGAAAGCAGTGACTGAAAGGGGTACATGTCAGGGGGCCCTGTCTGACATGGACCTTAGCAGCATGGGAGAGGTTGCAGGGACGGCGGAGGGAGTCAGCACAGCCTGGCAGGGGATGGGCCAGTCGGCATTAATTCTCACCCTCAGACACAGCCTTCTACCAGCAGCTTGAATCAAAAAGAAAAGTTTGCTTTTAAATCATAAGGAAAGTTGCAGGGTGTTAAAAAAAAATCTCCACCATAAATAATGCAAATTACAATAAAGAAACATTTGAAATGGACTAAGAGTAATACACAATTCTGATCGAAACAAAAACTATTTACCTCAAACTGCTTACACACAAACCAGGATTTTTTGATATCAAGTTCACCTTCTGCCTTGACTGCTTATGTGTTTTATTGATTTGTTTGAAACTCTGGTTGGCGACTGTTAAGAATTTGCAGTAAAACAATGTTGTAGAGATCAGAAACACCAAGTGTGTAAAATAACCAAGGGCACCACTTAAAGCCTCAGGAGCAGCCTAAGAAACACCGTGAACATTTTCAAAGTTAAGTTTCCTATTTCTATAACTAAGAAATGCAAATAAAAGTCCAAGACTGTGGCCAGTGTGTAGTTAAGAGCTGAAACTCAGCTTTAACGCGTGGATTAACTTGTGTGATTGATCACCCAAGTCAGAGCAGTTTTGCTTCTGTTATGAGCTGGCTTTGTCACTTACATAATTCAGCTCTGCTTAAGTGAGAAAAAATGCCAGTGCACAGGTAATAGCTTAACCAAGCCACGGACACAGGAAAGAAAACAGGCAGTGAATATGAAGGCAATGGCAGCTTTCAGATAGAATCCAGAAGGACCTGGATTCCCAGGATTTTGCATTGCTCTGACTGATCTCGCAAACAGAACGGGCTAGAGAGCAGTGGCTACCAAGGATACACACTCCCACATTTGTCCCACAGACACTTGCTGGCTGAGAAGCAGATAGCTTTATTAATTCAGCCTTGAACAGAGAAATCTGAGTGCTGTTCCTTTGTCCTTTTTTCCTGGGTTTGTTTTTGGATTTCAGGGGAAAATACCAATGCAGATCTAGCATTTGTAAATAAAAACTATAGTAATAAAACAGTAAGTAAGGGCTGCTGGTTTTCTGTGGTTTGGTCTGAGAATAGGGGGAGTTGGCAGTCATTTGAAACAGTAATATCTTTCAGAGATGCTCTTGAAGAGTACTATTATGAATTGGCCTCTGATGACTAGTGAAGTACATATAGGACTTACTTGTCTTTAAAGAGTAGCAGCACAAATTTCAGAAAGTTTTACTAGAAATATGGACTTGTTCCATTACAAAGCTTAATCAGAACAAACCAACAGTTTGTCATGGAGCACAATCACCAGTATTTTTAAACACAAATTTATGGAAAATTAATTGTAAAACAACTTCCAAAAAGCATATCTCACTTTGTTCATATATGCAATCAAGGGGTGAATTCTTCATTAAGTGCAGAAAACACTCTCAAGAGGGAAACAGTGATACTGAATAAAAACCACACTAAAGCATATTTCAGAGACATAACGGAAGTGTAGATTTGAGTGTGGCTCACATTGCCACATTCAGAAAGCCAGACTGAGTCCCAGGTTACCAGGCTGGTAAGATCTGAACAGGGCTAAGATAATATCTCAAGGTAACAAGCGAAAAAAAAGCACATCACCTATCAGCTATCATCTTTAGACAGCATCTAGAATAAACCAAAATTACTCTGTAAGGAAATTCATATAAGCCTGCTCTACCACAATGGTGTAAATGCAGGAGAAGGGGCAGGAGAAATTGGACAACCATCTTGAAATCTGTTGGGAAGATAAGCAACTAAGGATAAGAAGCAGCTGTCAGTCACTGACCGTGGCATCAGGTCTTCTCTGAGCATGTCTTAGAGGTGTATGTGTCATATCTAGCATCCCCAAGTGTTTTGCTTAGCTAGAGTGTCTTAAGGATAGAAATTCAATTACCAAAAAAACCAAAAAAAACGTTGTTCCTCCTGAATAATTAAAAAACCCCTCAATCAATCCAGATTCACGAACCTGGGCACTTGGCAGACATTTCTGGTTGCAAACCAAAATGAAAGAGAATCTTGAAAAATGTTACCAGGAAGAATTACAGGAGTGGTAATTCTGGTCATTCGTGCTCCATGGACACACCCTCCATTTGAGGGAGTAAGAGAAGAGCTAACTCTGGAGGATTTTTTTCTCTGGCAAAACCTGGTGCAGGTAACTCCATGCTGACTTCTGAATTTCTCACCATAGTGTCACAGCTGGACCTCGGTAACAGCAGCTCCTTTTACAGGAAGCTTTGGGAGACACCTGTCAGAATTAGTCTTGCAAGCACAGATTGTGGCACTCTATAAGGTGTCTCAGGTTCTTTAGCGCATAAATTGCAACTGCAGAGCAGTTATTCTTGAAAGGCAAATAAGTATTTAGCAAGTTGTTGAAGACAAAAAACAAGTAAATGCTTGTTTTCCTTATAGACTGTAAAATAGTACTTTAGGCAAAAAGTGTGATCTGCCATTAACTTCTGGCTCAGTCGATGCGAAATATTTGCAGTACAAAATGAATACGGACCCCTGTCAAAGTGCAGTGTTTTCTCCTGTCTATTGAAAGATAGAGAGGAAAGTGCAAAGGAGCAATGCCCCTTCAGAAGATCAGATAAACTCTGCTCACATTGAAAAGAGCCCAGAATATAACATGGTACCAGCTCTTCAAGCCAATATTTGTGCAAGGAAGTCAATGTTAAGGCTTGAAATGGGAAACTGAAAGGGATCACTCTGCTTTTATTGAGCTTCTCCTTCATGTCAAACCAGCGGGTTGTGTGTTATACTCCTCACGGGTCACTAATAGCCTATCACAAAGCCTCTCTGTTTGGATGCCATCCCCGAAACCTCACCAGCCAGCAGAGCAGAAACATTAAGGTAGAGCTACCAGCCAAAAAGCTTCCCAGTACAATGGCTGCTGCTGTCATGGCAGGACAATAAAGTGTATTTTATGCTGGTATATTTTTCTCATCATATGCATGACAGAAAGTCTAATGGGCCTTACTAGTTTCTTGGTGGCTTTTAAGGCCCTATAAAACAGCCTGCTATCAGTTTTATCTGTGTTCTCAAGATGTCTGTCCAAACATCAGAGAACTCCAGCAGGAGCTGTTTTTATTCCCCCAACCTGCAGGGAAGAGATAAGCTAATTAGCTGAGAAATTAGAGAGGGAAACTATTAGCATCATAGAAGTGAAAACAAAAGCACTATGAGAATTTATAGATGGGGAAGACCTACCCCACCTACTGCTCCCTTAGGTCTGGAGGGGTTTTGTTAACATACCCTTTATTTTCCAGGGAAAAGCAGTTCCTGGCAACAGACATGGTAAGAAAGGACTCTTAATATTGGTGGAGAAATGCCTTGTCCTTCAATAGTCTATTTGCAGTTGGGTGTCTGACTTTATGTTGTTTCAAATAAGCTACTTCCAGAGGACAAAAAGTTTGCGCTTCAAAATTACTGATGACAGAAGCTACAAACAGGTTTAACAAGTGGAAGGGGAGATGTTTCTCTTCTGACCAACATATGTCTGACCACTGAAGTCATACCCCTCTTCTTTCTTTCTAAGCAGCCTAGGACTGTCCTATGTCAATTCACTTGGTGTCAGCTCCTCTTGGGGGACTGGTAAATCCTTACCGTTTCCCTGTATCCATTGTTATCCTTGATTCAGGACAAAGTACAAAGCTTATTAGTTTTTCCTCTCTCTCAGTCTTGTTTATACTGGTCTGACCAACTGCAGCTGAGTCCACAGAAATGGTACTTCAAGAACAGAAGACAGATGGATTGCATAATCTTTTTGCAGTGTAACTTACAAACTTTCATTCTTGGAAGACAAAGAGACTGAGTTCTTCTGTTTTCAGTTTTACACGGATCCAGATTCACTGTCTTGCTTCTACCTGAAAACTTATCATCGAAAAGATGCAAATAGGCAGAACAAACCCATGAAATTAGAGTAAGTCCTCCAGATATTTCACACAAACCAATCATATATTTACAAAATCAGCTATCACTTTATTTTTAACGTCTTCCCTGAGAGTTATGGTTATCCTCAGGACATCTCCTAAAGGGACATCCTTGGCTTTAAACACTACAGAGATCAAGGCTGAAGGTAAGAAGGGATAGAGCAACTAGAGCAGACCTTGTTCACCTAAAGTAATTTCTCTCAGTTTTGTTCCTAGTTCTGACCATAGTTCTTTCTGACTGAGGAGACATGACCTTTCCCATCACATCTCCTGGTACATCTCTTTTCTGAGTCACTTTCCAGAAGGTTCCAGACCTCTAAGGGAGAGAGTACTGCCAGACCTGCTCCAGACTTCTCTAACAGCACTTTGTTGTGACTATTCCTGTGTTCCCTTCTTGCTGCTGAAACAGTTGTCTTTGCTCCGCCTCATCTCCCAGCAGATGTGTTCCCATAAACAGGTAAATACCAAAGTAATTTCTTTCAGGAAGTTAAGGGAACTACACTTCTGCATGAATAGTTCTTTTTTTTTTATTTCCCCCAGATCCTTTTAAGGAAGTTTCCACACATAACAACAAAATGAATGCAACCATCAATGCTGTCTCCCTTTCTACTTGATGTTCCTTAAAACATCTTCCCTTAGATATGCCAAGTTTTCTCCAGTCCCTGTTCCTGGAGTCCCTCTTCCCTTCACATTGTCCCACAAATGGAAGTGACCATGTAGAGAAAAAGCATGCTCCAGAAGCCAGTTCACAGAGGGGGAGACACTGTTTTGCTGCAATAAGGAATTCGACCACCAACCTATAAATCTACCCCACTTCTGCTTCAGGCTGAATGCATGCATGAGACTGCCCAGCTCAGGGAGGTAATTACAACTTAATTTTGCACCTCAATGATGGGTACTCCCTGTGTTACTGTATACAACTAACCCCTGCAGCTGCTGCCAGGGCTCTCCCTGCAGCCTCATGAGACAGGGCACAGGCAGAGCCCCATGGAGAGAGAGAGACATCTCTGTTTACCCAAAGTACCCAGGTCAAGAGAGATGAAAAAGCATCACAGGTGGCCTTTCCTGGTGCACCCAGGCTATGTTCAGGACAGAAAACACTTGTTATAGTACCTAAACATATGTATTACAGCAGTACCTGGCTCTGTCACAGACATCTGGGAACAACCTGACTTCTTGCACTGCCCACCCCTCTCCTATGCATTACAGTGTAAAAACATGGGATTATGTGGCCCAATGTCCTACAATGGTCCCTTTGAAGAACATGGAAAAAAATAGAAGTTAATAAAACTCTCAATGCCCTCCTCAAAAGGCAAAGTTTTTCAGCAGCTATTAAGGGAATGCTTCTTCTGTTGACTCATACTAAACACATATATATTTACATAAACATTTTGTATATTTACTGCTGGCCTTGAGAGACATAATGCACATGTCACTGAGGTCAATAACATTTTAATTCTAAAGATTTTTTTTTTTCAAAGCCACCTGGGAATGGTTAAAACAGGATATGGGGCTTTTATTCCTGCCTGCCTTCACCAAGGCAGCTCTATTCTCTGCTGTACACACGATAGTTGCTATGCATACAGATAGAGCCCTAACAATACTATTCTGACATTTAAGTATTTCACGCTCTGTGCGGGACAGCCTGTTTGTATTTTTAAGCTTGGTTCTTGGGCCAAATGCAAAGAGACTACTGTGTGACTCTGAGCTTATCTTCTGTACTCCCATCTAAAAAGTTAATGCTTGGGTGTGTCAGGTATCACCTGGGGATTTAAGCAAGAGGCTTTTTGCAGTTAACCCAATCCCATGACCTGCTCTGAATTACCTTTGATTTGAAGGCAGTTTCGTTAAGTACTCAACTGCCCCTTCCGTTAATTGGAATCAAATTCTTCTGAAACGTGGGTACACAATAATTCCTATTTTAGCTCCTTAATAGCTCTATACATACTCTGTTACACCTTAGAGCAGAGGTATTGGTGAGACACAGGTGGAGAAGGTTGTTTTGTTGTGCTCACCTTCTTGAATCTGATTTTCTTTGCTGAATGTTTGCAGAATATCAGCATCTGGTTAATTTGGCCATTGTCTGTATGGAGGTAATGGAGGTTAGTGACTCCTTGATAACAGTGCTTTCTCGTCAGCAGACTAACAGTTTATTCATTACTGGTTTCTGTTTTACCAATATTATGATTGCACTCATTTTTGCTCATCTTGTCGCATCTGGAAAAGCAGGGTAATAGGCATTAGCTTTGTCTCATTTCTCATCTTCACTGATGGAAAAGGTGGTTTGCAACTAGTGTAAAGGGTGGTGGCCTGACTGCCTTGCAGGCTAACTAAAATCTAATATATGCCCTCGGTCAAGGGCTGCAGCAGGGTGTCTTATTGATGCCCCAAAGGAACTTAGCAGGTAACAGAGGAACACCACCTTAACAGCAAATTATACTTAATGGCATAGTCAGTAGCTAAGTTAATAGCTGGGGTTTAGACCCCAGAAGAGAGGCTCTGAGGGATTTTTCTGAAAGAATGGTTGCTCTGGGGACACTGTGAGCCAGGCTCATCATCCCACTCTGGGTGATTCCATGCTGTCCCTGTGTTGGCCCTCAAAGGGCACAGGCAGCTGTGGCTGCACTGACATGACTCCTGCAGCATCCTACAGCATCCATGAGGCCAACCCTGCCACTGCCGCCAGGATCAGTTCCTCTTGCAACTCGGATAACTCCATCCCTCTGCAGCAATGCCTCCTTAGCTGTAGCCATGAACTGTTGCACTGTGCAGAACAGGCAGCTAAAGGAGGATCTAGGAAGTTATGTTTCAGCAAAAAAGGGGTATTTGATGCAACACCAGTGACAGTTACTTTCAATAGTTTACCAGATTATAACTGTTTCATAAATCCTTAGGTATGGCAAGAGTAAAGAGCAACAGAAAAAGGAGTATCAACTGGAATTGTGCTCGGAAAGCTGGTGTTTCTTGTCTCCGTGCTTCACTGTACCTTCTGGTTTTGTCACTGCAGTAATTACACTTTCAGAGACATGTGGCATGTATGACACTTCTTTCTTGTGCAGGCTGACTTGCCTACTTAGGGAATGGTGTCTGTGATAGATATCTCATGTCTTACTTCCCCACAACTGGTACAGATAGAGTCTTTACAACAGAATCCCTTATTTTGAGCTGGGGGACACGTGGATATGCATGTACATGGCAATTGTTATCATTTTGCCACTCTAATCATTCCTTTAGGACTGATGCCTTTTGCTTGCTGTCCCCTAGGTTTTTAGAAGCAGACAGATTGCTGGTTATGTTTAAGATACATATTGGATACAACTTCTGGTAATTGAACAACACCTCTTGAAAATCCTGCTAGGAATTGTTCCCCGGGGTGTTTCCTCTGGGACAAACTAACTCAATTTTTGTGATTTAAAGGTTCTGTCTAGTTCTTTTAAATATTCCTTTGACGTTGTAGTGCTCTGCTTGTAATAGATTGTTATTGCCCTATATTGAGTTTGCAGAGTGAAGGTAAATCTTTTGTGATGTGATTGTGCCACCCCAAACTCAATATTGTTCAGAGGTCCTTTATAACTCTCTGGTTTCACTGCAACAAACGGGACAAATTTTCATTTTTACTCTTTTAGATTTCTATTCTCTGTACTGAAACTCTAAGGGACAATATTTACTGGCAATGTCTAGTGCACTTTTCATGAACTGAGAACTCAAATGCCGTAGTGGGACTGTGGTTATTCCCCAATCTCAGTTTACAATGTACTTAGGGACAGAGAAGGCAAGAGACACCACATGTGAGTCCTGGCATCCTATAATAGTATTCCTCATAGTGTGGTAAACAAAACCTTCCAGTTCTGATATCAAGTATTTCATGGCAGTTCTTGCTTTAAAAATACATAACATGCACTTTTTCATATAATATCACCGGCCTAATTCCTTATAATGGTACTATAGGTATGGGGACCAGCTTCACACCACAAAAGCCTGGTAATCGGTACACTAATGATCAGCAATTAGTAATTGGGTAATCACCCATCAGTACCCTATACAATATATAGCTATCTTTTTCTATACTGCTTCTATGCTTGCAAATGCATACACAAACACACAGACAGTGGAAAATTAGCTTACTTTTATGCCTGTCCAACTGGTTTTTATGAGAACCCTTCCTAAACAGGCGAGTCAAATTTTGCAAGCTTGATGTCAGGTCACACAATACAGATAAGGAAGTCTTTCCTGTTCGATGCTATGGGCACAAAATATCTCTGAGAGCACAAGTCTCTGGCATAGGTCTTGAGTATCTTCCCAGGTTGCGTGCACACAGCCAGCAGAAAACAACTCCCCAGCTCCCATCTCAGACTGCCCATAACTGTCTGGGGCAAGTAGAGTAGCTCTAAGACCACTTTTGTAGCTGTCTTTGCAATTGCATTAGAGCAGATGTGTGTGACAATCCCAGTTCAAGGGCACTATCCCTATGCTTGCTCTTGTTCATTACACACCTTGGGAGAGGAAGGCTCCCCTGCTGCCCAATTTCCTCACAGAGATTTAAATAAAACCAAGCCAAACGTTGGAGGCAGATCACGTTTCTTAAAGGAGGCAACCAACTTCAAATTCCCTCTCAATTTTTAAATATTTGGTAATGACAGTGCATGTAGGATGGGGATTTAAAATTTTGTCAGAGAATCAGTATATTTTTGCATAAGAATATTTTCATTTTGCATTCTGTCAGGTAGCCTTCAAGACAGAAAAATAAATTAAAGACAATTCTTATCTTACAGAAGAATTTATTTAAGCATTAACTGTCCCCAAACCTTTATGTTTCTCTAAATGTTTTAACTGCTTTTTAATGTTCAGATTTAACTCGGAAAGCAACTCCGACTTACAGAGACAGGGTTTCTTCTGGGGAAAAAAAGGAGCATTCTTTTTTCTCATCATTATATTAGCAAAAAAAAAAAAAAACCAAACTGTGCTGCCTAGGGCTATTTAAGAGAGAGACTCAACATTTATGCTGGTTAATAAAGCAAAGAAAGAAAATAGTTTGTCACTATTGTGTAGCTCATCTTGTTTCATTTTGGATTTCGTTTGGGGTCTCCTTTTTTGTGTGCACACATACTTCTGGGGAGGTAGGATTTCATTAGAAATGCTAAAGAAAACCCATCTTAATTAGTCTGAAACACATCAGTAAACTCAAGCTTGCTGGCTCAGAATCATGTAGTGTGAAAGGCCGATACACTGGGGTCAGTCATGGTGAGTTACTGGTTTAGTAAGACTCCCATGAGTCTACCTCTCCAAACTATAAGCGGTCAGCAAGACAAAATAGCCTTGATCAGCATTCAAAGTCATGCCTCTCTGGACAGGATGGTTAGCTACAGTTTTCTGCCTACTAATGTTGCAATTATTTGTGGTGCCCTTTGTATCCTGGGTCTCTTATTCTAAAACACTTGGCTCAAACCCTTTTCCCAGGTGAGTGTGCTTTGACTTTCTCTAAGTTAAAGGTCCTTTGTGAGATGTGGCTTTGACTCCGAACACAATCTGCAACCATTTTATAAGACATTTTGGGCTAAAATCCACTCCAACGTTCAGGCAGACACCCCATGCAGTACAGACAGTGCTGGCTGGGCTGGCAGATGTACCTGCAGTGTATCAAAGACCTTGGGGTGAATTAAACTGAATTTCATTGAGACCTTCAAAACACTTAGAACACAATAAGATGTCATTGGTTGTTTCTGTTGTCGTTTTTTCATTTGGTGATGTTTTTTGGGGGTTTTTTAAAATTTTATTTTACAAGCTGAGCTGAAAAAATGAGATTTTGGACTGGCTGGGAAGACTTGTAAGAGAGCGGAGAATGACAGGCATCTGGAAACAGAGAAGCCAGTGAGCAGGGAAGTCCCAGGCTGAATGCAGTGAGGGTGTCTGGTTTGGCACTGTGGGCCACTGATGTTACAGAAGGGGATACTGTCCTCACTCAGACCAGTAACTTGTCCATTTCAAATACTGGGATTCTATTCCAGCAAGAACAAGGGATTTAAAAACAAAACTATCTTGAGGATATAGTTTCTCATTTGGTGACTTTCCTCTGGTCACAAAACGGAAGGTGTCTTGGAAGGGAGGATTAAGAGAGAGAGAGATTGCTAGACATTTGGAGAAGAGGGTTGAAAGCAGAAGTTTCGAGGCTATTCTCAAAAGTCTAGGTTCTGCAATAATGTGGACTGAGAGAAATGCCTAGTATCAAATTAAAAAAAAAATTAAAAAAATCATTGCTGCAAGACACAGAGCGGCACTGCAAAGCATTGGCACCTAAAGCCTAAACAGACCCAATTAAGATAAGCTTCCACAAAACCCCCAATGTATTCCAATCCCGTCTATTTCCTGGCCAAAAAGCAACCCACTTTCCAAGAAAAAACCCCAAACCAAAATGTCCTTGCATCCTCAAGAGCTTCTGCTTGCCCCTTAGAAGGCCAAGGAAGAAAGGGCACATTCAGGAAGATGCTTAATGTATTATGAGAAGCTGCCCAAATTACTGCAAGGAACAGGGTAAAACTGCAGGGGGCTATTGGAGACAACCCCCAGCACAGCCCAGAGAAGTCGAGCTCCTGGGCGGGCCAGGAAAAAAAGGGGCCCCAAGCCCAGTTTTGCCTATTTTGTTGGGTTGTTTTTTTTGTTGTTGTTATTGGGTTTTTTTTTTGTTTTTTTTTTTT
>WBMY01003222.1:725753-738706 GCA_013397315.1 Donacobius atricapilla | reverse complement strand
TTTTTTTTTTTTTTTTTTTTTTTTAACATCTCTATCTACGCGGAGATCTCTCTGGCTGATGTTTGGCTTTCTTTGTAGTGATTTTATCACTGCTACATAACACATCCCAAGGCATTAACAACAGAATAAAACTTCTAGGACAACCCAGCTGATCACCAGGCTCTGATAGAGAGGTGCCATCATCTGTCTTTTAACTGAGAGCCTTTACTGAAAGGAAGCTAGAAATAGGAGGCGAGGAGCCAGTGCCCAGTGACATTTCAGGCACCGCAGGAGGAAGATCACCTAACCCATTTTGCTTTCTCATTGTTAGCTTTGTCTGATCCCGAGGTACAGGTGCTGGGAGGGGAGTTTTGCTGGGGTCACTCCCCCTCTTCACACTCTGCATTAACTCCTTGGCTGCCCTGTGGTGACAGCCCTCAGACACCCCACCTGCAGCACTTTGAGAAGTGGTGTGGAAAATTGACAAAGAATTTAAACAAAATCTTCCAGTGGTAATGCATTTGGAATGGCAAAAGCTCACTGAAAACAAGGGAAAATGTACTCTCAGTCTTGCCAGAGCCTGGTTCCTTTGGGTCATATATATGTGCTAAAGTTTAGAGACGTCATCGCTTAAGGATGATAGTAGCTTGATTTGTATAAACTAGAATTTCTGAACCATGAAATTATTCTTTCTGCAATGAGTAGCAGAGAAATAAAATCAAACATCACCTTTCCCTCTATTACATGCCCTCTCCCCCAGACTTTGTGGGATGCTTTTTTCCAAAGAGTTAAACTGGGTGTTTCTCAGGGGTAACTACTGCTGAAAAACAATCTGATACATTCAACTTAGCAAGGCCCTACTCTTTTCCCTCTAATCTTTCAGCAAGACCCAAGGGAGGCTAAAGCTGAGATCAGCCTATTCTCCCCTCGAACTTTGATTCGCTATTAAATTCCGCCTAATGACGATGACTTTGCCATCTCACGTTCATCAGCGGGCTCTGTGCGGAACAATGCAGGCCCAGCAGCGTATAGAGGGACATTGTTCCTGCCTCCTGGTTGCTCTGTTTCAGCAGCATCACGTGGAAATCCTCACAGAGGAGGGACATGTAAAACCAGCAAGGAGTATTACTCTCCAGGGTGCGATGGTAACTCAAGTCATACCTTGTGCATGGGCGTTTGTATTTGTGTGATCTCCTGTTGAGTTTGGAAAAACAACAACAAAGCCTACAAAAGAATAATGTATAAGGAAATAGCAGAGGATTTGGTGGAAGGTGACATGCAGTGCTGTGATGAAGGATTCTTGTTCATGTCTGCTGCCCAACTGACTTAATGATCTGTGCTAAAATCCTTTACTTCAATTTGTACATCTATGCATGGCAGAAAACTACTTTTATTGCCTTCTAAATCTCTGATTCCTTATCTTTTTATAAATAGCACAGCTTTCAGCAAGTCAGCATGTTCCCCACCACTACTAAACACTACACAAAAGTTCACATACAGATTTTCTATGCCATTGCACAAAAATGCCCTAGCCAGGAGGAGCTCTCAATACTCCACATAACTTGGTTTTCTTTCCTGTCCTGAGAGCTATGGATTTCTGAGATTTCCCAAGCAGACACATGTGAGTGTATGTCTGGTGTGATATCCGTAGGGTGCCACATGGATTGTGCCGTGGAACGCTGTACACACGAGGTGAGCACACGCAGCAGCACTATCCCTGGAGCTGGGGGCACACAGAAGGGCAGGAGGTGGCCAAAATACTCTTCTCCTGCATTATTTCACCAGGTACCAGCCCTACCTTACTGTAATAAGCACAGTAGTTCTCAGTAATTGTTCTTTTGTTTTCTACATCCTTACACAAGGCAAGAAAACAACAAAAGCCTTGCATTTGCTAAATTTGCTTTCCTTTTCACACACTGTAACTCTTGCACTGCTGTGATCCAATAAATGACATTACAAAAACATTGTAACCTCTCTAGGGAAAACCCCATGACTGGAAAGATGTAGTCCAGGCGTGAAGAATTTTTGGTGTTAGAAATGGATAGAAAGCAAGGATTCTGTCTCTTTCCATCATTCCCTTAGCCATCTCTTAAAACAACCCTACATTTTTACAAATTCAATTTCATTATTTCAAATAATTTTCTACACTACTAGGAATTTTCTCTAAACTAGTTTAGTCTTTTTATTCACTGAAATATATACAGCAACTCAAACTAGGTGTTCTTTTGAGCTCATACCCAAATATGGTAGTTTAACTTGTACCAATCCAGCTCAAAGAGAATCCACTGGAAACAGGAGTCATGTGTCCTTTATTTATCTTCCTGCTTTTTTTTTTTTCACTAGAAAGCACATCTTTAACCATTCCATACAAAAAATTCAATACAAAGGAGCAGTTCACTACCCACTGACAGCAGCAAAGCAAAGTAAGAAAAATGAAAAAACAGCCCTATGTGACATATCAAAAAGTGTTAGAAGTGTCTCTGCAGGCACACATGGCAGCCTGACTCAGGAACACAACATCTAAAGTCATGCTGGCATCAGCATTGGTTAAAGCAATCCACTCCCCAGTGCAGAAGGTAATCTGAATTTTCTCACAAAGACTACTATGAGGTTTTCACTTGAGTCACTCGAATAAACAGTTGTGGAGATCAAATCTGGTACCTGACACAAATTTACTGAAAACCAGATATTAACAGGTTTGTGCAAGTTTGATATATAGTAATAATTATCCAGAATAAATGATCAGAAATAAATGGGGAAAACAGAAGTTTATCTGTATGACTAGAACTGCCAAGTTTGAAGTTACCTACTCATTTAGGCAAGGGCTTAACCTAGGATCACATTGCATGAGGGCACTGATATTTGTGTCCATTAAAACACAAAATACTGTCATGATATTACCCTCAGAGGGGAAAAGAAACTGAACTTCAGAAGCTGGCAGTTTCTTATTATTGACTGAAAGGTCTTTTAGTCCTTTTTCTGATTATACCAACAAAAGAACAAAGAAAGATCTTAGTACTGGCAAAGAATGTTTTAACCCATGTTCCCATCAAAGTGAAACAAATTACTCTGCCCTTATCTCTGAAAGGAGATCCAGTCCTAGAATAACTTGGCCTCATGCAAGGATGTGCCCAGTACCAAAAAGGACAGCTTCAGAGTAAAAAGGAAAACTTTTTGGCTTTGTGATTATTTCCATTACCTGCTACATTCTTTTCCATATCAGGCACACGTTAGAATCGATTGACCTACGTAGTCACAACTTCTTTCCCTTTTTAAGGGAGTGAAAAATACACCTCAGCTCATTTTGTGTGCATCTCTCTGCCATTTTGAAAGAGAAGCCACAGCCCTCCCATGGGATTACCACTCAGGTTTGTCCCTTGGTTTGTCAACCAAACTCCAAAAGAGTGTGTGGGCTACAGACTGCACTGGGAGCAGAGCTTCATTACAACCTGATTTGGGGAGGAAAGCACAGAGCCTTGTGAAACACCTCTGCCTCTGTGCTTCCCATTTCACTCTTCTGCATGGCTTATTCTGCCTGGCTTCTCAGCTCTTGCTTCACCAGCCTGTTTTATGCTCTCCAGGTTGACTGCAGTATGCCAAGCAGCCTACAAGCCCTGCTGCCTTCCCATCTATAGCAATTCAAATTGGGTAGCAGGCTGCTCTGGTGAAGCAGTGGCTCTGCCAGCCTCTCACAGATGAGTCCCTGCCAGCAGTGTGGGGAATTTCTTCCCCACCTTCTCTGGGACAAGCAAGTCCCACCCTCATTCCCAAAACACCCTGAATTCAACCCCACACACTTGACTCCCAACAACTTAATAGGCAGTCTGTGATGGATTTCACATCAAACATTAAATTCCAGTATATGTTGTATGGAAGCAGTGCCCTATCCTGACTTTCATTCAGCTCAAACCACCTTGAACCATGGTAACACCTGGACTTGTCATTGTGACAGGGGCAGAAACTGGCATTTCTTTACTACATACAAAAATTTAGGCAAGAGCCTCTTATAATTAATAGATAAATCTTTCTTCAACTCCTAAAGTGAACCCACACTGTCTATTACATTAATGCAATTATTCTGAAGCCAGGACAGGTAACAGACACAGGAAATCCTGTTGCTGGTCCATAGGAACCAATGTACATTTTAAGTACAGGCCACTTTTAAAAATGATCTGTGAACAAGATATAACTGCTTTTATCAAAAGTATTTCTACTTTTTTTTCCCCCCTCTATTTTCTTTCTTTGTTGGCAGAAGTGTTTGCAATCAATAATTATTTCATAAAGCAAATGTTATTTCACACAGAAGGTAAATTTCAAATCTCCAGCTGGCCTATTAATCATAAAAGTCTCAAACCCCTAAACTTTGGGTCAATTGTTCACTGTGCAAGAGAAGCAAAAAGATTGCTGTAATATCATGTTTTCTTCCATCTTTCACTCATCTTTCAAAACTCGGATGTGAATGGATTTTTCCCCTCTCAAAGCCTCTCCCCTTTAAATGCTTGTTGTCTCTACCACTGATCAAGTTTCTGAGAAATGACTTTATGGAAGAGATTGAGCAAGATAAAGTTGCCACATTTCGTTTTATCTTTTTGGTTGAATTATTAGGACTTAAAGTTGTGGTGACAAGACTGCTACCTTCTAATAGGCCTTGTTGCCATGGGAGTGGGATTTTTGAAAAGAACAAGTCCCACGGCCACCAAGACCTTTTTACTATTATTTCCATCCTTGGCCAATACAGAAATCTTTAGTCACAGACAGGAAAATGTGGCGTAGTATACACAGTAACACTTGCTGACAGTGAAAAACAAAAGGAGTGGAAACTAATACTGCAAAAAGTTGAATTGCATCACAGCCTACAACCAAAAGCATTTCTCTTCTGTAAAAGAAATGCTTTGTACATCCAAACAATTCCCTCAGCCTGGGACTCTTCAGAGATAAAAAGCAAAGAAGGCTGTCATCGTACCAAGTAGGCATTCCAGACTTGACAGGAATTTAGTTTCCTCTGGAAGAAGAAACCACCATGCAGCAAAAACAGGCAAACAAGCAAAAAGAATCTGCCAGTGGTCCACCAGTTCTGGTGCCTAGCCAGTGGTCCACCAGATCTGGTGCCTGGCCACCACCTACACCCAGAATGGGATTAGCCTCATGGAGGGGATTAACAGGGAAGGATTGCTGCTGGTATGGAGAGAGAGACCTGCTTCTGCCAGCCCCATATAGAGAAATGCCATCATTCAGATACAGAACAATTAAAACCCAGCTGGTGAACTCAATCCAGAATCACCCATGGGAATACAAAGATCAGGGGCAGGTTGGAAAAATCTGGCGTCTTTCTATAGGCAAAGGTTTCACAGGCCTGATGTCTGCACACAATTAATCTTTTAATTAAGGAGGTCTGTCAGGTAAAGCACTGGTTTAAAACAGATTTTCGTGGTTTAGTTCTTTCTACGTGGCTGAAAATCCTATGATTTGTCTGTAGTTAAGCAAAGCACCCTGTAGACTGCTGGTGAGAGAGGAGTAAACAGTGTGGTGGCTGGTGAAAACAGAACAGTTTACCTGTGTGACAGACATTCACTACTATTTTCTATTCACAGCTGTTTTAAAAAAAAAAGATCAGTTTAATCAATACCTAAGAATGCTCTTTGAGGAAAATACTAATTGAGCTGCAGTCTAAGACAAAGAAAAAAAAATCAGAAAGATAGAATGGGATATCTCCATGGATCAGTGTAGGAGTGGTATGTAGCAAGTCACCTCTGCCTCCCATGTCTTCAGGCATGATTGTCTTGGTAAAAATTCAAGCAGCACATTCTGCAGCGCATCTCATGCGTTTACTTCCAAGTCCTCTGAAGCTGAGTTGTATACAATGGTGACTGCAATGTATACAATTGTATACAAAGGTGTGACTATAGTTTGCAGTAGAAGAGGGAGTTCCGGATATCACCAACGGGCATAGTCCTGAAGAAGAGTTTAATTGGATGAAATTACTGCCAGCTAGTAGTGTGTTAAAGGAACTCCAAGAACATGCAAATCTGAAGGTAAATGAAGTTGCTCCCTTGATACATCTGTGGCTCTGTACTAGTTACATACTTCAGTTTAGTACTCTGTCCTGAGCAGCCTTTATTTCCTATGAGCAAACAGACAGCTGTGCTGACATGAGAGGATGTTTTCACACAGAGAAGTGAGCAGCTGATGGTACAGGTCAAGCTGGATGACTCAAGACATCTCAGCAGCTCTGGAGAATGGGCCAGAGCAAGTCTCCTGGAGAGCCAGGAGGTGGATATTGATGGTCCAGGGGAGGGATCCAGGGGTCTCTAGACAAGGTGATTTCTTTTCCTTCCTCTCCTCCTTTTCCACTATTAATCTGCATTGTTCATGCAACATCCCCCTCCTAATCTCAAGTAAAGAACGCCCATCTTCAGTCAATGTCTTTTCTTTAAAGAGATGCCCATATTTTCATTTACACCCCTAACAAAGTATCTCTTCATTCTCAGACTTCAGCGCATCCCCCAGCCACTTTCATGCATCTGCCAAGTTTTTGGGAAAAAGGTTACTAAAGGTGTTTAGGCTCAGAGCAAAATAACAGATACACTGTCAAGCAAAGGATTGTGACCAAAGGACTTCCTACTACTCCAGTCACAGGAAAATGGACATGGAAGCTGTTGATGTTTGGTATAAAAATGTGAACTACTGTTACTCTCAGATGTTATATACATGACTAATTCTTGCTATGAGTGTAAATAGGTAGTTATAATGAAACAATAAGCTGTCTCTGAATGTCTGTTTAATGTGTTTACATTTGTATTTTATTATCTCAAGGGTCCTTTCTAGACTAAACGGGTTTATGATTCTATGAATAAAATGTTTAATCAAAAGGTGCAAACAAAAATAATAAGGTGAAATAGTTCTCATGGCTCTCAGGACCTATTTTCAGAATACATGAAATATGCAAGCAAAATAAAGTCGCTGGTAATGTAAAAAAAAATCCAAATAAATAAGGCCTATGAAACAAAAATAAGTCACTCAAAGCACACTGAAGAAGGATACACATTTTTAAATATTAAAAAATTGTATAGGAAATTGAGGACTGGATGGACCAGTAAGATATTCACTTGCTGAAGTATATCATAGTTTTGTACTTACTCTTCTACTACAAAGGGGGAAAAAAAATTCCGGGACCATCTATACATATAATGTTATTTCTTGTATAAACAATGTTGCTCTTCCCACTATGTCATATTAGAAATACTTAGTATTATCAACAAAATGCCAGCACTTCTATTGAGAGACATTGGGAGGAGCATCCAATCCTAAAGTGCATAGACATCATGTCAATTTAATTTATGTAGGAGAAATGTCAAGTGTCCATGAGAGTGGGCCTCCTGGGAAGCATTCAGAAATACAGATGCAAGGTCCAAGCCTGTTCCAATTTAACCACATACCACCCTTAGATGCAGAGACTTGAAACTGAATTAGGGGTGTTCGCTTGATCATCAGCTTTTTCCGGGTATGTATTTCAGAACTGGCTCCATTTTCAGTCTCAACTTACACTTAGTGTTTGTCCCCTAAGGTAGTTTCATATGGATCTGGATACAGGGCTCTCTAAAGAACATTGAAAAGCAGACATCTCTGTAATTATCACGGTAAGAAGTCCCAAAAATGCGTCCAACTATGCTCAGGTGTCTGAATATTTACATTAGACTCTTCCTTGCTGACCCCATGCACCTCCTGTGCAAGTAAACAGCTAAAGAGATCCACATTTCCATCTTACCTCCTGCCTCCCCAGCCCTACAAGCACGTGTTTTTACACCGACTTTCTTCTTTTCTCTGAGGGGATGGTGTACTGGGGGGAAGCACAAATAAAAAGCCATGGTCTTTAAATTTGATTTGAAGGTGGCAAGTTTTGTGGTGGTTTTGATCTCCTCCAGGCATTCCATAATCGTGGGCCAAGTTGCCTAGAGATCTTTGTCTCCCACACTTCCAAGTCTCTCTGTTGTGGCTGACAGATCCATTGTTTTGGAAGCATGTAGCTGTCATGGGAGGTCATGATCTCCCAGGCGTGAGGCAGTCCCTTCCCTACTTTGGGTTGGGCTTTGAAGATAAAAATGGTAAATTTGAACTTGGGTGCAAGCGTGTTTGATAGAAAGCCTTCCCTTGCGCTCCTTCAAAGCTTGTGCCAGCAGACAGCAGGCATTGCAACAGCAAATCTCAGATTACAGTGATTTTTATTAAATGTTATGGTTTAATAGCTGAAGCCAGCTGGGTCAGGGCCCACAGTGCCTGGGATAATGCAGACACATAGTAAGTGGCAGTCACTTAGCCAGAGCACATACATTTGACCTTTGTATTCCTTCTACTGCATCCCCTCGCTTGTCACCAAAAAATGTCTGCAGTGACACCACTGTAATGCTGATGTAGTATTGCCTTATAAATTCAATCGAAGAAAGTTGCTGAAAGTGATTCCCATATTAACACTTAAGAAACACAGAGGTGAGGCTCATGCCTGCTCCTATATGACAAAATTAAAGAGAACCCACACCAAACACCTTTATATTACACCCCTGGTGTGGATTGTGTCTTCCTATGGTGTGTCTGTAACATACACCATTTCAGGGCATATCACCTCCCTCTGCAGAGGGGAGATAACACAAATATAAAATACAGGCAACATTTGCTACCACTGAGCTAGCAGGCACAGGCTCAGGTATTCCTGACTGAGCCCTTCCTTGTAATTTTCTCAGGAACCAACCCTGCCGTGTGGTGTGTGCCTTCAATTATTAGGTTTTTTTTCCTTCCTACACTGATGCTCTGTCATCTATGGGTACCAGCAGAGTGGATTAGAACTGCCTGTCAGCTTTCTCTGCCTGTGTGAGCTCACAGAATAGCCTGTGCTCACGGCATGCTGGCCCTGCTCCTCTTGGCAGAGAGCTGAGCTCCAGTTTCTGGCAGCGCATCCCCCTGGCACACGACAGATGTGGGGCTGCCCTTGCCACAGTGCAGCCAGGCAGCCTAACAATGGCACTGGCCCCGTGCTTGCCCAGCTTCTTCTGCTCTTACAGGGGAAGGGGAGTAAAGAATAGTGGTAGGAATATATCAACATTTATACGAGGAACTGTACAGCAAAACTGCACTGGGGAAGAATAACGTAAAATTTTAAAAAACCAAAAAAACCCAACAAACCCAAACAATAGAACAAAACAAACCAAATTCCAAAGGGTTTAAGAAAAATGTCTTTAAAAGCAACAGAGTTATGTTGCTCAAAACCTGGTTATCAATGCCTGCACCCAACATCACACATCTGCTTGCTCCCCAGCCCGCCTTGGCAGCTTGGTCATAAAAACAGAACCAGGATGTGGAAAAAGCAATCAAAGGGAAGCATTTGTGCTCCATCATGCTCTGAGACAGCTGAAGGAAGCTGCAAGACAATCTCTCTGCTGACCATTGTCACATCTGAGACTTACTGGATCTCTGCTTTCAAAATAGACTCCTCCAGCATGTACCCACTTGGATTAAAGGCCAGAGCTGGACACATTAATTCACAAACACTACCTAAAATGTAGACTACTGCTGGAAAGGCAACCTGTTGCTGGCCTGCCGACCCAACAGGCAAAACCTGTGGGCCATAGTGAGGGTTGTGCAGGAGGATGGCAGTCTGCTGGAATGTGACATCACTGCCCAGTACCCGGATGGGCACACAGTGCACCTGTGACAGCTGTGCACCAGAGGGGGTTTAGGAACTTGGGGACGAGCTGGTCACCGGAATCTCTCTGTGTCCTCAAGTGTGCCCTGAACAGCAGCATACAAAGATCATATCCCCCTCAGACAGGTAGTGCTGCTGCCTTATGAAGCCAGGCAGAAGAGAATATGAAATTACTGTGGGTAAATGCATCCATTTCAAAGGTCAGTTTGGGTGAATCCTTTCCTGGTGAAAAGGAACCTTATTGGCATTGTTTTCCCTTTGTTCACCCATAAAATGTTTAAGTTAGATAAGATTCCAACCACTATTTATTTATATGGCTTACAAAATCCAAACAAAATACCTTGTGGCTTAGAGATTGAAGAATTGTATGTGGTAGATGCTGTTGGTAGCTCAGGGTGCTAAAGGAGGCCTTACTGAGTCAAGCAGAACCTCCTGGGAGGTGCACTTGCTAAGAATCACAATATGAACCCTCATTCCTAACACGGAGATTGGTTTTGTGCTGCTTCTCCTTCCTCAAGTGCATTTTTGCAGAGAGAGGGTTGCCCTCACAAAAGCCCAGAGCTGCCTTCTGCCCCCACTGGGCAGCATTTGCAGGTCACCATGCTTGGGATGGGGAAGCACCACCACTAGGGAAATTTCCAACAGGAACCCAAAGTACTGAAGTGTTGCCCTGATTTTTTCAGCCTTCTGGTGTGTCTCACAGCTTTAGATGTTTTTTCATAGTCCTTAGCTTTCTCACACACAGGTGTTATAAACAGAAGCAATGTTTTCATTAAGACGAAGTAGTTTACATTCTTCCTCTTGGAGGAATGGACAGCTGATGGACAGTTGTCTTGACCAATAGGATGGGAGAGGTGTCAACCTTCCCCTCCACTCCCTGTGTAGAAATACTATAAAAATGGAGCCAGATGTTGTAATAAATACTCATGCTTTTTCACCAGTGTGTATGTGTGTGTGATTGTGTGTCCAACAGCGACATCAAAGTACCCCAGCCCTGTGGTGGAGCAGGATGTTCTGGTTTGGAGGCAGAACTTGTGGGTTTAGATTTTAATTACACAGAAAGCCATAAAAATATTGTGGGAACTATTAATGAAGACATGAGACCTTAGAAAACCTAAATCATTAGCATTTCTTGCCAAAAGGAAGGGAATAAAAGTTGTGCCCAGCTTTACTTGCATCATTATCTATCAGGCATGAATGGTACATCTTGTCTGCTTTTTTTCTTCTTCTTCTGCTTACACAGAAAGTGTAAGTGCTAGTACTTGCAAGTACAGTGAGAAATAAAGAGCTGCTAGTAAAAGATTGGTATCTTCCAATGTTGAATTGCTCAGTGCAAAAATTATCATTCCTTCTAGCAATGTAATAATTTTTAAATTTTAGCTAAATTAGATGAATTTTGGTTTTTAGGTTTAAAAAAATATTGGTACTGAGTTTAAGGTTTTAAAAATTCAAATTCATCTATTATTCAAGTAGTTAATTACTTTGATGAGTAATACTGCCTGGAAGCTACTTCATTGAATTATCATTGTTTGTCTTTTATAGAGACATTGCTTCATGCGTTCTTCTGCTGTTTTATGGCATAAGGAAATGAGGCACCTTTGGTTAGCCCAGGGTCTGGAGTTTTCCAGGTATGGGAGAAGACAAGGACTACCATGCATCATGGAAAAGGACCCTTATCACTGGGGAAGAGTAAGGATGAGTGGTTGAAGAGCATGGGTAACCATGGTGGAGAAGCCAGGAAAAGAAACCTGATGCGGAGGTGACGATGCCTTTTGTGAGATCCTGGCGTGAACAAAGGGACAGGGCAGCAGGGAGAGCTCTCAGCCACAGCTCCCAGTGACCCACTTGTTCCAGCAGGGCCTGAATTTGTTGACCTTCAGTGCCTAATTCAAATGTTAACTAAACACTTAGGCCGTGTGTTTGGGGAGCTGCTTTGAATTTTTATTTTGCCAGTTTATTTGATTCGGCTTCTTGGGGTTTATAGCACAGGCACTACTGAAGATCACTACTGATAGGCTGCAGTGCAGAAAGAGAAAGTAAAAAAAAAATCCCATTTTGGAGCAGAGACTGGGGAAAGAGAGTCTTGGATATTATAGAACAGGGGAAAGCAGAAAAAAATAGCTTAAATCTCAACCATGACAGCAATAGAAAACTCTCTTAGTCTTTAGTTTAATGTACGTTAAATGCAAAAATAATTCTCATAGATAAAGTCAAGAAAGGATGGTTATTTGAGAATCAGGCTGGGACAAGAGGAATTGAGCTCACCCAAAGGAGTACAGCAGAGAAATCCAAAAAAGAAATGCAAGGGGGGAAAACAACACAGAAGAGACTAATTGAGAAAGGTCTTCCAGAAGGACCAATATTCTGAACATGTGTCTTTACCATTGTTCTCTTTTATGTATCTTTCAAGTTTTTTAAACTAATTCTTTTATAGCCAAGAGGGCTTAGGGAGTTTTCATACCTAAAATCCAAGATGGACAAAATGCTTTCTCCCCTTTAAATGGAGGGGAAAGTGATGCACAGGTGCAATCATTTTTCAAAGTCCCCCAAGGAAGTCACTGACAAAGTCAATTAACATCTTGCCCACTCAACCACAGTGCTCTGCAACGAAGTCTCTTCCATGTGATGTGGGTCAAATTCATTGCACTAGCCATGCCCACAGATACTTGGCATTTATTCCTCAAAAGGATAAAGCACAGATAACTTATTTTTATAAGTGTTCTAAAACTTCCTCCTACCTCAGAGCTTCATCTTACACCAGTGTTCCACCATCATATGTTACATTTATGTAGATGTATGTATCACTCCATAAAATATCCTGGTGATGCAATATTTCCATTGTTAAGCTGTCAGCAAAACGTTGACCTTTGCTCCTTCCAAAACAAACTTTCCTGTCAATCACTATCTTGTTATACATGGATATGACATTAGACCTGCGAATAACAATCTCATTGATGGACAGCTCGACCACCACAACTCTCTCTTTAAATTGCCCAGAGTTTAAAACCTTGAACAGCCAACCAACCATACTTCCCTCTAACCTGAGAGCTATACTCGAAAAAAATACAATTAATAGCCACACAGACTCAATTTTCCCAAAGGAAACAAGTTGGGGAGTTGTAAGCATCTGAGGCTACACCTGAAAACTAGGGGGAACAGCAAATGTGCAAGAAAGCAGCAGATGATTTGGTAGAGCTTTTTTCCTCCCCTCCCTAAGGGGGCTGCTATTTAAATCGGGAGATTGTCAGCACATGACTTTTAGCAGCTACCAGTTTGGGGG
>WBMY01003222.1:708754-725740 GCA_013397315.1 Donacobius atricapilla | reverse complement strand
GGGGGGGCGGGGAGAAGTGAAACAAACAGTAAAACAGAGTAAAAATACCCTATTTTCTAAACCAGCAGTCAGTGACAAAAATCAGAGTCACCTGGGAGCCACTGCAACTCCCACCAGCTTGATGCAGTGACTCTAGGAGACCTCACACCTTCTTTATCACAGAAGTGATAGTAAGGAGCTAACACCATTGTTTCACATTGCATTTTTACCACCCAACAGCTGAGTGTGTGGCTACAGACAAACGCCTTGACTTCAGGTCACAGGGTAATTTGGGTTGAAAGGGAGAACAAAAGTTGTCTAATCCAACCTCCTACTCCGATAGGGGTAGGCTAGGAGATCGGACTAGGTTATTTATCCAATCAGGTATTGAAAGTCTACTCATTTTGGTGGCAAATTATCTCAATTACTAGAGTACTTCCGTGGAGTATGACTTCCAAAGAACTTTGCCACTCCTACCTTTTGTCAAATAGGAACACCAGAAATTACTGTGATGGAGAGGGGGGAAAAAAAGATTCCTTCATCAGGATAAATTAGAGAGGATATGGTTGTTCGAGCCAATCATCCTAGCTTCCAAGTAGAATACATTTTGTGCCATTTTGTTCATTCTGCTGCTAGAAGGACCTGAAAACAGCTTATCCGTTTCTGTCTATACCATTCATGTGCCCATTCTAACTAGAAGAGCTTGAGATAACTACCCAGCAATCATTCAGGCTTATCTTCCTTTAGAAGCTCCAGAAAAGCAAAGCCTTGTAGAGGTGCAGAACGGCAGGGATCTATGCAGCAGAATCTGTTCACACCACAGTTCCCCAAAACTCACCCACCTCCTGGCTGCTCCTGCCCAGCCAAAAGATCCTGCCCTCTCCCATGCACCACACACAGGCAGATGCAGCAGAAGAGAGAAGGCTATTGCTGTGGGCCTGATATTTCCGAGTGTTAGAGATTTCAGCCTGCTAGCAGCTGCTAACCTTTCCCCAAGGGAAAAATATCTCAAAGGAAGCTTCTTCTCAAAACAATCTTAGTAAACAACTGTTCTTTCTCAAAACAATCTTTATCCAAGTGATGTTTGTCTTTCTAGTTCTGTTTCTCTAGTTTAACCAATGAGAATAAAGAGGTGTCACTCCTATTCACCAATCATATTAAGTCTGTATCAGAACACCTTATAAAAGGTAGTAAGAATTAGACAATAAAGCTTTCTCTATGCTCTTTGCCTCCAGAAAATATTTAAAGTAATTTCTTTTTCCGTGTCCTACGACACTATTGCTACCATTTAGTGCACTGAAAGGGCTTTGGAGCAGAACACTAAACATCAGAAGTAAGCAGAATGCCTTGCTGCTGCAACCTATGGGAGGTTTTCAGCACTCAGTTAAACTCATGCCCTGGCCAACAGGATCCCAAGGAGAATAATTGTCCAAAGACACGCTATGCAGGAAAAGACCCAACATGTCAGATACCGAATGATGCAGTAGCACTTATTAAAGTGCCCTATCAGACACTCACATCAATATCATTTACGTATGCCAAGACCATTTAACCTCACAGCTTCCTTTGAAGTGCTGAGGATTTCCTTCAGGTGCACTGGGATTAGGAAATGGATTATCTCCCAAGTGGCCACAGTGTAGCTTTTGTTTCTGTTCTTGCATTGTCTCTCTCACTCCCTTAGCTCTAACTGCAGCCCATGCTTCCAAGCCACAGAAAGGGAAAGCCCAGGATAGCAGAACATGGCTTGTTGATTTGCTTTGCTCCCAATTCTGCCATCTTTGCAAAGGTAGCTGGTTATTTCTGTGTTAATGTGACTTCTCTGGATATAGGGCAAAGACAACACTCCTCAGCCTTATATAGAAAGAATGAATGTGCTTGGGCTCTCTGAAGAATAAAGGATTTAGGTTTAGAGGAAGGGTGAAGTTAAACCATCCATCTCCCTGCGCTGCAGAACTTGCTGAGTACAAGGGCATTACTTCCCTTGGTCAAAATCTGGAGTACAATGACTGGGTATTCTCTCAAGTTTTGATTCAATACATACTTGGAGATGACTTTTTAAAACTGCCAAGAAACTGGATTTGGGAACTATAGTTGTTACGTGAGTTTAGCTTTTGCTGTATAAAGTACTAGAAGTTGAAAATTACTGTCTGCTCTTTGACATTACCAGACCCATTCTTGCATCTGTGCAAGGCAGCAAAACCCATGTTCCATCACCTACAACAGGAACAGGAGCAGATGCAGCCAGGTGGCTTGCAGGACAGGTTTTCACATACCTCCCCTAAGAGCTTAGCCACAGGGCTCCTGCAGTCACACCTCTTCCCTTTCTGCAAACCTCTTCCAAAACAACAACAACAAAAAGTCCCATATCTCAGACAAAATAGAGTCTACATTATTCATCAGGATCACACCATAGATCCGTATGGTTTATGGATCCTGTCATTTAGGAAAAGGTGGTGAACAGGGAGGGTACTGAAGATGGAATTGAGGAAGAAGGGAGCATTATGGTAATCTACATTCAGTAACCAGAATGCTGTAGACACACTCCTGCAGTATTTGCATGTAACACCAGAGAAGATTCCCTTTTACTAAACAAAAAGTTTTGAATTAATGGGAGAATTAAGAGCCATACCCTGCAAGGAATCCAAAAAAAAAAAAAATAAAATAAGCTGAACCCACTGAATGTCATATCTGCAATATTAGAGTCAAAGCTGTGTTGTTTTTATGGGTGTCACTGTCAGATTTAGGAAATTACAGGTACCCTGATAAATATTTCAGGCGGTTGATTACAATGAAAAGTAATTAACCCAGCTACAACAACAGGTGTTGTATGGGGAAATGCTGGCTTTTATCATGAAGTTGTGGGTGCATGTGCTAAATGCATTCATCATTTTCTCCTTTCTTTTACTCAGAGAATGCCCCGGGGAAAGTATTCTAGTGCCAGCATTTATAGGATATAATGAAAACCCATTAAATATGTATATGACTGCTAACAACAGTGTAGAGAAAGAGTAACTTAACTATGGTTATGTAAAGCTGTCTGTTCAGCTGGCGTTGGTGGTGGTGGTAGTTGTAGTAATCCCATTTGAACTCTTTCACCCTGTACTTAGCTGCTGATTTTGAGCTGAGGGGAAAATGCCTAATTTTTGTGTCATTTCATTTTCCAAATAGCAAGTGCACACAACAGGATTCAAAGCTCAGCTAGCTTTAACAGAAAGAGTCCAAAATACCCCTAAGTATGAACATGGCTGTCCGTAAATAATTAGGGAAGAAAGTTCAAAGTGAAAAAAACAGCTGTTCAGAGAGCTAACACATAGCACATGTGTGGGTTTAAATGATGTTGCACTTGCTCACTCAGAGCCCACTCCTGACAGCCAGGCTCAGGCACAGACTCAAGAAGGGAGGATGCCATAGTCAGTCAGAATTAGACTCAGATTTTAGACTTTCTTTTCCTGCAGCAGTCACCCTTACACAGAAAACGCCAATGGATATATTGCAACCTTCCTCCTCGCCCTCCCAAGTAATGCAAAATAGATGCAGCATCTTTATTCTTCTGCTCCTCTCTACATTTGAAGGAGATGAAAAAGCTGTGAGTCTGCTTTTCCTGCTTTCCTCTAACCTGATACAGCCTTCCCCATGCTCTGAGAATCTTGAACAGGAGATGAAATACAGGTAAAAACCAGAGCAGACAAGAAAGGTGGGCTGCGTTGGTAGAATGGCAAGGGAAAAACAGCATTGATTTTACTGACTCAAGCTGTCTTCTCCTCCAGACAAGAACCCCATCCTTTGCCTTTTTTGCAAGAGATGCATTGGGCTGCCTGGGACTGTGCAGGATTGGAAAAAGGTCAAAGGAAGTAGTTTAGCACAGGACATCCTCTCTGTGCATACCAACCCCTCACAACCCTTGGGGAAAGGAAATCTCCCAGGTCTTACAGGAGGAAATGCACACAGTCAGCATGGGTGAGCTGCAAACTCTCTGATCTCAAGTACTTTGCATTTCCTTTCCCCTTTATACGTTATTTCTCATTTAGGACTAGAGAGCCACATGGAAAGGAAAAACATTAGTATAGATTGCTATCATTCTCCTCACCAATGCTGTATGAATTCCCTCAAGAAAAGGGCAAAGGAAATAACATTTACAACTGCACTTGTTATTTTTCTCCAGAAGGAATAGATACAAGGGGGGGTGTTTGCAAGGCAGGTTTGTTTGTCTAAAGATAAACAGAGTCGTCCCCCTTAAGCCAGCTCCATTATTTATGAGGGAAGACTTTTCAGCCTCTGAACAGCCTTAACAGCCCCTAAACATGCTCATAAAGTGTAATGTTCCTCCTGTCTGAGGCTGCGTGAGTTCAAAAGTCATCTCCCACTTGTGCAGAGATCGCCGCTGCCTCATAAACTGTGAATTTACGGGGAGCAGGTTACATCCACTGACCCCTGGAGACAAAAGCTGAACCTGACACTGATTATTTAATATCTTACTGACAAATGAAGGTCAGGACGAAAAAAAAAAAAAAAAAAGACTTAACTCTAGGCATTTTAAAGTATGGGTTTTCAGGTTTGGGTTGAACTTTAAAATAGTGATTGTTTTGGGTTTTTTTGTGGTGTCTGCTGTGTTATTTCCCATAATCAAATACAGACAGAAGGATCTTACTAGAGAAGAAAAAAAAAAAGGCATTTCCTTATCACAGATTTTCAAAAAAGCTTCCAGTCACACGAAATGAGTGTAATGCTTGTGGTGGCCTTGACAGTACAGTTTGGCAAGTGGAAGAGAACGAGGAGACAGGGTGAGGCAGGTAGAAAATCTATTTGGGGGAAAAAGATCCTTTCCCTCTAGCAGCTTTGGGTTTCCATGTCAAGCACCTATCTTAAACCTGTCACCTAAACAGCCACAAACAGCTTGCAATCTGAGTACAAACACATTTTTCTGCCAGGTAAGGCTTCTTGGGAAGCCCGTGCCTTGACATCTGAGGATTGACTGATAATTTTAATAGGGTCTGTTATCTGCCAGGGGGCTGTTTGCCCCTGATATTCGGCAACACCTTGTTGGTATGTATATACACACTCACACCATAAATGTGTTGGAAGCACAGCTGTCTTCCCCTTGCAGGAATATCAGCCCTGTGCTCACACTCCTGCCATGCCATTGGCTCCCCAGTGTGCCTGGAACTGCTCCTGCTCTCCCCAGCTCAGAGAGGCTCCCCAGGAAGCTGCTCTCCCACCATGCAGTGAGAAACATAACTGCAGGAGGGAAGGAGGGATGCTTCCTGGGAAGGCCCTGGCTGTCCACCATCTCCCACAGGTGAGGCTGTTCCGCGTCGGGCCAAAGAAGGTCTTACCCGCATTTCTGCCAAAGGTTTCTGCACATCACCACATGAACCTGACTGACAGAAGGGCTGGTCAATATACTTGCTATTCCTCTCTCAAAAACGCAAACAGAAAATCAAACCCAACATTAAGCAAACTAATTTCACTAAGAAAATGAAGTATCTGCAATGCCCTTCAGAGGGGTGCACCAGCTCAGCTCCCACACACATGGGAGTGGTATTGCTTCTGGGAACCAACTGCTAGAAGACTTCAGAACCGCAAAAGTTGTTTTTTTTCCCCCGAGTGTTTATAGACAGCAGTTTATATCTAAAGAAACCCCTTTGGGGTTGCTTTTGGCTAAAAAACAAAATATAAAAAAATCACTTCCATCAGGATAGGTTTTACTTTTTATTATTAAAAAAAAACAAACCCAATAAATGGACAAACAATTCTTTTGTGTCACTGACCCAAACCTCACTTTAGCTAGGCAGCAGGCACAGAATTTGTGGCACAAGCTGTTGAGAGATGTTGAAAGTGCAGCCTTGGCAAAATAAAGGTTTGAGGGAATCTATCTGTAGTATTATTTACAGACAGGACAGCTGTGCTGGTGACTGAAGTAAAACACCCTGACTAAATATAATCTGAAGCCAGAGATAAGTAAGTGTTTCAAAGCTGCGTCCCTACAAGAGGCACATGTTTAGCTTTTCATGCATCACAATAGATGTCCCACATGAACTTTTTTCTTCTTCAGGTTTCCTTCAGCCCCCGACTGTCCCTGTCACCCTGTGCCAGATGGGAAGTGAGAGCTAAGCCGATCCACCTCTTTGTGGTGGAAACCCCCCGAGCTTCGGCTACAGGTTACTGAAGCCTTCATGAAAAATTCAGAGCTGGTATAACAAGCTTGCTGAAAGTAAAATGCGTGTCACATTATCCACCCTCCCTCCCTTTTTGCTAGCACTGAGCTACCACCGCTGAGAGGTAGAAAACATGCCTATAACAAACTTGTACAGGGATACACGCAGATGCAGAAAGAAACATTAAACTCAGTCTTCTTTCCACTTTTAATTTTAGCAGTAAAATTAACATGGTGTGAAAATTAAGGAGTAATAAAAGAACACAGAAAAACGATTTATAGACACACATAGGAGGATTGGACACTGACAACTGCTAAACTGCAAAAAGATTGGGGTGTGGAAGTAATTTGTGCCTTTCCCAGTAGTTAAATCACTCTTTTCTCACATTAGATGTCATTTATGAGAGCTAGCATGCCACTTAATTTGTAAAACTATTTCAGAGGTAAATTTGGTGCCTATTAAAGGTGTTATTTGCTTCTTTTTATTATTAAAAACAGTGGAAAGCAGAATGGCCTGGTGGAAATCAGCTTTGTCATTTGGCCCAACCTTCCTCTACATGCTTTTGCCCCACAGGTGTGAGGGGACACACATTCCCAGCAGTTACTGAGGGTCAGTGTGCAAGCTTCTCCCTGCCTTCCAACACTCAAAACCCCAGAGATGGGCCATGGAAGCAATAAAAACACAGCACATGGCTCAGTTCATTAAGAGACTGTGGGCTCAGGGAGGTGGGGAGCAGCCTTCCCCTTTCAGCCAACTGCCTGCCACATCACTCCAAGACATTTGCTTCTTGCTTCTGTACTCTGTACTTGAGGATTTGTATGGAAAAGCATAAATAGGAGTGATGTGGACCAACGAGAGAGAGGCTATGTAAGGATATAACCAGATTTAACCAGAAAAGGAAAACCCCCCTGATATGCAATGCTGGTAACAATCATGAGGGGAAGGCCGAGATACTCAAAAATGTTTTCTGCCTGTCTTCAATGACAACTTCTCCTCCCACACCTATTGAGTGGATGGACAGCAGGATGGGGATGTGGGGACCAAAGTCTCTCCCCATGTATGTAAAGACCAGGTTCATTACCACTTAAGGAACCTGAATGTACATACATCTGTGGGACTCAGTGGGATGCATTCCAGAGCCCTGAGGGATTTTTGGCTGATATACTTGCTAAGCCACTCTCCTCATGATATTTGGAAAGTCCTGACAGTCAGGTGAAGTCACTGGTAACTGGGAAAAGGGAAACATTGTACCCATCTTAAAACAGCACAGAAAGAGAGTCTGGGAACTACCACACTGTCCCCTCTGTGCTGGGGATATCATGGAAGACATCCTCCTAGGAGTATGCTGAGGCACATGGAGAATAGGGAGGTGATTTGGGACAGCCAGCACAGCTTCACCAAGGTCAGGTCTTGGCTGACAAACCCCATGGATGTCCCATATGGAGTGACTGCATCAGCGGATAAGGGAAGGGCTACAGATGTCACTTATCTGGACTTCTGTAAAGCCTTTGACAGGGACCCCCACAACATCCTTCTCTAAATTGGAGAATGATGGAATTAATGAGTGGATTGTTAGATGGATAAGAAATTGGTTGGACAGTTTCATACAGAGAGTAGTGGTCAATGGCTCAGGACATTAGGGGCAAGTGGTGTCTCTTAGGAGTCCATATAGGGACCAGTGTTATTTAAGATCTTCATTAATGACAGAGGTGTCCAGTGCACCCTCAGCTAATTTCCAGATGATCCCAAGCTAATTGTTGCAGTTGGCACACTTGAAGGATGGAATGCCATCCAGAGGGACCTGGTCTAGCTCGAGAAGTGGGTCCCTGGGAATATCATAAGGTTTAACAAGATCAAGGTGCTGCATCTGGGTGAGAGCAACCCCAAATATCCGCACAGGCTGAGGGATGAACAGCTCAAGAGCAGCCCTGCCCAGAAGAACTTGGGGGTGCTGCTGGATGAGAGGCTGGACATGACCCAGCAGTGTGTGCTTGCAGCCCAGAAAGCTAAGCCCTCCTGGGAAAACAAAGTCTTCAAGGCACTTTATGTGCTGGCTGCTTCTGTGACAAACCCTCACACTTGCTGTCAGGAGAGATGCTGCCCAGAGCCTTCTCTGTGGGATGGTGGGAGCCACTTCCACCATTCTTCCCACACTAGCTCCTTGTAGAGGCTGACATAGTAGACAGGAGGGACTGGGGGAAAAAGTATTTGTGGCTGCATGATGCCTGGGGAAGGCAGAATTCAGAGGAAAGAGGACAGGGCACAGCCCAGTGTGGGTTTCAGTAACTATATGAAACACACGACCTGAGCATGCTGCATGCAGCATACCCCAACTTCACAGCAGCATATGCAGTATTGCCTCCCTTGCCCTAAACCTTTCACCTGGGAAGCAAATGTGGGTGCCCAGCTGGGGCTGGAGCCTGAGAGCTCCCCTGCCGTCCAGTCAGGTAGCAACACTGCCAGGCTGGACAGCCCTAGGAGATGCCTCAGCCAAGCCTGGACACCGTGTGCAACAGGAGCCCTAAAAGGCATCCCAAATGTAATCACCCTAATGGTTAAATTGTGCACAAGAAAGCACCTAACTTGTAGTGCACACAGGCAACAAGTGTTGCTCCATGGTGTTTACAGCAATTAATTTCCCCTGCAAAAACAGACCTTTGCTTTTATTAAAGAGCACTTGGATTAAGGTATAACTGCATGCTTGCTTGGAGAGTTTAGATAAGAGGTTTTGGGCTAAGAGTAGATTGTGCAGATATAATGTTATTTCCAGTGTTTCTTGCTTTTCCCAATCCTTCTTTTCAAGAAAACTCCAACACAATGATTTCTGCATGAGTATTTACTGATACGATGCCACAAAAGGCTGCAGTGTACTCAAGCTACTGACAACATATAAGAAGTCTCAGACACACTGGAGGGAAAACAGAAGGAATAGAAACTCATATGACCACATCTGTCTTTCAACTCCCTACTTCCTCCTTTTGCCAAGCTCAGACATTAAAAGAAGAAAAGAAAAATACTAAGCATGTTTTGTCTTAACCTCCTCTTTTGTGGTTTGCGACATGTTTTTACTCAAACTTGAGGCTAAAAAAATGCTTGCAACTATTTTGCTAAGTTACATCTTTTCTACTGATATTTTGCAAAACTCTGTCTTTTGAAGTCATATCCATCAGTTCCTACTCGGTCATCAAACGCTGGCACAAATACGTTAATGGAAGTGATTAATAATTCACTGGTGTTTTCTTTTATGGTATAGGAAGGCTTGTGACAGTTATGAGTAACATTCAGTTTTGTTTGCTGAGGATTTTTTCCTTATTTTCCCCTATCTCTGTTATCTTATAACATAATAAGATTCCAGGTCTCCCTACCTGCCCTGGCTGCTTTAACACACCCTCATTGTTTACAAAATGAATAATTAATGGCTGATAACCTGCAGCCAAATCCCTCCCACCCTATTTCGCCTGCTTGGTCTATGCCATTTTCTAGTTTATTCCAGCAGCTTGGTTTACAGAACTTGATATCGCTTACATGTTTGAAGAAGAGAAATGGGAGCAAATAAAAGTGTAACAAGGTGAAAGTTCATGTTAACCTGAGCCACAATACTTACTACTTATAGGTCATTTTTGTAGCATTTGTTATACAGCAAAATTAAATATATGTAGATTTATTTTGTGAAGCAAATCAAAAACACGCAGCCCTTCTAAAGCAGCAAGAAAATCACTGCAAATGCCTTGCCCACCTTCTGAAACACTTTTCCCATTTTCCAACACCAGCATGTATCACCTCTGTCCCTCAGTGCATCTTCCCAGCACCCACCAATGCCACTTGAATTCTCCAGCTCTCATGGCTCAGCAAAACACTCACGTCCACTTTTCACTTGTATTATCATATTTTGTCAGTCAATGCACAAACGTCAAAACATGATCTTTGCCCCAAGCAGCGAGTGACAACTCACAAAGTCTATGAAGCAGAGCCATCTCATGGGCACACACAGCCCTCCATGTGGGGATGAGCTTCCGCTTCCCTGCACAGCAACAAAAGCTGGGTCAGGGGATGCTCCATTTGACTTGCCTGTGATGGCCCTGACTTCTGAAGACTCATTTTTAATTTGATTTTCCAGCTCAGCATCTAAACTGAGACCTATCTTCTTGCTTCCATTACTTTTGCTCTAGCAGCTTTTGCTAGAGTCACACGTGGGCATTATGGTGCACATGCTTAGCTGGCCCAGATGTGTCCCTCAACACCTGCACAAGGAAGCTGAAGCTGTCCAAATTGCAGATGAACAATGAACTAAAATAAATAATAATAAAAAAAGAAGTTCACGTGATCCGGACCAGGCATGCCATGAAACTCAAATATTTGGCATATGTTTTTCCTTTTCAAGCTGAAGTTGAACATATTTCTTTCGCCATCAGAGGCAGCCAAACTTTGTAACCAGGAGCATTCAGACACCTGTGCTAGCAATGAGTGCACACCCGACTTGTTTAAACCTGCTGAAGGGGACTTTTTTTATAGACCAGTGCTGATGAGCTTCATATTTTTCACACACAATACCCATTCAGATGGGAATTTATGAACCAGAAGAGAAAAGCATCGTTGGTTTTGTTATTGGGTCAAAAAGTTAAGACAACACACCTTTACAATTCTCCCAGTAATACATTTCCTACAAACAACTACAAAGCCTGTTAAAATTCTTAACATGCATATAATAAAATGCATCACATACTGTAAACTTACTGACAAAAAGATCATGATGATAAAATGAATTAAATAAAAAAAAAAGCAAAGCCAAGAATTATTAAAATGCACATAAAATGCAAATCTGATAATTTAGTGTTTACAGTTTTTCACGGGAAAGCCAGATTGATGCCTGCTAACAAATAAAAAAGGATTCCAGTTAATTGATTCCAATTAATCTGAGGTCTGATCATCTGTGATGGCTTTAGCAGAGGGCAGAGTCAGATTTCTGGGTATTAGCAGCACTTTTATCAACACAATGAGTTGGTGGTAAATCCTCTGCCTTTTGAGAGATAGAAATTAGTCAAGCTGGCTGGAAGATCATTGCTTTGAGACTTGATTTTGTTCCAGCATTCTTTCACTGGAAATTCCAAGAGGGACGTGGTTTTCAACATGCCACCTCCAGATTTCTGAAATTAAATTTATTTTGCAGGATGCCTGTGCAATGAGAGAAATGAGTTTCTGACAGCAGTTACCTGCAAAGTCCCAAGCTCTGGGGACATTGTGCTGGGTCCAGACACTGCCACTGCTTCAAACTACTTTTCATTCAGGCTCCCTCAAGATAATCCAAGAACCTCAGACCGTCCCTGGGCGATTTCAGAGCCTTCACTCCCCCAGGTTAATGATGATCCTGGCATTAGTGGTATGCCCCGAGCCATCCACACTGGAAGGTTTGAGTCCGTTTCTCATAGCTGAATTCTGAAGGGCAGAAGACCTTCAAGCCTCAGAATCTTTGACAGAGACAACCTACCTACATCTCAAGAAATGTTACTTGAACCTGAGAGGTTTTTTGCAGAACATTTTGCAAAACACACAGCAAAGCAACAATTTTTTTCCCACCAAGTTATTTAATTTGAAAATTCTGAAAAGTTTACTTGCTTAAAATTAGATATTAGACAGAGGGGCACTTGAAGAGGTTATCAGGGCAGGATGGTAGAAGGTGAGAGAGTAGTCAGTGGGACATGAACAATTAACACTATGTTCAGGGTATCACCAGCCAAAATACCGTTGCTAGTGGCTCATTAGGAGGGAATATCAACTTCTGATAATTTCTGCTTTCAGAAACCAGCATGCAGTGGTAGGATGTTCAGCTAAGAGCCAGGAGATGTTGGCTTATTCCTGACAGTATCACAGAGCTTAGAAAAGCAGCTCTGAATCAGATATTCCACATCTAAAGCAGAGATGTTAATTCCAAACATAGCTCAGCAGGATACTTAGGCATTCTCCATCCAAGCCCATTGCAGGATTTGTGGTTTTAGGATGCAGAGTGCTGTGAAATACAAGTGAAGTTTAAAGCAATTTGGTGGGACTGTTGAAAAGGAAAGAGCAAGAAGAAGGTAGAAAGCTTCCTGCAGGTAAGTGAAAGGGGTCAATAAAAGATGGCATAGGTGTCCAGCAGATGAAGCAAGTCTGAACATTTTTGTACAGAAGGTATAAAGAAACACATGAAAACATAGGATGAGAAGTGAGAATGTAATAGATAGTTGGGATGAGGTAACTACAAAACTGCTACATGAAATGAAGGCCAGGGAAGGAAGCTTTTAGGATTCCAGAATAAGTAACACTATTCCAGTCTAGTTCAAGCACTACTTCTCTGGTCTAGTCTAGATGTTCAAGAAAAATGTGGAGAATCAGGAGAGAGATAAGCACTAGGGAAAAAGAAAGGAGTTATGGTATTGTCGCCCTGATTTTTCAGCCTTCTCTTCTGTTTCACAGTTTTCATAGTTTAGGTTGTTTCTCACACGCAGGTGTTATAAACAGAAGCAATGTTTTCATTAAATCAAGGAAAGTTTACATTCTTGTTCTTAGAGATATGGACAGCTGATGGACAGTTGTCTTGACCAATGGGATGGGGAGAGGTGTCAACCTTCTCCCCCAGTCCCTGGCCTTGGTAGAAATACTATAAAATAGAGTAAGATTTTCATAATAAACAGCTCATGCCTTCTCACCAAAATGCGTGTGTGTGTCTGTGTGCTGAAAAGTGACATGGTGGTATGGCTATATCTTAAAGAGTAACACATTTCTTAACCTATCAAAGAATCACAGTATTTTTGTAGGAAGATCTTGTACTAAGGAAACACATGGCTCCCTAATCTCCAATTAAATCCAAGTGCTAAACATTTATATTCTTAGCATTAAAAAACTAAATACTTATAAAACACCTTCTAAGAAATCTAATACTCTAATCCTCAAGAGAGGCTTTTATAAAAGGATGCTTAGACTCAGCAGTTAAATAATTTCCACTAACAAGACCAGAAACATACAAAGACATTTTGAAAAATTATATCCACCTGTGTGGTTCATGCAGGGTTTGCAGCTTTTTTTGTAGTCACACTACTGCCAAAGTATCTGAGAAATGAAAGGAACCTAGCAAGGAATTAAGTAATTTTTATCTTCTCTTTCTGTGACAAAAATTATGCACAAAGGTTCAAAAGGAAATTCTTCCTGTGTGTTTTATTCCAGCCATAAAATACACTTTATAGTAGCACTGAAATGCAACAAGACACATTTATGCTGTTCTCACATGGCTTTATGCTACCTGGCCAAGAGACATTGGTAAGGCAGTCGAGCACACACCCTGTCGTGTGTACTCAGCTTTTATTGCCCGCTCAGAAAGCCTCGTTTTCATCATTTTTAAATGGTACAGAACTCACTCCAAGAAAATGCCAGCCTGGATAAAATTAGAACCAAAATGCAAAAAGAACCCGAATGCCAACCCACCATAGTGGAAAAATATTTGGCTGTTTCACTGACTGTTGCATTTCCACACTCTACTCTCCTGTTACAAGCAAAACCTTTCAAACCTCTCACAACCACATGAAGCTGCTCTTCAGTTATCCAATTTAAAACCTTTTCCTAGGAACTATTTAATGCATCTTTTCAGACTGGAAAACAGCACACACACACACACACACATGCAGCTACCTGAATTTTCAAAAACAGGCCCAGGAATGGGCTGGACTCAGTACCACATACCAAACTCTGCCCGCCCTCCTGCATGCCCATCTGCTAAGTGAATAGGTATTCATTCATGTAGGAGGCTTTTGAAACAGCCCTTCTGGCTCTGTAGGAGAGGGCAGACACCCACGACAAACACCACTGCTTTGAGCCCTAGGGTAGGAGTTTCACACAGAGCTGGAGTAGCAGCCCTCTCAGTGGGCAGTTCCCATGACACAAGAAATTGCTGTGCTGGCCATTTAGGAGTTGGATCTGATACAGAAATGGGAATTAAATGCATCTTGAAGGGAAGGAGGTGATTTTTCCTATATTTTTTTAAGCCGGGATCTGTTCCACATGACCCGATCAACAGAAGTTCTCCTGGAAATAAGTACTCTGATGCTCAGGTAAGTATCTGGCAAGGGATTTATTTCATCATGTGTTTTATGACTTAGAGGATCACACAGTTTTCAAAACCTAAATGGCAAAGATTAACTTTTACAAGGTTCTGTCAAAACACACCACAGGTTGGCTTTTGTGTGGTGTGAAAGAGAACCCTGAGGCACTGATCCTGTCAGTCTCACCTGCTCTAACTGCCTCTGGACACAGTAATACATGGAGCGCACACATGATCACCAGACATTCAAAGCCAGGGCTTACCACCCTCTTCCGAGTGATCACAGACTCCTAAATGAGACACCCGTAGGCCTCCAGCTATGTTTGTGCAAGAACGGTTTTACAGGCCCTAAAGATGTCCATTTGAAACTACCAAAGCTGGACTTATACAGCGAAACATCAAGCACCAACACAGAACATGCTAAGAGTGTTTTGATACTGCTTTATAGCATCAACAACAAGGGGTTTTGCTTCATGCAAGGGATCCTTGTTTAAATCACATTGGATGGCCTGTTTTAGTTTGGTTTATGGGCACATCCTGTGCACTCTTGCACAGTTGAGCAATCCCATCCAAGTCTAAAGGTTTATTTATGAGCATAAAGATGACTTACAGTAATAAAGAGCTACACCCTTGTCGTTCCAGCACTCACCTGCTCACTGAGGATCTTATCATAAAACAAACAATGAAAAAAATATACTCAGATTCTGTTTTGAGCCTGAGCAAAGCAGGAAAGAATAAAAAATCCTCCCACAACTTGCAATTCCTGTAGTGGTTTGAGGCAAGAGAAGAAAACTTGAACTACAGTTCTTAGGAGGATGAAATGCTCTTGTTTCACTGAAGAGTCAAGACTCACGCTTCTGCCATTTTTTCTTTCATACAAATGAAACATCTGCTTTCAAACGCCATACTTCTCGGTTTTGTTTGGGGTTTTTTTGCTTGGTTTTCTGTTTGTTTGAGTTGTTGTTGGTTGGGATATTATCACACTACAAGCATGTCTATCAAAACGAAATTCTTATGCAAAACAACCTAATTTTATCAACATGCTGCTTTGGAATATAATTGCAAATTCAAATGGATTACAGAGATGCAGGAACTGGGTAGGTCTATTCCCACCAGGAATAAGCCTCCATGTTTCTGTCCCACTTTTTTTTTTTTTTTTCCTACAGAAAGTATGCCTGACCTGTGAAGATTTTCATCCTGTTTGCTTCTTGTCTCTCTGGGATGAAGGCCCTACTGCAGCAGAGGACAGATGAACATCCTGGGGGTAGAGCCAGCTCAGAAGGAAACAGATCTTTCCCTGCCAGTCACGTACCATTGGGATTCTCCCCACACAGAGGAAATTCAGGGAGAGGCTCCTGCCAGTGTAAATCCAATTGGCCTGTGTAAACACAGAGAAGGACCAGAGACTGTGAGCTCCAGAGAGAGATTGCTTCCTTGTGATAAACTAAACTAATAAATAAGTTTCAAAAGACCAAGAGCTCTAATGCTGAGATCTTTAAAGAAGGATCAGATTATGCAAAAAATATGGGTGATATTCTGGAGAAAAAAGGTTACTTCGCATCAGCCAAATGCATCCTTTTTTATACTGACGGGAATAAAATTCCTTTTAAAGAAAGAAGGAATAGAGCAAAGGCCTTGTCTATAATGCCACAGCTTACTCCTTCCAGTGCAACAGGCTTCACTGTCATGCCGGAGCCAGAGAGGGAGACACTGAAGATGTCTGTACCCCAACATGTGCCACCTACCAATGTTCCCTAACAAATGTTAGCTTACAGCAGAGAGCTGCTGGTTCATATCAGACAGTTCTGGGCCTTTCACCACAAGAAAACCTTTGAGGTGCTGGAGAGTCCAGAGAAAGGCAACAGAGCAGGGGAAGGGTCTGAGTTAAGTTGTACGAGGGAGCTGGGGGTGTTTAGCCTGGAGAAAAGGAGAGAGAGAGGGGAGATCTTATTGCTCTCTACAGAAAGGAGGTTGCAGCAAGACTGAGGTCAGTAACAAGTGATGAGGGGAAGTGACATCAAGTTACATCTGGGAAGGTTTAGATTAGATATTAACAAAAAAAAAATTACAGAAAGAGCTGCCAAATCTATAGAATACACATGGATGTGGTGGAGTCACCATCCCCCGGAAGTGCTAAAAAAATATGTGGATATAACACTTGAGAGCATGGTTTAGTAGTGAATGTGGTGGTATTGGGTTGGCAGTTGGACTTGGTGACCTTAGACGTCTATTCCAAACTAAATGCTTCTATGGCTGTACAACTTTAGATTGATTCTTAGCACAGCTTTTGCAAGAACTACTTATATTTCATTCTGAGATTTTTTAAAAATATTTCTTTTTCATATTAAATCCCATAATTTGAAATACAGACTGCAACAATATTGTCTGTTTTCACTTATGCCATAACAAAAATCTGTAGACCCCAGAAGAAACTACCACTGTGTCATTTGTGTAACAAGCCAAGCTTCTATGCTTCATACACCACTGGAGACTTTTAGCTAAGGAAGATATCTTGAAAACACACGCTGCATTAAACAGGATGGGGTAAAAAGGTTTGCACTAAGGTGTTTGATGGGGTTGGTTTTGTTGTTTTGTTTTAAAAGAATCTGTATTGCCAGGAGGGGACTAAACTGAGGAGAGGGGAAGAGGAGGAGAGTGGGAAAATGGAAAAAGAAAACACGAGAAAGGAAAAGAAGAAGGAAAAGAAGAAGGAAAAGAAGAAGGAAAAGAAGAAGGAAAAGAAGAAGGAAAAGAAGAAGGAAAAGAAGAAGGAAAAGAAGAAGG
>WBMY01003222.1:695264-707831 GCA_013397315.1 Donacobius atricapilla | reverse complement strand
CCCGCCCGCAGCGGAGGAGCCGCCCCGGCGCTCCCGGCGCGGCGCTCCCGGTTCCGGGAAGCGCCGGCCCCGCACGGCAGCGTCCTCCGTGCCGGAGCTCCAGCCAGGCCCCCGGAGCTGGGAGCGGCTCCCAGACGGGTTTATGGGCTCCGCCTCACGCGGTTTTATGGCGCTGTCTGCCTAAGGTTGGGCTTCTCTGTGTTGATTCAGGGCATCCTTCGGAACACCTGGCTCCGAGCGCCAAGCCGTGAAGTTCGGTTGCAATAAAAAAGTTAATTGAAGTGTTTATTGCAGGGCGCGTAAACCTAAAATTTTAAATTAATCGAGACAGCAGCTCACAGGCGACTTCAAAGGCTATTTAAAAAATAATGTAAGAGTGTCCTTCTAGGCACAACACAAAAGCTTTGTGGCAAAATATGGTTTGTTTTAGACATATTACTCTTCCTGCAGAAGGGGAAAGATGAACCCAGTTGTATTTCCCTTTTGGGTATACAGTATACTCAGCATGGGAACTGCCTATTGTGCATTTTGTAGCCCATTACTCCTGAAGGACAGTCACCAGTAACACATATTTTTCCTAGATAATGTGATGCTAAAGGGAAATCTGAATTTGGACACATTGCAGCACACACAGAGAGAAGGATGCGAATCCATGTTAAGTGTTTGAGAGAAGAAGCTTCGAAAAAATTTAGAGAGCTAATAGAAAATATCCCAAATCCCTAATTTGAGCTAAAAGCCCAACGTCAGTAAAAAAAAAAGAAATTAGATTTCAGAAGAAAAACTGTTATATTCAGTTGTCATAAATTTGTTCTTAGTGTACAGACTTGACACCAAGTGCATTGCGGAGGATGTTATTTCATGACACTATTTACATTCTTGATAGAATAAAAAATTCTGAACGTATTTTGCTGGATAATGAGATATTATCTTCATTATTATCTAGATAATATCTCAAATGTTATCTGTTTATCTTGGGTAGAGTTTCAATAGACTTTTTTTTATATTTCATGAGAATCTCCCTTAATAATGATGTGAATACATCTGCTGGTGTTTGAATATAAAGAAAACATAGTTAATTCTGCCAGAACATTTGACAATGCTACTGCTTTTCTCCAGCACAGTGTAGAGTCTTAACGCTTATAAAATGCCCAGAAAATACAACTGGTTGAATATGATATTGTGGACAAATGAGAGTTTTATAGAAACACTAAAGCTCCCAGGGAAAATTAAAAATAGTGTTCTAAATCAGGTGACCTTGGTGACAGTATTGAATTGAATATTGAATATCTAAACTCACAATTTTGTGGTCCTCCAAGCTGTGCTCGAGGCCAGCTGAGTACTGAGAGGGCTTCACAACAGCTGTGCTCTTTGAAAAAGCATATCCATGCTCTGGAATGTAACATATTACTCAAGGTTCACTGTTTCTTAAGGCAAAAGTATTTATGGTTGTACGGTTGTACAAAAATACACATTGGGGCTGGGGTGACAGAAATGTGTCACTGCTTCTGGGGTAATAACCAGGAAACTATTCATGGTCATGGCTGCTGAAAAGCTACCTAAAGTAATGGAAAAGAGGGGGTAAGGAAGGTAAATTTCAGCTTTGGATATACCTTTCTAATAATTATTTGCTTGTTTTCACAAGCACAAATACTTGTCCACATAAGTGCAAGTTGACAGAACTCCCTTGCACATGTGTTAAAAGACAAGGTTTACCAGTAAAAACTGCGGCATCACAAAAGTATCCCACAAGAGCGGTGTTCTCAGTTTCAAAGACCCTAAAATATTATTATGCAAGTTAGAACGCCAGCTGCTGACAATAACCACAGATTCACTCTCCAGACCCTTCCCCAGCTCTGCTGCCCTTCTCTGGACATGCTTCAGCACCTCAGTGTCCTTGTAGTGAGGGGCCCAGAACTGGACACAGCCCTCCAGGCGGGGCCTCACCAGTGCTGGGCACAGAGGGGCAATGTGACAACAAGCATTTGGATCTGCCCACAAAACAAGCATTGGTGTCCCTGCCTGTGTGAAGGGAGTTGGAGCCAGATGATCTTTAAGGGGCCTTCCCACCCAAACCATCCTGTGACTCCATGGTTTGCAGGTATTACCAGGTCAGACAGGAAGAACTCCCGCACAAGGGGGCCTGTATGTATTCAGAGGGGAAGCTCCTGCAAAGCAGGTCATGACATTTGCTGTTAGCACATCTCCTCTCGATCATTTACTCCATAGCCATGATACGTGTGTAATGGCCAGCACAGGCAGATTTAAGTAACGCTCTCACATTTCTTTTGATGTCTCGTCAGATTTCCTAGTCTTTCTGAAGACAAAGAGAAGCTGTTTCTCCCAAGCAACATTCCAATTCTGTTCATGAATATAGCCCCAAATAAACACACAATATGGTAATTAACCATCTCCTGGCTTTGTTGTTTCTCTCATCTTTTCCATTTGGGAAACCTCTGGTCAGCTTTCCTGTGGTCTATTCTTTTAGTTAAACTGTTTCCATCATCCAACTTAGATCACGTTTCACTTCATACCCCAGTACTTCTCCAAAGAAGTGAGACCTTCCTGAATGCAGAGAAGGTTTATGCTGATGGAAATCTGTCACACTTCTCTCCTGTCTAGTACTATGTTCGAAAGAGTTAACATTAAACTGCCACCCAAAAACCCTTACCCACTGTATTGAATAAATAAATAAATAATTATCCCTTTAAAAAATCACAGGCCTGCAGTAATTTCCAGTAACATTTGATGAGAACTTTAGGATATTCTCTTCCAGTGAGGGTATTAGACTAATTCAGCCACTTGTTTTCAAACCTCAAAATGCATGAAGGGGAAAGCAAAAAGTATAATGCAAGAACAGTCAAAGGGAATAGTTAAATGAAAATAGCAGAAATTAAGAAAACATTTCATGCTATATTTTCTATTACGTTAATTAATTTTTTGCTGATTAAATATATCAATGTTGGTACTGTAGTAGAATTACAGAAACTGTTTGAATGCACTGATTTTGCTGGCCTCCTTTTTTTCTCTAGGCATAATAATAAAATACGAACATTACATGAGGAAAAAAAAATAAACCAGCAGGGAACCTTCACCCTCATGAAATCCATACTTTCCAAAGGCTGATGGCCCAGTCCTTCAACAGTTGCAGAGTCTCCTAATGAAAATGCCCTGGGCTCTACCACAGACCAGTCACTGACCTAGTGCCATTCATAGAGGACGAATTTCATGCAATAGCGAGTGTGATATCTTCAGACTGGATAGCAGGACAAACAGGAGAGGCTGGCAAGGAGTGGTTTGATTTTGTTTGATAGAAATGAAAAGAAAAAATCAGAAAACATTCTTATTTTTTTTTTCAAGCAATAGAAAAGCTGAAGTCTTCTGACACTGCACTTGCAATAATTTCACAAAAAAGCTGTAAAGGTAGAATTAACATCTTGAAACTTGATGTTTTTATATTTCTCAGATTTGAGGTATTGAAAATCAAGAAGACCCATCAAAATTCTATTCATGAAGGGAAAAAATAAAAGCTCAAATTTTTGATCAGCTGTTGGGTTTTTATTTGAATAAACAAATTAAGAATCTGCCAAAAGAAGACACCAAGCTATTTGGTCCCAATATTTCCAGCAGACTTTGGAGGGTCTTATTCCGTTTGGCCTGCTGACCCCCTGTGGAGGCCCTGATCCTGCACTACCATCTATTTCAGGGATCTGCAGGTCAACTCCATCAGCTCCACAAATACTGTCAAGGTGTGCAAGGATAATAAGTACAACTGCCAAATGCACCCACAGATATCACTTTAGTATTCCAATAAGAGTCTGAGTTTTTCTTGTCCGCTAAGCACACAACTGCCACAGAAACAGCTGAAAGCCTCAGAATACTCAGCAGGAGGACCAAAAATCTGTCTTTGAATGTGCATCTTTCATTTCTCTTATTGATATTTTAGGGAACTTTTATTTTTCCTGGTTTAAGAATACTTGAAATTATGACCACAGGATCTCTAAGGTAAGTTTAGACACTTTTTTTTTCCTATTGGAAGATGCTCTTCTACATACACTTCTCAGTTATTTAGAAAAACAAAAGGGAAATCAAATATAGAAATATCCTTTCCAGACGTCACTTTCTCAGGGGGTGGGAATATCAGTGGAAAACTTATGAATTACTTTGTAAATTCGTGTTTAGCCTGAGATGCACAAAGGTTTGTATCCCTTACACACACCTCTATAGTTGAATAGCCACACACAGGGACCCTTTCACATTGGAGTGCCTGTGGCAGGTTCTGCTCCAGAGCTGCCACCACAAGCTCAGGTTGCAGAGAAGCTGGAATCACAGGGAATACCTATCATGGAGGTGTCACCAAGCACCATAGCAGCCCCAGGCAGGTGCGTGGCAGTACAAGGAACTTCCAGCACACTGCCAGAACTTCACAACTGCTTCAGCCACACTGGACCATGCCCCAGCCCCCAGTGGGGCAGCCCAAGGTTGAGGAAATTCCAGTAGAACCACAGCACAGAGTCTTCACAGCCCTAGAAGAGCCCAGTTGAAAAGGGGTTTCATTGTAAAAATACCTCATAGCCTTTGCAGAATTAGCTAATGATATCAAATAAATCTGCCTTTCCTCAAAAGGTGCCTCACTCCTTCACCCTCATCTTTGAGTACTCACTGCAGTTCCCCTGAGGGTGTCAGGGATGGGGTCAGCAATCACAGGCAACAGCAGCATCCAAGTGAAGCAACCCCATTACTTTCTAACCTAAAAATTATAGCCAACAATTCTCACAAGCTTTCACTGTCTTTCCCAACAGGAAAACCCTAGGATCCAATGGCAATTCAGAGCCCTTCTTTCCCAGCTGCCATCCTCACAGAACCAGCCTTCTGCTTTTCAAGCCCATTTAAAGAAAAAGTTTTCAGGATATTCTACATGCAAAGAGGAAGCCACCAAACTATAGAGCAAGGAAGAGGGTTAATTGAATGTCTTGACAGCCAAGTAATAGGAGCATAACTTAATCTAGAAATCTTCCCATGACCAGAAATGAACCACACAAAAATTTGCTGTTAGAGTATTTTTGCAAAACATTCTGGTAAGCAATGAAACACAACAATGCAATTCAGGCTGCATTCATCATATCTTCACTACAAACATTGCAGCACTGCCAATTTCAGAAAAAAAAATGAGATATTCCTCCTACCTGAGAGATGACTGAGGCTGATAGGTACATTCTGTACATCAGACTGTGCCTTAGAGTCTCACATACCCTGGAACACTACCTCAGAGCCATGTTCTCACCTATCCCAGTGGGGAAGCTCCAGCAGAAACAAATTATCCAGATTCAGGCTTAAATGAGGGAACAACCCATGAATCAGGAGAACCATTTTGCTTGCAGAAGCCTGCATCCAATCACCATCCTCCCCAAAATATTGCTCAGCTTTATCCTATATCAGAAAATTTCACCTCTCCCTTCCTCTTGACCCACGCTAGATAACAGGCTACAGCTGGGGCAAAACAAACTGCTCTGCACCTGCTTCCTGGGGCATCGGGAAAGGATGACTGTCCAGGACAGTGACCCTATCAAAAACCATGGTGAAACATGTCTGGAGGTGTAAAGCCAGCCCCTGGCCAAACGTGCTTTGCTTTGAGCAAAGTCTTGCAACTGGAAATTCTTTTGAAGCAACTGGAATAGTGTGTTGTGTTAGAAAGCAGTGGCACACATCCTGCACTCATGCCCTACCTTTGGCCCTGGGCTCCTGTTGTCCACAGCAAGTCATTCAACATTTTGGCATTTTGGGGGACCTTCATGTACCGCTGGCCCTAAATTCAGCATTAGTACTGGAATGAGGAAACTAAAATAAGATAATCTGTGGCTAATACAAAGCAAATACTGAAGTATACTTTTGCCCACAGCAACTGAAATCCAAGGCAGACAAGCTGTATGGAAGTACTTAGTCCCCTTACCATTGCTTTCCAAAATGGAGTAGGGAGTGGCCCACCGCCCACTCTGGCAGGGATCCCTGCTTCCCCTGCCTCCCCGCTTTGCTCTGGCCCTGTGCACAGCCCATTCCCACTCCAGTGGAAACCAGCAGCAAGGCTTCTCCCAGCCTCTCCAGCCACAAAAAGTTTAGTCAGAAGATCTGTCTGTGTTTAAGAAACCTCCAATAAATAAATGCACCACCCTCCTCCTTTTTTGAAGCAGGCTTCAGAGAAGAGACGTTGCAGGAGACATTGTCATGCATGCCTCTTTCAGAAGCTGGGCGGGTGGATTTAATAAATGAATAAACAAATAAAAAAGCTGATCTCCTCGCACTGCTCCCAGGAGAAGTGTGGGCGGCCCCAGCTGGGGGCAAAGGAGGGGCCGGGGTCCCCCGACTGCCGGGGGAGCGGCGGGGGGCCGGGGTGTAGCTGCTGGTCGTGGATGCTGCCCCGGAGCCGGGAGCGAGCAGGAACCTTTCTGGGGCAGGATAAAAATGTTGACTGTAGATAAGCGAGGTGCAGGTGGGGACTGAGGGCACTGCGGCGGCTCCGGCCGGTCCCCAGGGTTTGCTTTTGGGGTTTATGGGAAGCAGGTGCTGCCGCTCAACGATCTCGGCTTGTTCAGCCTGCCCTGAACCAGAGTTCAGTCAGTGCACGTCGGCCGGTGCACTTCGGCATCTCCCGTCCTGGCAGAGCCCTTGCGGGAGGAAAGGAGCAGAGAAAACAAATAAAAGCTCAGAAACTTGCAGAGTCAAGAGCTTTCCCCCGCTCGGGGACGGAACTCCGAAAGCTCCGCTGGCTTGTTGCGGGACGCATCCCAGATGTGCCGAGGTGCTGGGTGCGGGCCCGGTATCCCCCCGGGCTCACCGGCCCCGGACGGACTAGAGGGACGGGCCACCTCCCGGCGTGTCCCGTCCCAGCAGCGGTGACAGGTCCCACAGACCGGGGGGCGACGTGGGGTCCGTCCCGTCCCCTTGCGCCTGCCGGGCTCCGCCACGCTCGGAGCCAGAGGATTTTGCACTGCAGTATTGTACCACAGCCCGTACACGAGGCACTCTGCTCGCTCCCCTTCCTGGCTCCTGCCTCTGGATAAAACTGCGTGTCTGAGCATCGGATGTGAACTAAAAAAAACAAAAACAAAAACAAACAAAAAAAACCCAAAAAAAAAACCCAAAACAATCCCCAAGGCCAAAGATGTCGAAACACAAAGATATCAGTGGGTGGTTGGAGCTGAAATGATACGAGCTGACCCGGTCGGGTCGAGGGATTTGCTTGTTCCGAACAAGTCTTTTAAACACCAATCTGACAAGCCGGAGAAGGGTTTACCGTGCCGGTGGGCCGGGTGTCCTGTTTCAGCGAGTCACGTACCATTAAAGAGGCACTTTTACGAGTTTGTGGAGAGGCGCTGAGGCATTCAAAGCTGCTCGCTCGGGAGGGAAACCCACGGCGGCAGCTCTTGGGGAAAGGGTTAACCCGATGGCCGCCCTGCCTGGGAAATGATGGTAAATTATCCGGCGCGTTCTCCCGGGGAAGAAATTAGACTTCAAAAGGGCTGGAGCCCTTCTGAATATATATCAAGCAGATGGGCTGATGCGCTGTCTCGCTGATGTGCCATTGATTAACCGCCCCACGAAAGTGCCGCAGCCCCGCTCGCCCGCGGCGGGTGCGCGCCGCCGCCCGCCTCTCTCCGGGGCACCCCGGTGTTGAGTGAGAGAAAGGGGTGACCGCCGCAAGACACCGGGAAAGAAAGAGGAGGTCAGAGAGAGGAGAGCAGGGGAAGAGGGAGAAAAACAAACAAACAAACACAACCCCACAAAAAACCTAACAACAAAACCGGAGGAAAAACTGGGATGAGATACAAAAAGGAATCTCTTCAGAAACGGAGGGGGATTTGCTTTTCCACCCCCAAATCTCGCCTTCCCTGCCAGCAGTACTGAGAGCCCTTCCCCGCGCTGCACAAGCTCCCAGCTCAGATCCCAGCTGCGCTCCGTGCTGCAGCGGGTGCGACGGGCCGGCACCTCCCCACGCCGAGCAGCCTCGGTTAAACCGAGCTGGGAGCGAAAAGCTGCGGGGAGCGGCAGAGGTCCTGAGCTCTTCCCACTCTCCGACGGGGCAGAGGGGGCCGCTCCGCCGCTGGCGCCCCGCGGGGAAGAGCCGGGCTGCGCCACCGGGCTGGGGGTGTCGCATCCATCCCTGGAGGAGCTCAGTAAAAAGGCCCGCTCCCTCCTCTCAGGCCGAAGCAGGGAAGGAGAAAAAGCACACGCCAGAAAGTCACCCATTGTAGCGTTTAAATGCTTCACCGCTCAAACTGCCTTTGACACGCCTTGGCTGGGCTCCCGAAGGCATCCCGAGCCATTCGATAGCACTTGAGAAGAGGCCTTTCTGTCTGCCCCGCTCTGGGCAGCCTGGAAATGGCCAGCCGCAGCAGCGGCAGCGCACCCACCGCACATGAGCAGCGCACCCATCGCACGGGCGCAGCGCAGCTCGCGGAGCCGCCCTCCCATGCACTCCCGGGGGTGCAGCAGCTCTGGAAAACGTCCTTAGAGAGAGAGTCCGCCTGAAGTTAACGTGGGGTGGCGGCAGGGCAGCGTGTGGCTTTTCGAGGCCTCAACCCAGCTCCGGGAGGGCAGCCGGTCGTGCGCCCCAGCCCCAACCCCGGCGGACACACAGCCCCGAGCAAAGCCCCTTCCGCGTTGCAATGACTTCGGCAGGGGCGGAAAACTTGTCCCCCAGGGTGCGCCGGCAGCTCCGCTCTCCAGCCTGGCTTGCCCGCGGAGAGGATGCTCCCCACGCGGGGCCGGCCTCACCCACGCACAAACCGATCCCTCGCCACTTTCCCCTCATTTTTGTCTCCTGGACAGGCACGTCACGGGCACACGCGACGGTGGGTGACCAGACACGAGGTCGGCTCCTGACGCGCACCGGCATCGGTGCCCGTGGGTGGCAGTGTGAGAGGGGGGGCCACGGGAGTCGGGCACACAGAGAAACACTGGCCGGGAGGTGCCCCTCGCGGGGACGGGGCTGTGGGGCGCAAAGTTGCCGGGGCGCTTCCCTCTGCTCCTGCACGGAGCGGGGGATTTCTGCGTGTCTCCCTCGGCGCTGCAGCGGCTCGGACCCCTGCGAGCGAGTGCACGTGTGTGCGTGCGGCCACGCGTGTGCGCGCCGGCCTCCCATGGGCTCCCGTGGGCTCGCCCATCCCTCTGGGAGCGCCTGCCTCTCCGCACTGTCGGAGCAGACGCGCTGGGCCGTTCCTGCGTATCTCTTTCTCCTCCTTTGTCTCCCTTTCTTTGGCTTTGACTCTTTCAGGTGCCCCGGCGGTGCCCTCGCGTGCTGCTGGTTGCTGGGAGGTGGCGTGGCTGCCACTGCGCTGCTGTTGTGCGAGGGGAGGGAGGGAAGGGGGCTTGAATGCTGGCTGTTGTGCTCGGCTGGGGTGGGGNTCCCTTCGCTGGGTTTAACCCTTTTGTCCCCCTTCCCTTCCTCCTCTCTCCCCGAGGCCAGAGGTTGAGCAAACAGCAGCCGGAGAGCTGCAGGGCTGAAGATGCGCCTCGGCCGCCGCGCCTCGCCCCGCTCCGTGCCCCCGAAATCCCCGCCGCCGGGACGGCCGGGCAGAGCCCCGCACCGGAGTCCGCGGCCGCGCTTCACCCGGCTCAAAAGTCCACGGAGCCGCCGTGCGCCTCGCACAAAGGCGACCGCCTCCCAAGCCCCCGCAGCCCCCGCGGTCGCTTCGCACACCCCGGAGGACAGTCAGCGTTCAGCCAAAATTTAACGCTCGGGTAGTGCGCTTCTGACTCGCCCTTTTCAAATAAAAGCCCGTTTAGGATGATAAAACCCCACGAAGCAAACCGGGCGAGACTGCTTCCAGGGGCTGGTGCGCGTCCCTGCTCTTGTTAAAAAACTTTGCGGTAGTCTATACAGAACAAACACTGTCGCAAGCTCAATAAAGCGATTTATCCATCTTCATTACTTAAAGAAATGTTGTCTCTTTGTTTGTTTGGGAGATATTAAGCATGCTTAGCTTGCAACACATAGTTGATTCCTTTGCTAGTATCTTGGATACTTGGATCTGACTTTGGAAGGTAGGAGCTAATTGCTAATAATGGAGAGAAAGGAACCAGCCAGCATAGCGGGAGTGGCCTGGCATATGGGGAATGAGCGGTCTGAAATACTCAATATTCAAGTTTCCAAAATATTAATGAGATTATAGCAACCTGCAGCTATACGTTACAGCTTGTTAACGGAGTGCAAGAGAGGGGGCTGCCAAGCGGTTGTTATGCAAACTCTATAGCTGAACCTTAAAATGGAAATGCGGCTGGGTATCTCTTTCAAAGAAGCATTTAAAAAAAAAAAAAAAAGAAAGAAAGAAAGAAAAAGAAGCGCTTCAGACGGCGAGTGCTGCGCTGCGGCTGCGAGTAGCAGCCGCGCCATGCAGTGCGCTCGTCTGTCGGGGGAAGGGACCCCACCGAGGGAGCGGGGAGGATTTTGACGCGCTCTTTTCCACCACCTCGCGTGTTGGCAGCCGCAGAGGCAGAGCCCGGGACGGCAAGGCGGAGAGGGCCTGCAGGCACCCCTTCAACCCGCGGCCGGCATCGCCGGGACCCCTCCGCGAGCGCTGCCCCTCAGTCACGGCGGCGGCCGCCGCTTCCCCCGCGCCGGGTACCTCCCCAAACTAAACCAAATAAACGAAACAACATCCCCAAAGTTGGTGGTTTTTTGCTCCGCCGTATCACCCCCGTGATGGGACCCCTCGCGTGCTCCCCAAGATGCGAGACCGGCTTCCCCAGCACAGAAATCAGTGCCGGTGACCAAAGCTGACCTACCCCGACAAAGCAGACGTGTTATTAAGTAGGGAAATGACGCTCCTGATAAACTTTCCACCCTGCGGGACCGTACCCCGCTTCCGACAGGTACGGGCGGCGGCCGCGGCCGCTGGCGGCGGCAGGACAGGGCGACAGCGCGGGGTTACCGGGGGGGCAGGTGCCCTGTTTCTGCAGGGGAAAGCGACACCCTCACGGGCTTCGCTCCCGCGGGGCCGCTCCCCGGCCGTGCCTGGTCAACTGATCGCCTCTCCGACACCCCCCTCCCAGTGTCACCTGCTGAACCCAGAGGGACCCCGGCACCGACACGGCTCCGGTTTAGCCCCGGGTCAGGTGTTACGGGCAGGCTGGGCTAAGCATCAGCCAATTCCCCACTCCCGTCCGGGTTTAACCCGCGCCAGGGGCCAAATCCTGATCCCCCGGCGACCCGCCGCGCTGCTCGCGTGTCCCCAAAACCCCGCCGGCTTCCCCGCCCGCTCCCAGCTCTTTCCGCTCGGCTTGTACTGAGGAGGCTCCGTGGAGAGAACCGCTCGTGTCCCCGAGAAGGGGAGGAGTGGGGAAGAAGGGAATGATGTGACTTGAGCGGCGGTGAGGGGACAGGCGCTAGAGTGGGGACAAGCTCCTTACCCGACACTTGTTGCAATTACCGCGGTTCCGCTGGGAACTGCGGGACAGAAAAGGGACGCGGTCCCAGCGGAGCAGGGAGCGTAGGGAGCGCTGCTCCGCGCCGGGCAGAGCCCACCCCGGCCCCTGGGTCCGCCCGCCCCTCTGCAGGCAGCCGGGGCGCCCCATCGGCTCCCCGGAGCATCGCCCCCGGCTCCGTGCCTCTCACCCCCGCCGCGGAGTTTGACGGCGCCCCGGCGAGGGGAGAAGTTGAACCCGACCACGCTTTGAGGCTGATTTTGTTTTGGTTGTGTTTTTGGGTTTTTTTTTCCATGTTTATTTGATCTCAAAAAAACAATTAAAATTAAAATACATAAAACAATGGCAGCTGGCGTTGCTAAAATCAAAATAAACGATTTTCGTCGTAGAAAAGATTTTTTTTAAAAAAAAGAGAAGCAGAAATAATTGCAAACACTGCATAATAAATACGTTTCCTATTACCACAAAAGGAATAAAACCGACATAGAAGTTTGACACGACAAAACCGTTTTCGTTTTAAGAGAGCGTTAGGATTGAGTGGCTTAATTAAATATTGGTCTCCAATTGGCAGTTAGTAGCTTTCCTCTTGAAACTGCATCTCCAGCCGCTGATAAAGTGCTTGCGCCAAGTTTCCCCCCAAAAGATGCCGACATGGTGCTCTAAGGAAAATCCAAATTTTCTCCGCTATTTACAGGTTAACACGGTGCTTTATCGACTTTGTGTGTGTATGTGTGTGTGTGTGTGTGTGTTTCCACAGCAGTGCGACCCACGGCAGGATCGGTGTCCTGGAAGACGGGTGTGTCAGGGCGGGTTCACGGCCGGGTGGGGATGGCTGGCGCCGGCGGCACCCCCGGCAGCGGGACCAGGCTTCCTCCCTGCGCATCACCTGCTCGCCGACGGGGCGAGCCAGGCTCCGCGCTGCGAGGTGGCGTTGGCAGGAGGGAACGGCAACGACTTCTAGGCGAAAGAAACTTTAGAAGTGTAAACTAAAAACGATAACAAACCGACCGACCCTGACAGACAGGGCGGCTGCAGTCACTCGCTAACAGTCATCCTCCCTAGACAAACCAGGGGCTGCCGGGGGTGGGAGACGAGGGGGCGGATTTCAAAGCGACCGAGGGGAGCCGATGCCATCCGTGGCGGACCCGC